>CM048854.1:20967729-21432729 GCA_026545225.1 Cornus controversa | reverse complement strand
TGAAGGTGGTATTGCCGTGTTAGTTCCTGCTTATACGTATTGTACTTATTCCTGTTACTTCTTTTGTGGGCATCTTAATTTTGGACTGAATGCTTAGAGGATACAGGTATTTTCAATGATTTAGGTCACATTTGCTGATTTATGTATTTTTTATGTGCTGAAATCTAGCTATATGAGCATTTTTAAATTTCTAATCTCGTATCTATCTTCTTTTTTCCCCCCATTCATTATGTTCTTAATTGCTTGTATTCATATTATTGAAAACTAGTTATATGAGCTATTTCAAATTTCTACTCTTGTACCTATTTTCTTTCCTTTTTATTTTTATTTTTATATTCATTGTGTTCTTCTTAATTGTTTGTATTAATATTATTGATTTTTTTTTGGTTTCCTTCTTTCCATTTTTCCTTTTCCAGGATGCCTTTTTGAGAAATATTCGGGATAAGCATCCACATTATGGGTTTTTAAAATTACTCTCCAAGAAATGCTTGTTTAATATCTTTAGTGCTGAGCATGTCCATGGTATTCTGGATCATCTTTGCAATGACAGATTTGGAAATAAGAATTTGGAGGCTTCTTCCATGAAACTTCTTCTGGTAAGAGCAATTGCTTTTTAGAGGGACCTAGATGTGATAAAGTACATTAGCAGTTTTTTTCCCCAATACTTTGATTTGATCAGGATTGGTTACTCTAATTGTACTTTTTGGAGATTTAACACTCATGCAGCATATATTTGTATCTTTATTTTTTTGGTAAGTAACACACCACCACAATTGCCTGTTATGGGGACTTGAACTCTCAACCTTCCACTTGGTAGTGTATATTTATCCTTCAAGCTTTATGGCATTTTCCTTTGTGCATTATTTTCTGATAGCATTTATGAACATGGACTTGTAAGCCATGGTCAATTTTCATGACACTGCTTCTACTCCAGTTGGATCATGTCTTTTTATTTCATTCTTTTACTTTTTTCAGTTGAACAGTTGCAAGCCTAACTTTGCATTTCTTCGAATCACTTTAGTTTGGCTGGAATTGCACATTCCATTCATTTGGACAGAGAACCGATTATGAATTGGGCTGTGGGGTGTTGTCTTAACCATGCAGATTTTTTTTTCATTCTTTTTTTTTTTTTAAAACATTAATAATTCCAAAATCTCTTTCGTTTTTGTACTATCCAATAGCACATGCATGTTCAGATGCTAGTCTGAAAAGTATACATTAATTGTAAGAACCTTTAAATATTTTCTGTTTATCACATTCACGCTTGAGCATAAAATATGAACAGAACCTTAAGATAACTTTTGACGAACACATCTTTTCAATTAGTCCCGAACTCCTAATCCAGATTCTCCTAAATTCATTTTCTCATCATAATGCATCATTATTAGGAAAGGGATATGTTATTGGAACTCAAATGTTGTGTACACTTATTTTTATTGATAAAGGAAATGACAAAATTAGCCCTTAAAAGTGGAGAGTAAGAGTACCTTTTGGTATAATGTGGAGTGAATTATATTATTTTCTCTATTCAAGAAAAGCAAGTGGAGTGAAAGTATACAATAGTGGAGTGTGAATGTCATTTCCCTCAAGGAAAATAAATGATTAAGAAAAGGATCATAATGAAAGTGTAAGTTTCCTTTCACTAGAAGGAAGGTTCTCATAAGGGATTCTCATTCTTAGGTCGGATCATTGAAGCTTGATAAACCGACCGACTGCAAGCACAAAGGTAATATAGAGTCTCCAAATGCTGAATTTGTTTAGAGTTTCCCCAAGAAAACCCTCTGAAACAAATCTCAAGGATTAGGAGTAATTTGTTAGAAACAATACATTACCTGTTTGTCAACATTTGAATATTAATGAACGTCTCCTGAAACTTACATGGTGTTTCCTCAGAGATGATGATGGCCACAGGTCCTGTCAAACCTCCACATCCACGTACCTCCAACGAATTGATATCACGGAAGGACCACCACCTAGGATTCCCATGATTTATAACAAGATCCGTGCTAATGGGAAATTGTAAACTCGCTGACACCTGAAAGTTGGGTATCTCACAAGAGGTGTGGGGTCCACCATAGCTGTGTGGTGGGCCCCACACATCTTGTGAGACACCCTACTAGTTGGGTGTCGGGGTCTATATCAGTGCTACTAAAATAATAGAGGGAACTGGCCACTATATACCCTTATAAGGAGGTGTATTCCATGGGTCAACGATTTGTCTTCTAATACTTATTAAGCTGTTAAGCATTGGGGGCATACTTTTTTTTTTATGTAAAATATTATAGACAGTGCTCAAGAGGGGAGTGCATCCCAAAGACTACACAAGGACCAAATAGTGCCCCTAAACACAAAAGTATCCACAAAATCCACTATCTCCCCTATAGATTTTAAATTTCTTCCCTGAAGCCAAAACTTACCACAAGGAAGCATCTGAACCTTTTCCTACATATTACTATTAAAACAACCCTGAAAATTCTAGCACCTTTTCCTTCCAGATCACCCACTTTATAATCAAGAAAGCACACTGTGATGAAACAATTTTCTTGTATCAGTTTGGTCAACTCCAAGTTGAGAACTTCCAATTATTGGACCCTAGGAAGATTTTATGTTGGAGGGGATATATTGTTGTAGGCTTACGAGTTACGAGTGTAGATGAAAGCATTCATACTCTTGGTCCATAGCTGTGGTCTAAAGCCGAGTTTGATATGTGTAGATGCAATGGAGAGAAGATAGAGTGAGCAGAATGAAAGAGACATGCACAAGGATGAGTTTTCTCTATCATATATTTAGGGTGTGATGCCAATTTATGTTGACTTTGTTTTGGCTAGATTAATTTCTAAACCCATGAACCTCATCAACTTTACGATGCTTAAAATGATTCTTTCCTTAGAATTTTAATAAATAATCTCCAATAAATAATGAATTTCAAAGTCTTAGAATGACTTGGGTAATCTTCCCAGAGACAAGGAAATATTGGACTTCATAACCAACCAGATATTGATTTAGACACTGTCAGGGCATCAGAAAAAATCTGTAAATGTCATTGGGAGAAGAGGACACGATGAAATAGCCTGACCTAGATTGGATTAGTTGAGTTGTCTCTCTATTTATATCATTATTTAGATTGAAGTTACAAGACTGCCCCTACATTTTTTCTCAAAACTCCATCTCAAATTGTTAAGCTACAGTAGAAATCATTCTTTGCATGGGATTTTTTTTTTTAATCTTTTTGTATATAAACTTATTTTTATTTAAGCTATGGTGCATGACTAAAACCAAAGTTGTTTAGCGGCTACAATGTGACTTTTTAGTGGCTTGAATTTAATTTTCTCAGGGTTTTACGGTATTTTTCCTATAAATAACTTTCTAGTGAATCTTTCAGTTATTAATAAAAGTTTGCCTTTGGCTATTTTGGTTTGGTTTAGCACCCTAGTGGTTTTTTCTCTTTGTTTCAACATTCCACTAAGAAGCTCAAGCTTCAACATGGGTTGAAGCATGTTTATATCACATCATGCTCCCACTAAGTGAGTCCATATCAGAGTCAAATACAGCCAACAAATTCATGTCAAAGAAGATGGGATAAGTTGAAGGGGACTGAATGACAGTTGGACTGGTGGTTGGTCTAGAAGCTTGATGATCTAATTGGCAGAGAAAAAGTTTGAACTTCATATGAAGATACAAGAAAGTAACTGAAAACCTTTGGATGTACCAAAAGGTAGTCTTGAAGAAAAATACTTGGCAATAAACTTATACATGATTTATCAGGACTTATTTTAATGGAGTGGCATTCACTGCTAATTCATTCTTGTTACCTTGGTGATGCACTGATGGTGTTGTGTATGATAGTGATAGCTTAGCATTCTTGGTTAGCCCATAGGTATTAACTGGAATACTCCACTAGTTTTAGACAAATGTCTTGTAAGACATTCTATTTATTATTTTCTCTAGTTGGTGTAACATTGGATCCTGAATCCTTGGGCTTGGGGCAATGACATAGTTAGGTTCTAACTAAGGCGCATCAATTGCTGGTTGAAAATAATTTCTAGACCCCCTCTTTGAACCGGGTTCAGCCAGGCCATTGAGAATTGCTGGAAGGGCTCCCTCTAACCAAAGGTAAAGCCCAACAAGGGGGAAAAAAAAAGATAAAAGAAAAAAGGAAAAACTAAACATTGAATCCTGAAGATTTTATTTGTCTTCTGGGGAAATATAGAATTCAATCATATTTGGAAAGATTTTGTGCCACATAAAGCACAACATCAAGATATCGGGCCTCCTTGTTCCTGTTGGGTTAATTTGTATAACATGTCTAGTTTACAATCCCAACGTCAAGGGTTCAAGGCTTGGTAATGGAGGAGTATTGGATTGTCAAGATCAGATTTTGAGCATTTTTTTTGACTATGGTAAAGCAGCAAAAACTGTGAGGGTGGTAGTATATGTTTAAAAAAAAAATTCCTTTACGTGAATAACAAGGCACAAGTCACAAGTCCATGCTCCAAGTGCAAGATTATGATAATTGAATTTAGGATGTTTTGTGGTCCTGTTAATTCGTGTGAAACACTATGAAAGAAAGGTTTTTCCCTTTAGGTACCTTATAGCATGGGTATGAGCTATTGCGAATGAGATATCTTTTTCCCTATTAGAGCTAGCTCTCCATATTACTTTAGCTGCACAGTGGTGAAATTCCTGTGAAATTAGAGTTTGCCATTGCACCTAAAACAACATATACTTCCATTTTCTAGTTATCTTGTATGCTATTATATGCCAGTTGAAGCACAATTTCTGATGTAAACTTTTTGTACTTAGTTTAAAATTGTATTTTTCATTATCTAGGCTATCATCAGCACTTTCCCCTTACTCCTGAGAGGGTCAGAAAAGCAGTTGCAATTGTTGTTATTGGAGGAAGATGTCTCATTTAATGATGAGCTTATTCAGATGTTAGCAAAAGCAGGCCCTCATATTTCTATCAAACTCAGGTAACTTTTTGGGGTCTCTGTTGTGTTGTTATGGATGTTCATACAGTGTGCTTTGGCATGAATTGGTTATTGTGGTTGTGTGATGTAATAATCCAAAAGGGAGGGATGCTGTATGGTTCTTTTCTTTGGATTCCCTTCATGGCAAAATATCCTTAAATGAATTTGAATCTTGGTTCTGAATTTTGATATTGCCCGTTGAGATGGAGCTTCTCTTTCTGCAGTTCAACTCAATCACTTGTGTTTGATTTCTACGTAAAACATTATTTCTTGCTCTACTTGGTCATGTTGGAGAAGATTTTCTCTCTTTAATGTTGATGGTTCCCTGGCAGTAGCCTTTGTGTTAATTTGTCACCATAAACCATATTATGCACATTATCTATGCTTTTTTTTTTTGCTATTGTGCACATTCTGTTAATGCTGCGCTGCATGCAACTTATATATCTCAGACTTCACACTTTACATTTGACTCGGGGTTTTTTTATTTCGTTGGAACTGAGAACTCGGAAAATGGCAGGATAAAATATGGTTTTGGAGGAATTGTTGTAGCATGTTTCTTGAAGTTAAAATGTCCATCTTCTTGTGGTTGTAATTGCAGTGATGGATTTTTCTTTTCTTTTATTTATTTCGGTTTCCCCATTTCATAAATCATGCTTCTGTATTTCCCTTTCCTGTTTGGTTATTGAATTGGAGTGGCTTTATGTGCTTTGTCCCTTTAGTGATATTTACCCTTTCTTGGAGAGGATGTGCCTTGAGGGAACTCGCACTCAATCCAAACTCGCTGTTTCTGCAATTGCTGCATTAGTTGGTACCTCTGAGCAGTTCATATACTCAGATTTATACAAGGTCTGTTTATCTAAACTCTGGACCTAACTGCTGTACAATGTTATGCCATATGCTGTGGAATTACCTATTCCTGTTCTTATCTTTCTAACTCATATAGTTCATCTGTTCATTTATATTCCATTTAATTTGAAGGTTGTGGCCTCATCAATATTACTGGAAGTATAAATCATGATATGTGTCCAGTTGTCTGGGCATCCATTTTCTAATATGCTTCCTTACTTGAATGTACTTTCTTAGTGCCACAAAGGAATTGGAATCATTTCATGCTCTGTACTTGTTATTTTGTTTTTATTAAAAATGTTCCATTCTTTTTTTTCCCTCTCTCTTGTTGAAGTAAGCTGACTGACAATTTTAATAGATGTATCTAGGACAAGCTGCCTCTTAATCTTAAGCTAAATATGAGCTTTCTTCCCTCCCTGCTTATCTTTTTCTAACCCTATCCATGAATATTTTTGTGAAGAAATGTGAACTCCTTTAAACCTGCTAAACTTTTGCAGACCTTGTCATGCTAATTGTTTCATATATGCAGTTAGGTAAAGTTATACTATTACGCCCCAAGTTCCCGACTTTATAGTGTCCTGTGGTGTGACAATCGTAGCACTAATCATTCGTGGTTGCACAGTCGTATAAATGAACCACAATACGTCCCAATCATTTGATTACCCAGACAATAGCTAATAGATATTTGTACTTTCATGCTCTAAATACAATCATCTCTCTAGCTTGACATAACCTTTTACATGCAAAATACTATACCTTCAAAAGATAACAATCAAACTCCACTCCAGCATTTTGCTTATACAAGCCAAAAAACAAGATACAAGTCATTCTGACTTCATTTTTTGTCTTTAATATGGTTAATGAAATTTCACAATCCTTTACAGTAATTAAATAAATCAATCATTGTAAAGGTTCACATTCTTTTTTGATAATCTGAAACACATTCAAAGTTAACCCTATCAATATCTCGAATGAACTGTGATTTTTACATGTATCCCATGAGTAATTCAAAGGAGCTAAATATGCCTCATGTTTCAATGGTTAATCCAATTCTTTTTTTTTTTTGACAAGTAAGATTGTTTTAGAAAGCGATGAAAAGTGGATCGCATCCCGCAAAAACATGCCAGGACCAAATAGGGTCCTCAACCTTTCAATATGTCCAAAAAGTCAACTATCTCCCCTATGGATATACAATTTCTCCCATAACCCAACAAAAAAGAGAACTAATGATAGAAAATTTCAGCACCCCAATAGGAGTCTCCTCGCTATTGAAGGATCTCATATTCCTCTCCCTCCACAAACACCACTATACACACAAAGGTGCTACCCTCCAAAAATCTCGGGCTTGCATACACCCTATCCAAGCCTTAATCTTGTCTAACGATGATCGGGGCGTAACCCACTCAACATCGAACATGGCCAAAAGCAAGCCCCAATTGCCCCTCGCCACCAGACAATCCAATAAAAGATGATCAATCGAATCTTCAACCCTCTTACACATGTAACACCAATTGGCAATAATATGATTCCTCCTCAAATTTATCCAGGGTCAGGATCCTACCCAGAACAGCTATCTAAGTAAAGCAAAAGAAGCCACCTTGAGGGGGGCTTTAGATCTCCAAATAGCTTTCCAAGGGAAAGCATACGTCGTGGCATCCGAGAGACCTCTCTAGAAGGAACACACATTAAACTTCCTCTTAGAGCAAAGCATCCACAATAGATGATCGGTTGCACCACCCAGAACGTCCAAAACCCCCATGACATCCTCTAACTCCCAATCTTGAAAATACCTCGAAAAGCCCACATCCCAGGTTGTCCTCTCGCTATCAAGTCGATATCAGTCAGCCACCAAGCCATGCCTATCCACAGCAATCCGAAAGAGTCTAGGAAAAGTGCACGCCAAAGAATCGTCTCCACACCATGTATGCTCTCAAAAGCGAATGTGCCTACCATCCCTAATCATGAATTTGATGTGTTTGGATACCTCATCCCACCCCTTCCAAATGAACTTGCAAACCCCAGCCCTTCCAGGGATCCTCACTTTGAGAGAACACCACCCACTCTCCCCCCCATACCTACTAACAATGACCCTCCTCCAAAGTCTCTACCTCTCCACCCCGAATCTCCACTAACACTTCCCCAAGCGAGCCGTGTTGAAGTGATTCAACCTTCGAATACCTAGGCCAGTGGCCTGAATTGGCCTGCAAACGTGATCCCAACTGACAAGATGGTACTTGAACTCCTCCCCCCTCATAATGGGTAATCCAATTGGTCAAAGATAATATTTGAATGTCCATACGGAGTTCCGAAAATAGGATATACCTTTATAATAAAAAATCACTCTTTTCATGAGATATTTTTCCTTTTGAGAAATCATTAGTAGTTTAGTACGGTTGAGTTTGATTGATTGTGTGTTACGGTTTATGAGAGGAGAAGAAGAAGAAGAAGAAGGAGAAGAAGAAGAAGAATGGAGTCCGTTTCTATTTACGTATATTTCTTAGACCTAATACAAAACACCTTATACTCTCTTCAATAATAGAGAAACAGTAAGAAGACAAAAATACCCTTAATACAAGAAGCCCCAATAACCCAAACTCTCTAACACTCCCCCTCAAGTTGGAGCATACAGATTGACATGCCCAGCTTGAAACACAATCTCTGATAGGCGTCACGAGCTAACGGCTTCGTAAAAATATCCCTCAGCTGATCGTCGGAACAAATATAGGGTGTAACAATCTGTTTTTGCATCAACAAATCACGAACAAAATGACAATTAACCTCTATATGCTTGGTGTGCTCGTGAAAAACAGGATTGCTGGCAAAAAAAATGGCGGCCTGATTATCACAATGCATAGGCATTGGAGCAAGAACCTCAACACCCATCTCCTGAAGAAGAGAACGAATCCACAACATCTCAGAAGCAGTGTGAGCCATAGCACGATACTTAGCCTCAGCACTAGAACGATCAACAACAGTTTGCTTTTTACTACACTAAGTAACAAGATTACCACCAACAAATGTGCAATAACCAGATGTAGAATGCTTATCAGAACAACTACCTGCCCAATCAGCATCACTAAAGCCTGTCACAGATATTGAGGAAGAGGGTTTATACAACAACACATTCCCAGGAGCACATTTCAGATAATGCAAAATACGACAAACAACCTCAAAGTGGGGATGACGAGGAGCATACATAAACTGACTAATCACACTAAAAGCATAGGTGATATCTGGACGAGTAACAGTGAGATAAATCAACTTTCCAACCAAACGACGATATCGTCCAACATCAGCAAATAACTCCCCCTGTTCACCATCCAGAGTTTAACGGTAGAGTCCATAGGAGTATCAATGGGTCGATCACCTAACAGACCAGTCTTAGATAAAAGGTCAAGTACATATTTACGTTGAAAGAGAGAGACACTTTGAGCAGAACGGGCAACTTCAATACTAAGAAAATAGCATGAGACACCCAAGTCTTTGGTATGGAACTGCTGACCCAAATGTTGTTTCAAGTCTGCAATACTGACAGAGTCACTACCAGAAATAATAATATCATCAACATAAACAATTAACACAATAATGGCTGTAGAAGAGCGACAAATAAAGACAGAATGGTCAGAAGTAGATCGCTGAAAACCAAAGGCAATGACCACAACACTAAATCTATCAAATAAAGCACGTGGGGATTGCTTCAGACCATAAAGAGCCTTGCGCAGTCTACAAACAAGGTGCTTAGAACCAGCGACAACATAACTAGGAGGTTGGTCCATGTAAACTTCCTCCTTTAGATCTCCATGAAGAAATGCATTCTTTATATCAAGCTGATATAACGACCAAGAACAACAAACTGCTACAGAAAGAAGGACTTTGAACGGAATTAAGACAAACAACAGGAGAGAAAGTCTCTAAGTAGCCCACTCCATAAGTCTATGTATACCCTTTTGCAATCAACCAAGCCTTAAGGCGCTTAATAGAACCATCAGGAAGATATTTAACAGTATAGACCCATCGACACTCGATGGTGTGTTTTCTCGAAGGAAGACTAGTAAGCTCCCAAGTCTGATTCTTGTGAAGGGCACTCATTTCCTCATCCATAGCGTGCTTCCATCGAGGCATGGAGATAGCCTGCTGATAAGATGAGGGAACAGAGATAAAGGACAAGGTAAAAGCAAAAGTTTGCAAAGAGGAAGAAATACGATTATAGGACACAAAGTTAGCAATAGGATGCTGAGTACAAGCATGCTTACCTCGACATAGTGCAATGGGCAAATCATCAGTAGAAGAAGTGGGTAAGGGAGGATCAGGAGCCTCTATTGAAGATGTGTTGTCCGGACCAAAAGAAACAACGGGCCGAGATCTAGGTCGCTGATAAACCTGCAGTGGAGGATTATAAGGCAATGAGGGATTAGACGATGAGGTTAAGGGTAGCGGCAAAATTGGGGAGGATGAGGAAGGCTTCCCCTGACGGGCAGAGATGAGATCTAGAGACAAACGTTGACCAGAGGATGAAAAAAAATTGGTAAATTCGAAAAAAGTAACATCGATATCCCTTTTGAGTGTGGGAGTAGCCAAGAAAAACACATTTACGAGCGCGAGGAGACAATTTGTTACGACCAGGATCCAAAACATGAACAAAAGCTACATAGCCAAAAACCCGAGGAGTGAGTTGAAATGGAGAGGTACCAGGATATAGAAGAGAAAAAGGAGTCTGATTACCCACAACAGCAGACGACATACGGTTGATGAGATAACAAGCAGTAAGAACCGCATCAGCCCAAAATTGTTTAGGTACTTTCATATCGAATAACAAGGTATGGGCAACATCCAATAGATGGCGATGCTTTTGTTCAGCAACACCATTCTGTTGAGAAGTATGGACACAACTTGTCTGATAAATAATACCACGATCAACACAAAAAGAATTCGTGATGGACTGCGTATATTGCAAGACATTATCAGAGTAAAAAAATTTAATGCGCTTACCAAACTGAGTAAAAATTTCATTATAAAATTTTATAACAATACGAGGTAACTCAGACCGTTCTTTCATAAAAAATAACCATGTCATTTGAGAGTAATCATCAACAAAGATAACAAAATAAAGAAATCCATTCAAAGGATTCAGTCTGACAACTATGACTACGACTCGGAAAGGAATTGCGGTGATGCTTGCCCAACTGACAAGCCTCACATTCTAAAACAGACACATGACTCAACTCGGGAATAGTTAAATCTTAGCTTTGCCAATGATGGATGACCCAAACGAAAATGCCATTGAAGAGGAGAGACTGTAGCACTCAAAGCCGATGACACGACCGAAGAAGATTCATCAGAATCCAAATAATATAGTCCGTTTTTCTCATGCCCCGAACCAATTATCTTTGTCCGGAGGTCCTGAAATACACAAGAAGTAGGAGAAAAGTTTATAGAACAATGTAAGGCTTTAGTCAATTGACTCACAGAAAGCAAATTAAAAGGAAAATTAGGAATATATAGACTGGACAATAAGGACAATGAATAAGTAGGGTGAAGTAAACCTTTCCCAAGACGGGCCTAGAAGAACCATCAGCTATAACAATGTGATGGTTGATAGGTTTTAAAGCAGAGAAAAGAGATGATTTACTAGACATGTGAGCTAGCTCCGGAATCAATGACCCAAGAAGGAGAGGATTGAGCCACACATCTAATATTACCTCAATTGGCTAAGGTAGTAGTAGATGGAAGAGCAGTGGAAGTGGATGGAAGAGTAGTTTGTAGTTTTTGAATCAACTCGCTAAGTTGAGTAGTGAGTGTATCTTGAGAACCAGAATCAGAAGCTACATGTCCACGAGTTGTACTAGGCTGCAGTGGCTGTGAAATACTATCAGTGGCCTGATGCACATAATCTCACTTCCCATATTTCACCCAACAATAAGGTTCAGTATGATTGGTACCACTACAATGATCTCACTTCCTGTCACCACGTCCACTAGAACGACCACCACCACGAGAATTACCACGACCACCGCTACTAGAGACTAGGGTAGACGACTCGAAAGTAGTCACAATGGAGTGTTGCCCTAAGGAGGACCTCAATAATCGAGAATATGCATTAGCAGCAGTGGGCAATTTCTCGCTAGCAAGAATTTGATCTTTAAAGCCACGAAGATCAGAGTCCCAACTAGACAACAATGAAGAAATCATAAACTCTTTCTAATGACGCTTCTGTTCTAAATCAGTCGTAAACGGATGATACTGCAATAATTGATCCCACAAATTCTTAAGTATGCTGTAATACTCAGACAATGGTTTCCCGGACTGCCTAGAAGCAAAAATCTTCTCATACAACTCATAAACCCGAGAAACATTACTCTGTTACAAAAAAGATTCTGCAAAAGATTCCCAAATTTTTTTAGAGGAATCACAAAAGGCAACTGTAGAGGCAATATTGGATTCCATACTATGCCACAAACATCCCATAACAATGGAATCCTCACAAATCCAATCCTCATGTTTCTTCATGTGTGTAGGAAGTTCGTCAGTTAAATACTTAATTTTCTTTCGCCCACGAAGAAAAACTTGCACAGCATGAGCCCAAGCAAGGTAACTAAGACCATTTAATTTTTCTGAGGTAATTGACTTAGGCATATCATCATTCTTGACGGGTTGTGGCTGATTATCAACCATGGTTATGTTTCAGATTCAATAAACAACTCAAGGATTAACAATTAAAAAAAAAAATTCCTAGTCGAAACACAACATGGAAGATGAAGCTTGCATAAACAGGAGTTAGAAGAAAATAAAGACAGTAGAAAAAAAAACTGAAGTTGAACAAGAATCCAAGAGGCTATAGAATTTAGTTTCAGAAGCAAAATGGGATCAGATTCGATCTCAGAAGCAAGTAATATTCTAATCTGGACATGCCCGAGTCTCCACAACATTTCTAGTAGACATTAAGAGTAGATCACAACAGCACACGCAAGGAAGAACAACAACAGGTCACAACCGTACCTCATTTTGGGCCAAAAAACAATTCAAAATGCTTTAAATCAACCAACAATCACCACAAGATCACTTACCAGCTCTAGACGACATCCTTAGAGTGAATTCAAACCAACAAAAACAACTGAAAAGGCTCCAAACAGCAGATCAAAAAATTTCAGACCCAAAGTGAAAAAAAGTTTCGAAAATTGAAACACCTATCAGTCTACTTCAAATCACAAAACAAACACCACCATAGTTCTCAGAAAAATCAGGCGAATCAGATGGTATGGTTCTCGACCTATAGATGTTGACGTTAGCATGAACCTGTACACTGACGTCACTCCTCTCTGATGTTTGCCAAGTGAATACGAATAAGTTCTAGGCCTTGATTTTGCTCTGATATTAGGTTGAGTTTGATTGATTGTGTGTTAGGGTTTATGAGAGGAGAAGAAGAAGAAGAAGAAGGAGAAGAAGGAGTTTGTCTCTATTCACGTATATTTCTTAGACCTAATACAAAACACCTTATACTCTCTTCAATAATAGAGAAATAGTAAGAAGACAAAAACACCCTTAATACAAGAAGCCCCAATAACCCAAACTCTCTAACAAGTACATTGGATGCTTTTCTGAGCAAAATGAATTTCACTTCCATTGCAAAATATTTTTCCTTTTGAAAATCATATTATCCAGGTAGATTTGAAACAAGAATATGACAAACGCACGTTCAAAGGACAATAAAATATCTCATTTGGAATTATGCATGGAATAATCAATTTTTTTTTTATAAGTAGTGTTTCATTAAAGGCGCTCAAGAAGGGAGCGCTCCCAAGGGGAAATACAAATGACCAAGAAGGCCAACTATAATCTCAAACTATCTACAAAATCAACAAATTCCCCCGAAGATTTACAATTTTGCCTATTAACCCAAAAGAATATGGAACACAATATGATGTATATGAGAGATCAAATAAGAGTTTCCTCTTTATCAAAATATCTTTTATTTCTCTCACACCACAAACCCCACCTTGAACAAAAGGGTGTGTCCCTCCAAGCATCTTGGGCTTGGCTCCCCACTATATAACCTCTCCAAGTCTCGATCGTGTCTACCATGGAACCTGAAAGCACTTAATGAACTCTGAAAATCACCAAAAACACATCCCTGACATCCCTTGCTATTTAAAAGTGCAAAAGAAGGTGGTTCACCGACTCCTTATCCTTTTTGCACATATAACACCAATTTACAATAATTTGCCTCCTCTTATATTATAAATCGTTAGAATCCTCCTAAGAGTTGTGCATGCAAAAAAGCCACCTTCAAAAGAAGATTTCAATCTCCAAATAGCCTTCCAAGGGAAGCATGGCCCTAGAATTGTCATAAGGCTCTGGTAGAATACACGCACCTCAAAAACCCTTTTTCGAGATTTTTTTATCCCCTCCATTTCATTTCATCTAGACCCTCTCCTGCCACTTCCTGGCTGTACAACAAGGCCAGGTAATTTGCGACCTCCCCTAGTTCCCAATTATGGAAATCTCTCCCAAATTCACATCCTAAGTCGTCTTCCGGCTATCAAACCGATAACCGTCAGCAACCAAAGCTTGCTTACTCACAGCAATCCTGAATAGTCTTAGAAACCTGCGAGCTAGGGGACTATCACCGCACCAAAGATCCCCCCAAAACTGTACATACCTCCTGCTCTTTATCCTGAATCGGATATGTTTGGAGAACTCATCCCACCCCTTTTGAATGAGAAGTTCCAAACCCTCACCATCTTAGAGGTCTAACCTCCTATATCCTTTCCAACTTTGCAAGAAGCATGGAATAATCATATTTAATTATAGAGAAACCATATTTTTGGGCTACGACTGTGCGTAGGGAGTTCTAAGATACATTTGATAAATAATCAGTATACAATTTACCGATTCAACAACAGTTAGATAGAAAACAAGTCATGTACACATTTAAGCCCTATCTTGAATCCCATATCTAAATTTATTTAGTGATAACAATAATTAATCAAACTTTAATGGGAGCAAAACTGAAGATCAAAATATGAAATTATCTCTTGAGGAACATGAATGTAACCTTAGTTTTTCATTTTGGAAACTGGAGACTGATACAACCAAGGCATAACCACGTGCCTTAGTTAGAAACTACATGTGTAATATATAAAACATTTAGTTTGGTACGTTAAGCACCTAGCTCTTAAGTCCTCACAAGTGTCACAAATTTCCATTTTCTCAAGAAAACACTACTTTTTTACATGTAATATATTTTAAATCAATGTCCTAATTTATTTTATCACCATTTACATACAGAATTACATATAAATAAGGAAATACCCTCATTTGAATTTTACTTAAAATAGACTTAAATTTAAATTTAGAAGAATAAAAAGTAACTATTTTATTAACTCAACTCAACAAAACCTTTCCTCAGCTATTTGGGCCCGGTTATGTGAATACAATTTTGTTCGATCAAATACCATAACCTTGGTTAAATTACATACTATCTTATATTTTCTTACTATCTTAGTCGTGTTAGTTTTGCTCTTCCCATTCCTTTAGCATTACTCTTAATATGCGCCACATCACTCTTCCATACTGGTGTAGTTACTGGTTTTTGCTACACATGATTAAACCATCTTAATTTGATTTTCTCTCAATCTCAAATTGATGATCTAGGAAAATATATATATTTTTAATTTTATCCTTCTTGTCTTGCAACACATCTCCTCAACATTCACATTTCGGTTGCACTCATATATCATGTTATTTTTAAAGTTAAGGTTTGTCTAGTAACTATTTTTGTCAGGACTTGCCTCACACTGTGTAGAAATTGTCCGCTTTGCACCCTCTTGGTGCTTAGTTTTAAAATGCATCTACACATGTAGGAGGCATCCCCCTTTATAAGTGCTAGCAACTTCTCGCCCAGGACGATATGGGATGTCACAACCCAACGTTCTCGTTGGCATGAACCCCATGGGATTGTGCACGATTCTCTCATATTTCAGTTGGGGATTGACTCTAATACTATATGTCAGGACCTGCCTCACACTGTGCAGATATTATCTGTTTTGCACTCTCTTTGCACTCATGGTTTTAAAATATGCTTATACAGGTAGGAGGCATCCCCATTACACGTGCCATCAACTTCTCCCCCCCGGGAGATATGGGATGCCTTAGTTTTATAGAATTTTCTTGTCAATTTTAGAGGTATACATTGACTGCACAATATGCTCCTCCATTTAACCCTTCTTGCTTTAACTCTAGTTCATATATCATTAATTTCTCCCTCTTTCTGAACAATTGAGCCTAGTTAACAAAAATGTTTTCTTTTTGATGTTACTTGATCTTCATTCTTCAATGCATTCCCACTTGTATTTCTAGTTTTGTTAAAGTTACATTTCATATATTCAGTATTATTTCTACTTATTTTATAACCTCTTCATTTTGGTGTTTCTCCATAGACCTCTAATTTAGACTATTTAGTACAATAAGTACATATCCCTTATCTAGTTTCATTAAAGCAACATCATCTACAAATAACATGCACCGTGGAATCTCATCTTAAATGTTAATAATACATCCATAACTAAGGCAAAAAGATATGAACTTATTTCTAATAGTCTTTCTCCTTTAGTTGTTCTAAAAGTCATGTTAAATCAATACCTTTATATCTATTTGTGACTCATTTTTTTTTTAAACCTAGGGTAAATATCACAGACATTCCCCGAGGTTAGATGTATTGTCACGCGGCTACAACTTTGTGAAATTTTGTCACAAACATCCCTTGCCAGTTTTTTCATTTAAAAAAGGTGTGAAATGTCTAGATTACCCCTTATTATTTAATTAATTTTTAATATAAAAATATAAGAATTGCAAAAAGACCAAAAAGCCCATAATTATTACCCAACCCATTTTAACCCATGATTGACCTCCATGCATATATATATATTTCTGATACTGTGTATATAACTATATATATATTGTACAGCCATCACCACCACCACAATCCCAACCCACATCGGCGGTGCAACCACAAACACAGTTGACACCACCACCACCACCACAATCCCAACCCACATTGGTGGTGCCACCACAGTCGCAGTCGACACCATCACCACAGTCAACACCACCACCACAATCTCAATGCACACCGACGATGCCACCACAACCACAGTCAACACCACGACCACAATCCCAACCCACATCGGCGGCACCACAATCCCCAGCCCCACATCGGTGGTGCCACCACAACCACAATCGACGCCACCACCACCATCCCAACCAACACCGGTGGTTCAACAATCCCCAATTACCACCATCCCAACCCAACTGTTAACCAAGCAATACACCATTGTCGGCCACCAATTACAACCACTCACCATCCATCATCAACCCAAACCCTCATTGCCACAACCTACCATCATCAACAATTAATCCACAAAACCCTAAACCCTAATCAGGAAAGCTTCGCCAATACAAACAAACTAAGCATACAACTCGAAAAAAAAATCACCCAAAACCCTCCATGAAGCGCCGAAATTGAAAAATTAGAAATCAAATCAAATTGTTCTGAATGGCGGTGATGGGTCTAAATGGTGGAGTTTCATCGGTGTTCAGCAGTGGAAGAAGATGACCATGGGGCTAGGCATTGGTGCTCGATGATGGGTCTTGGCAGCGGTGGTTTCCTCGGTGGTCGGCAACGGTGGTTTCCTCTCCCTCCCCCCCCCTCTCTCTCTCTATATATATATATATATATATGTACCAACAATGAAGTGGGTATATTATAATAGGGCATAGTTGGGTGCATTTTGATCCATTAGGCCGGGTTAAATGGGTAATTTTAGTATTCAAAAAGGTTAGGTCAAAAGTCAAAGGGTAGTAAGGTCATTTTAGTGTGAAAAAGTGTTTTGACACAGTGTACTTTTGCAGTAAGTGCTAATTATATTGACCATACTTCTTCTTAATACAAATTTTATTAATATGGCCTTAGATCCTATTCTAATAGTGCTTATAATGTCTTCTTTCATGTTTCTATCAACAATCATTCTTACTCCATTTCTATGTCTATCTTTTCTTGTGTAATAAAATTTATATATTGCATTTTTAATTCCTTAGCTATTTCTCCTACTTTTACTTTTATCTTTTTTAGCTTCCCTAGTTTATATCATATAACTTTCTTATCGAAGAACAAAAATCTATTTTCTGTTTGCAATGCAGTTTTTCAACTTTCAAATGTGAGGGGGTCTTGCTTAAGTTTTAAGAGCGCAAAATTTCATTTATATTAAGAGGAGACGAAACCACAAGATCAGAAAAAATAGTCTTATATACTGGGTGTTTAGGTACCTACTACCTAGTACTATTTATTTGCAGAGCAACATGGCGGTGAAAGGTTCACAATCAATGGTCATAAGAGCTTCCTAGGGTCATGTTTATTCTTTTCCATGCACCCATTGTTGTAAAGAAAATTGTAAAACACTTGTGTGGTTATTTGTATTAAAATATTTCTCAGTCAATGTTGGGTCATTAGGTCCGTTGAAGATCTATATGAAATTATGAATGAATACAACGTAATTAAGATTGCATTATTCCTTTGTTTCCTTTTTTAAATTTGAAGCTTTAGGACATTTGATGATGTCAGATTCCATTCAAGCATAGTGGTAACTGGTGAGCATATGTCTTTGAAACTTCTACTTGTGCCATTCCAGTCATAGTCATTTTGGAGAACTGCAATAGCTCCTTAGTTATACATGTATCTCATATGTATATCGGTCTGTGCTTGTTGATTTTGCTCATTCCTGGTGTCTCTGTATAAAACTCTTGTTGCTGATTATAATCAGGCTTTTATATCTTATGTCTATTTATCTAGACACTTTTAGATTATCTGCATAGTGGGCAGAATATTCCTACCGTATTGCAGTCCTTGGGCTGTATGGCACAATACTCTGTTTCAACTTTTGAAGCCCAAGATGGAGAGATCACGCAATATATTGTTGATAAAATTATTCGGGTAACTGATGTGAGTTCTACACAATATCTGCTGCTCCATTTCTTCCTTTCTAAAATAAAGATTCTTGCAGAATATCTAATTTGCTACATGCACTTAATTTTTTCTAACTCTTCTATAGGTGGATATACCTGATTATCTAGGTTCAGGTGACGATACTTCTGGGTGTAGCAGTTCTTGCGAATTGAAGGTGAATATTTTGGAGTTCTTTTTCACTGTAAATTGTCCTATATCTTTCACTGGCTAAATTGGCCTTCAAGTTTTTTTTTTTTTTTCCTAGTTGGTACAAACACACCCACCCCCAAAGAATTGTTTGCACCCAAGAGGACTTGATCCTTAGATCTAATGCTTGCTAGGCACTAGGGCCAAGTTCTTTATCCACTTGAGCCATTATTTTTGGACTGTCTATTATCAAAATTCTACCTCTGCCTGCAGTTTAAACATGTACAGGTTTATAGTGCAGCATTTCACATTTCAAATATAGATAATTCATGTTAAAAAACAGAAAAGGGGCCATTGCTTGGTGCACTCTGTGTTACCTGGGATTTTCTATTTGCCTTAATGTACCTTTGTCGACATGACACGGCATGGATATGGGTACAAGATATGTTTCCGACATACTTACCCAAATCGGACACCTAGATTCTCTAATTTTGATGATTGAAGAAGAAGAAAAGCTTAAATATGATAGCATCATATGTCATACTTTCATGTAGCATATTAAGTTTTTAAGTGTGCAAGACGTGTTCACGCATCCGTATCTAGGTTTTTGACACAGTTCAAGCCAAGTTCACGTATCCTAATATTTGCGATTTAAGAAGGTTTGACGTTTAGACACATACCCATACCCGATATATTTACCTGAGTCCAGGTAATATAGGGTGCACTGATAAAATTATCAGGTTATCAAGCGTGGGAACGCAGGTTCAAGTTCCGAGAGCAGCTAGCTAAGTTGTGCAAATGATGCCAAAAGTTAGGTTTGTATCCAGTCCTTCCATCATAGCACCGTCGATTAATGGGGACCACACTAGGTAACTACTCTAGTGTTCTAACAAGAAAAGAGAGCCTAGTGTCTTGCGCAGGATTATGATGCAACTGTAGCTCACACTAGAGCTGCATACTGATTTTGAGGAGCTTTTTGAACCTGCTTTTAAGTCAGAACAACATTTGATGATTTTGGGTGCAGGTGCTCAGATGCGGGTTCGGTGGGAGGAAATGGAAGAGGTGCTAGATATAGCTTTAATAACTGAGTTCAATTTAAGCATAGTAGTAATTGTTCTTGCCAGTAAGTTGAGGTTAGAGGCCAAGGTACCACATTTGTTGGCCTTATCAAGGAATTAACATGGGAACTCCGATAGGGTGGCTTGAGTGGAGGCAAACCATGTGTCACAAGTCTAATGGACCACATGTCCGGCATGTCTCGACATGGAGGCTATTTACAGAATTGATTGATGTGACTGAGGATGTACCACATAGGATGGTTATGGGCGACACTTGGTAGCTTGGATCCTCTACCTACTAAGGATGGCCGTTTAATAATTGTGTTAGGAACTTGTGACACAAACACGACCTATGTATTAAAGAGGTAACACTATGTATCTCATATAACCCATTTAAAAAATGAGTTGTGTAACTCACAACATGACACGATCTGTTTAATAATCTATTTAACCTTTTAAAATTAAATGGGTTATGTAACCTGTATATTAACTAGTTTCCAAGTATAAAATGCAAGTATAATGAAAAAATGTAGTGGATGATAAAATTAATGAATATTAGGACAATACATTAACCAATAAAAGGCCAATGCAATATCCATATTGAATTTATATTGAAAATTTGAAACAACAAAAGTGTCTATAGTAACTGGGTTAAAACAAGTTATGGGTTAATTGGGTTAAACCGATATGATTAATTAAACAGGTCTACTCAGATTAAATGGGTTGGGCCCCAAACCACAACACGATTAATTAAACGGGTTGACAAATTATGACACAAACAATTAAGGTCAACCCAGTGTCGTGTTCAAATTTTGCCACCCCTACCTACAGCCTCAATCACTGGTGATATATTTCCCACAATAAACTTAGGCAGACTTGTTCCATCAATTATTTATTTATTTATTTCCAGGTATGTTCCATAATGGTTGGTCTAGTTAGTAATATGTTTTTAAACCTAAATTAACATCTTCAGCTGTTGATATCACATAATTTCTTTCATAATTTTTTGCTCTGTAGTTGTCTTTCCTGTAATAAGATTGATGTGCCTCTGTTTACATAAATCCTTCCCTGATAAAGGTGTAAAACACTGAATACATGGGGATAGTGTACAAAAAGAGTTCTGTATCTGTTCGGAGAAAAAAACTCAAGTTGTCCGTTTAGCTCATCTTCTACGTGATTGATATTTTTTTCCTTCTCTTTTATTTTTCTTCACACAACTGTTGTGGTTTCTGCAAAAAGTATAATAAAAAAGCTATAGCTAAGGATTGTTCTGACCAGTCTTAAGGGCTATATGCTGACTATGCCAGAAAGCTAATTTTAAACCTCACAAAAAAAAAAAAAAAACAAAGAAAAAGAAAAAAAGGGCCTTTAGGTACTGCCCCAAAATTTGAATTTAGCTGCATTGTTCTATTCTTTTGTTTTGAATTTAATGAGCTTCTGTTTGCAGATTTTTGGGCTTAAAGCACTTGTCAGAAGTTTCTTGCCACATCGAGGAACTCTTGTCAGACTAAATATTAACAAATTGTTGGATGTTTTGTTCCAAATGCTGCAGAAGGGAGACATTTCTGATGGTACAATCTCAAGGTAGGATTGTTAAAAAAATCAGCTATTTGAAGCTGTTTTAACTTCTAAACAAGCTATTTCTTTGCTCACGAAATATTCGTCTACATTCACAATAGATAAACCCCTACTGCTTTATTTATTTCTTTTTACTTCTCGGAGAATTGCTGAATTTCTAACTATTTCTAATTTTCTCACTAATGGGTGCCACTCCTAATTTTACTCTCACACTCTCATTACTTGGTACAATGGCGAAAAATGGTTTTGTTATGTGTTAAGATGCAAGTTCATGTTTAAGGTGCCGGTATTAAAATGCATATTATTTGTGTGGATAGTTTGTAATTGTTCAACCAAGAGCATTAAAGGAGAGAGAAAAAAAAGGAATAAATATTGATGAAACTTTCATCCTTTGGAAAAAGATGGTTTGTAACTTTCATAGATGATCACACTCGGCTATGTTGGGTATATTTGATGAATGATAAATCTGAAGTTGAAAATTTGTTCAAAATTTTTTATAATATGGTTGCCAACCAATTTCGAACGAAAATAAGAATATTTCATTCTGATAATGGAACTGAGTATTTCAATCAATTTTTGGAAAAAATTTTAAAGGAAAAGGGGATTCAACATCAATCTACTTGTAGTGATACTCCTCAACAAAATGGTATTGCCAAGAGAAAAAACAGACATTTACTTGAAGTTGCACGTGCCATTATGTTCTCAATGCATGTGCCAAAATATCTATGGGGAGATGCTATTTTGACTGAAGTTGTACGTGACATTATGTTCTCAATGCATGTGCCAAAATATCTATGGGGAGATGCTATTTTGACAGCATCTTATTTTATAAATAGAATGTCTACTCGTATTTGAAAATAATTACACCTTTAGAGTGTTTCAAAAACTTCTTCCCTGAATGTCGACTTTTTTCTGACTTACCTTTGAAAATTTTTGGGTGCACTCTGTTTGTTCACATACCTAGTAGGTTTCGATCCAAACTTGATCCTAGGGCAGAAAAATGTGTGTTTATTGGTTATGTGCCAAATAAAAGGAGATATAAGTGTTATAATCCTAAAACAAAAAAAACTTTTGTGAGTATGGATGTATCGTTTGTGGAAAGTTAGCTTTACTTTGGACAAAACTGTCTTCAAGGGGAGATAGAGAATAATGAAGCTCAGTTTTGGGAAACAACTGTTCCTCTGCCTAATACCTTCTTTCCCGTAGCTGTTCTTGATCCTTCCACCTCTAATAGTCAAGAAATTGGTAGTCACAATAATGAAAAAAAGGGAAATACTATTCTACTATGGCCAAACTTAGATGACTCACAAACAAGGGGAGAAATACTAAGACAGGATCACATTAATCCTACCTCAGAGCTTCGTGTTTACACTAAAAGGAGTACTCATCAAAAAAATAAAGACTTGCCTACAACTCTAGCACAAGACCAACCACTGTCTTCGAGCGATGGTCCATCTACTACTCCAGGTTACTCTAATCCTTCTTTGTCAAATTCTGCTCCTACTGCTTTCGATCTTGATGTACCTATAACACTTGGAATGGGAGTCCGAATCTATACAAAACATCCTATTGCTAAATATGTGTCTTACCATAGGCTTTCTAAGTCTCATAAAGCTTTTACCTCAAAAATCTCCCACTTGTTTATCCCGAGAACCATTCAGGAAGCCTTAGATAATCCAGATTGGAAATTGGCAGGTTTGGAAGAGGTGAACACACTAAAAAAGAATGGGACTTGGGAGATAGTTAACTTACCAAGGGAGAAGAAAACGGTAGGATGCAAATGGGTGTTTATAGTTAAGTGTAGAGTTGATGGAAGTATAGAAAGGTACAAGGCGTGTTTAGTGGTAAAAGGATTTACACAGACACACGATATTGATTACTAGGAGACTTTTGCTCTAGTCGCAAAGATTAATTCAATCCGTGTCTTACTATCGTTAGTAGTTAGTCTTGATGGGCCCTTACACCAGCTAGATTTAAAAAACGCATTCTTAAACGGGGATTTGGAAGAGGAAGTCTTTATGAGCCTACCACCGGGGTTTGAAGAACGACTTGGTGAAGGGAAAGTGTGTAGACTAAGAAAATCCCTGTATGGCCTCAAACAATCTCCCAGAGCATGGTTTGAGCGATTTGGGAAAGTTGTAAAGGGCCACAGATATACACAAAGTCACGTAGATCACACTAATGTTCTATAAGCACTCAAAAGAAGGAAAGATTGCTATTTTGATTGTTTATGTTGATGATATAATATTAACAGGTGATGATCGTGTGGAGCTCAAAAGACTCAAGAGAGCTTTTGCTGATGACTTTGAGATTAAGGACTTGGGAGTCTTAAA
The DNA here is from genome assembly GCA_026545225.1 of Cornus controversa. Lineage (NCBI taxonomy): Eukaryota > Viridiplantae > Streptophyta > Magnoliopsida > Cornales > Cornaceae > Cornus > Cornus controversa. The sequence continues at coordinate 21,408,803 of CM048854.1, read as the reverse complement.
GTATTTTCTTGGAATGGAGTTTGCCAGGTCAAAAAAGGGCATTTTCGTGTCTCAACAAAAATATGTGTTGAATCTTCCTGGAGAGATAGGTCTATTCGGTTGCAAGGCAACAGAGACACCAATTGAACCTAATTTGAAGCTCCAATCTGCTAAACCGGAAGATGTGAAGAACAAGGAACAATTTCAGAGGCTGGTTGGTAGACTGATTTATCTGTCGTACCCAGATATAGCTTTTGCAGTGAGCATGGTAAGTCAATTTATGCACTCACTAGATCCAGAACACTTCGAGGTTGTGTACAAAATCTTAAGGTACTTAAAGGGATCACTAGGGAAAGGCCTGCTGTTTGAAAAACACGGTCACCTACAAATTGAAGTATATACAGATGCAGACTGGGCTGGGAGTATAACCGATAGAAGGTCAACCTCTGGCTAGTGTGCTTTTGTTGGAGGAAACCTTGTTACTCGGCGTAGTAAAAAGCAAAATGTGGTGGCAAGAAGAAGTGTTGAAGCCGAATTTAGATCAGTTGCCCACGAAATTTGTGAGGTGTTGTGGGTTAAGAGAATCTTAAACGAACTGAAGGTCTCAAGTCCCTCTACAATAAAGGCATACTGTGATAACAAAGCAGTAATCTCAATAGCACATAATCCTGTTCTTCATGATTGAACCAAGCATGTTGAGGTAGACAAGCACTTCATCAAGGAGAAAATAGAGAACGGGCAAATTTGTGTGACCTATATACCAACTAATGAATAGATTGCAGATGTTCTTACAAAGGGTCTGTCCAAGAAACAATTTGAGAAACTGACAGGCAAGCTGGCTATGGAAGATATCTTCAAACTAGCTTGAGGGGGAGTGTTGTAAAGGAGAATATTCGGCTGAGATTTATTGCTGATCTCTAGGGATGCCTAGCTGTATTTTATGTTTAAATATAGGCCTAGTCAACTCTGTAAATAAGAAAAATTAGGTGTATAGTTATTCTGTTCCTTTTTTAGTGCCTTGTATAGCCTATAAGTAGTGTATGTGTATATCATTCTCAGTATCAATGAAATACCATTTCACTAAAACAATTCTCTCCTAATTCCTTGTTGTTTAGATGTTCAATAGGCAAACCCCCACAAATATTCACATCCTCCCTACGCCTTGAGGTGTAGTCTATTACTACCTAAGGAATCTAATTTTGTGCAATTGGATCCGCATTTTTTATCACTAAGTCATTATTCTCACATGTTATGTAAATACTTCTTCTCCTTATTGTAAATATTCATTATTGTCATTGCGAACTGGTTCCTTTACATTCCAGTCTTTCAAGACCAAGTATATGTATTGTTGGCTTTTACTCTTAATAATTATACAGCTGGAAGTTTTGCTGTACTGTACCAATGGCCACTAGACTGCTGCTACTTAGTCACATATTCATAGGCTTTCTTTAATTGTAGCAAAGTTAATCCTCTCTTAAATAAATATGTTCAAGCATTCAATTAGCCAAAGTTATGTTTAGATTTATCTTTTATACTTGTATTTGTTTTTTTCTCAACATGTTTCTAACCAAACCAAGCAGTTGATATTAATTTATGTAAGAGATTTCACCTTCTAGCTAGATTAAATTTTGCTGTGAATCAGATACTTGAGATTAAAAATTGTTGGTGCATATGGAAGGGCCAACGTGGTTTTAATTTCAACAGTAAGAGATGGAGTCCCCAAGCACTGGTGCATCAGGCTGTGGTTTACTGGTCTGAATATTGGGATGCCCAAGCTTTGCTGCCAAAGAGTTCTATAGCTCCTACTGGCCAGCAACATGTTACTGTCTGGTGGTCTCCACTGGGTAAAAGTAAGCTTAAAATTAATGTGGATGTAGGATTTTCAACTGACGAAGGAATTGCTGGGGGAGGGATTGTCTTGTGGGACTCTCTAGGAAAATTTTGAGAGCTGTTTGCTGCTATTTTACAGATGTATTGAATGTTTTTGTTGCCGAGGCTTTGCCGTTACGTGAGGCTCTTTGTCTTGCTGCGAGTTGGGGACTTTCATCAGTTATGGTAGAGGGGGATTGTTTGGCCATTATGAAACTAACTCAAGAGGTGGAACAGTTGCGGTTACTATGAATGATGTGAGGAGGATTCTACATGATCATGGAGGTTTTTCAGTCACTTGGATCCCGAGGAGCGTGAATGCGGTAGTTGACTTGCTGGGTAAAATGGTTTGGATAAGAAAGAGGGGTGCTATTTTGATTGTATCTTTCCCTCATGGCTGCTTGATTTGGTTGTTTAGTTGTTTGTTTATCTTTTGCCAGGTAAAAAAAAAAATCAGATACTTGAGAACCAAGCCAAATATGTTCCGCCCAGTGTTGGACCTATGGGCTTATGGTACACACAGCTGTTTTCTAGATAGTAGATACCAGTTTGTTTAGGTGTTGGCTTAGAGTATGTGCATTATAGGTGGTTCTAGACACTATCACACAATGGAGAGAGAGAGAGAGAGAGAGGGACTACTTGACATAAACAGGTACAGAATTTCGAGTTATGCTGCCCTTATATATGATGTATAGTTTACCTTGATGACTAAGTTATATTATTTTCATTTATTTTACAATATTCAATAAATTGGTTAGGATTTTCTAGTGATCATGTTCTCAAATTCAAAAGTCACAAGTGTTTTATACATGTGCTGTGCATTTTATTTAATGCAGTGAAACTGACAAGGCTCACATCAGATTAGCTGCTGCAAAATCTGTTCTCCGGCTTTCAAGAAGATGGGATTTGCACATTTCACCACAGATCTTCCACCTCACAATTTCGATTGCCAAGGTAAGATGATCCGTACAATGTTCATTTTAAGTTGTGGTGGTTGTTTTTCAACTCTGAAAATAACTAAAAGGTGCAAGATCTATAATATGAATTTGGACAGTTGATTATCTCTTCTATTTCTGGCACTGGCTTATCTGGGTTACTGTGTTTACCTTCTTTTGGGCATCTTGGGTTATGCGAAGGTAATGTATCTTATTCATATAAAATGGATGTTAGGTGCTGTAGAGGTAGCAAAGAGGCATCTAGAGTTGATCCTAATTGTCTTATGTCGTTTGGCTTGGAGCAGAAACATGAATCATGAATATGAGAGTTTCTCTCCACCAACGCTCTAATATGGGTCCTAGACTCCTAGTTGGACTGGTTTTGGTTGTTAGACTCTCCTACTCACAATGTGGCTCTAGATAGAGCTAGGTGGTGGAAAAGTATTCATGTAGCTGATGCCAAGTGAGCTTATAGGCCACAAATGTTTGTGACGGCACGTTTTTGGCCACCCAGCTATAAGACTCGTTTGTTTTTCCCCCAATTTTTATAATTTCTTACTTCCAAATGAGTTTTTCATCCTCTGAAACAGCCTTTCGAACAACTTAGTTCTATGTGTTTAAAAGCAAAAACTCCAGATTTGGCCATATCTTTCATAAAAGCTTATGGATCTTGCAAATAGTCTGTAGGATTGCATTTGTTTTTCCATCTTGAATTTCCTACAAAATTATAAATCTCCCGATCTACTAATCTATTCAATTTTTTTTAAATTTCCTCAAAGGAGGTATAGGTGATTTACATTCATATGACATGTAAATGGTTTATTTATTTTGTGTTTTATTATAAACATGATTGGAAACATTTTATTTTATTAATTTTTTGGGTTTTTACAATTTTCTATTTCTTAACCTTATTATTTGATCCTTTTTTTTTAGTTATTTAAAATGTGTGTTAGTATATTATGAAACGACAAATATTCGAGTTTAATACATAAATATTTATAGATGTTAGTCTACATTAGTATGTTTTTTTTTTCTTTTAAAAAGGTGAATAACAAAGTGAATTAAAAAATTTGAAAAGTTGAAGATGCATATATGTATATATATATATAGTCAATAAAGTCCATTAAACATATATTTGTAGCTTTTACTGCTGACAACACCTTAAAACGATTTATAGGCCATTACTCATGAAAACATCTTTAAATATTGAATAAAATCCATTGAAAATCATTAAAGCAGGTTTTCATTAGATTGTGGGGTTAAAAGTTATGTATCCTTTTGTTTTAACAATCATTTATGTTGAAAAATTTCACAACTGCAATGGTCGTTCTAGTAACATAACCTCTGATACACACTGTGTCCACAACGTGCCAACGCCATGCCACACCTTTACCCCCGTTAGCAGTCGTGATCGTGCTTAAATTCCTTGAGTTAAGCTGAGTTGAGTTAGACTTTCTTATTTGAGGCTTCTTAGTTGCACACTCCATGTGTGCTTGTGTATGGAAAGATTATGCACTTGATTAGAGTCCAGTTTGTTGAATTGTGTTTTAAATCCAGTTGTAATTAGGTTTGTATTTTATAGTTACTTTTTGTTTGAAAAGTTCTTACTTGGGTTATAAGGAATTGTTTGTCTAATAAGTAATGTACGTAGGACTTTATAAGTAGATATGTCATTCCTTCCATGCGCAAAAATCTGTTATCCATTGCTCAGTTGTGTCATTATAATCATGATCTATGTGTCTTTGATTCCCATCATTTCTATATCTTTGATCGCTCTAATGGTTGTCTTTTATTTTCAGGGCCTATGTAAGGATGATCTATACAAATTACCTTCACTTCTGTCGCGTCTTCACACATTATCTGCTTCTCTTCAGTCATCTTCCTTATGACATAATCGACTAGGTCATCCATCTACTAAAATTATGTCTTATTTAGGCAAAAATAATATGTTATAGTCTAACTTTAAGTTGCAACGATCGTTTGTAAAGGTTGTGCTTTAGGTAAATCAACACACCTCCAATTTTATATTTCTAATGATATCAGTACGCATTCTCCTTTTACACTAGTGCACTATGATGTTTGACAGTCTCCTACTTTTTTTATTAAAAGAGTTTAGATACTATGTGTTATTATACTCGATTCACATGGTTATATTTTATGAAACAGGCTGAAGTTCTTGACCACTTCAAGAATTTTCTCTCATATATCAAAACCCAATTTACTGCTTCTTTGCAATAGTTCCAGAGTGATGGTGGCAAGGAGTATGATAATGATTCTTTCAAGGCTTTATTCTCCTCTCTTGGAATCCATCATTGTTTTCCTATAAACGCACTCCTCAACAAAATGGTCTTGCTGAACACAAACATTGCCACATTGCTGACATTGCTCATACTCTTCTCACAAGTTGTGTTCCTCTCAGTTACTGGGATCATGCTGTTTACGTTGCTGTATTTCTTATCAATCGTCTTCCCACTACTGTTCTTCAGTGGTCTTCTCTTTTTCTCGTCTCTATGGCAAAACTCCATCCTACTTTGAATTGCGAGTCTTTGGTTGTGCTTGTTATCCGCATTTGGGTGCTTATCTGACTAACAAACTTTTACCTGGATTAGTTGAGTGTGTTTTTCTAGGTTACAATTTGCAGCACAAAGGGTATAAGTGCCTTGATCCCACTACTGGCAGACTTTACATCTCTCGACATGTTCCTTTTGATGAGCATCTTTTCCCTTTGTCGCACCATTACCTTCTCATGTTTTAGAATCTTTAGAATGGGCTTTTGTTCTGGTTTTCTTGCCTTCTCCGGACTCACCACCGCCCCAATCATGTATGTTGTCTTCATAAACCCAGATATGGCCTTAAGTAGGCTCCTCGTGCTTGGTTCCAGCGTCTCAGTGGTTCCTACTGCAGTTTGGTTTTCTTCAGAGTCGAGCTGATCCTTCTTTGTTTAGGTTTCACCGGTCTTTGGATATTATGATTCTTTTACTATATGTTGATGACATTATTCTGATAGGCAACCAACCATCTCTTCTCTCCTCCTTTGTTGCTACCCTTGGTAAGGAGTTTGAGCTCACTAATCTTGGTCCTCTTTCTTAGTTTTTGGTACTTGAAGCCACTTTTACTGCTGCTAGCCTTCATCTTTCTTAGTCAAAGTATATTGTTGATGTTCTCTACCGTCACTCTATGATTGACTACAAACCTTGCAACACTTCAGTTTGTGCCACTAGCTAGCTTTCTCATCTGACCGGTGATCTATTACCTAATGCCACTGAGTATAGACAAATTGTTGGCTCCCTTCAGTATCTCACCTACACTCGTCCAGATATTGCTTATGTTGTTCATCATGTTGCTCAGTTTATGAGTGGTCCTCGATCTCCACATCTGATTGCAGCTAAACGCATTCTTTGATATTTGAAGGGTTTGTTGGAATTTAGTTTATATTTTCGTCGGTCTTCTAGTCCACTCACTCTCCGTGCTTACTTCGATGCTAACTGGGCTAGTTGCCCTTACACTCGTCGCTCTACTATTGATTTTTGTGTGTTTCTAGGCTCAAATCTTATCTCTTGGAGTGCTAAGAAACAACAAACAGTTTCTCGCTTATCTACTGAAGCTGAGTATCGCTCTCTTGCTCATGTTTGTGCTGACACTTCTTGGATTTCTCAGCTTCTCCACGAGTTATAGTTCCCTCTCTTTGGATCTACTACCTTGTTTTGTGATAACCTCAACACAACTTATATGACGTCTAAATCTGGTCTTCTATGCTCGTACCAAACACATTGAGCTCGACTATCACTTTATGTGGGAGCGTATTCTTGTTGGTACTCATCGTGTTCAGTTTGTTCCTTCTACCGATTAGCTTGCTGATGTTCTTATCAAGGGTCTGTCTACATCTCAATTTTAGCTGTTACGGTCAAATCTAGTCTCTCCTCGATTGTCGGATTTTCGGGGGAGTGTTAGACCAACCTAAAATCTCTCTCGTGATTTAAGATTGTATTCCTTTAGTTTAGCCTTTCATTGATTATATCACTAATTTAGGTTGATTTTGATGAACCTAGAGGGGAGGGGGTGAATAGGTTCTTCTATTTTTCTTCCTAATATTGCGAGTTTGGCTTGGCACATGCAATCACACAATTTGATGGACACACAGATTTATTGAGAGGAAACCCCAAGGTGGGGAAAAACCTCTTCGAACTGAGCTCCACTATGTCTGAAAGGGTAGTACAGTGAATCTTTCAATCACTCTCTCACTCACCCAACTCACAACATAGTTTGCTCCAGCTCTCACCCAGTTCACAGCCTCCCTAGGCCTGAACCACTCTCACCAAATTTCACAACAGCTTTTCCGCTCTCAATCTCAACTTGGACTTCCCAAAGCCCAAGCTATCTCACCTCAATCTCACAACAATCACTCACACTCCCCCTATCCAAAGGATCCCTATACTTGGACTATACATAGTGATAGTGGAGTCAGTTCGATGTCTTGAGCAGCGGCACTTCAAGCTTTGCAACTTGGTCTTCAAAGTTAATCTTCAACTCTGATATGGTCTTCAAAGAATAGTCTTCAAATCTTCAACTCTGACAGTTAGTCTTCAAGGTCCGGTACGACAAATGACACGGTCACTTGTCTTCTTGGCATATCACGACACTTGAATTTCTTCAATGATAGGCTTCAATATGTCTTCAATTTGTACACCCTCGAGTGCAGCTGTAATGGTCTTGTATAAGTCCGCTCCTCCAAGGAATCCCGTCCTTAGCTGCTTAGATTTCCATTCGACTTGGTGTAATCCTTCTTAACAGCTGTCCTGGTATTTCTTTATCTTTGAACCTACTCTTAAAATACACACAACTCCAACTAGAGTAGAAATTAGTAGCTCAAGCAGTTTAAAACATAAAGAGCATGAACACATTTAAGCAAACCACAATTCAACATTTTAGAAATTCAGCATATCAGCTTCTCAAGACAGCAACCATTTAGGCTCAAATCAGCATGATTTGTACTTCAAAAACAATAACTAATAGTTCACAAGACAGCACATTGATTCAGCAATTTACAGCTCAAACATTCAGCAATAACCAACATGATAATTCAACAATTTTCAGTATTTTGGTTAGCAATTTTCAGCACTTAAAACATAGCAATTTTTCAGCATTTATAAGCTCAATTCGGACAACAATTTAAAACTCAATCTGGACAGCAATATCCAACAATTAGATCAGCAAGTGTTCGGCAATTGAATCAACAGTAACAGCATCAAAATTCAGCAATCGAATTCAGAAATTCAGCATTTAAAGTCCTCAATTAAACATCAATAATTCAGCAATATGAATTCAGAAATTTAGCATTTAAAGTCCTCAAAAATCAGCAACATTAACACTTATAAATCCAGCATTTTTGGTCTAAAAAATCAGCAACATTAACACTTATAAATCCAGCATTTCGGTCTAAAAAATCAGCAATATTAACACTTATAAATCCAGCATTTTCGGTCTAAAAAATCAGAAACATTAACAAAACTCCAATATCAGCAAAATAGGTTTTAAAACAGCAAGTTAAGCTCAACAACATAGGTTCTAAAACAACCATTTAAGCTCAGCAATATGGATTCAAACAACACAAATAATATCTATTTTCATGCTCAATCAGAATAGAGCTCTTCATCTACACAAGATTTCTAAACATTTAATTGTGCGCCTGTGAGAGTGTGTGTCAACAAGTAAGCCTCAACAAGTGCGCCTGTGCAAGTGAGCATGTTCATATAACATTGATTTTCAATTGTGCACCTGTGAGTGTGTCAAAATTAATTTGTATTGGAGAGAGTATACCAGTCCAGTTGATTCACAATCCTGAAGCTCAATGTCCCGAACAACGAAGATGAAGTATGATGAATAGAGATTCAGTGTAAAGATGGTGAGAATTGATACTCACAAAACAGATCCTTCACAAATCCATTTGTTCAACCGAAAGTAGTGATGAAGAGATATGTTCACTGAAGAGGATGAAACCATGTTCTGAAGAAACAGATCGGAATCTGTAAACGAACTGAGCTAGCTTATATCACGGACTGAAGAACCAGATCAGAACCATTTGACGAACAGAGGCACCGTTTGGAATATGCGAGGATGAACATATGATGCCGGCGACAAGGATGATCCACCAAGCCGGCGACGAGCTTCGGATTTCTGCAGTTTGGATCGGCGGATCGGCGGCGAAGAGCTTGGATCGGCGCCCCTCTTCTCTTCTCTCTCTCTTTATTGCTTTCTTTCTTTTGAGCTGCGCCCCTCCTGTTATCTTCTCATTCTTTTTATATGAGCTGAAAAATGAACCATCTCTTTTTTTTTTTGTTCCATTCAGCCGCACACTTTGACCTAAAAACTTATCCTTATATATGTATCATGTATAAAGCAACCCACCTCAAACCCCTAGCATCAATTAGATATATATATATATCATCTATCACATTATCTTATACATAAAAGAGCCTTTTACAAATCAGCCGAAAAACAAAAGGTCTCCTTTTTCTTTTAATTCCCAAGTTGGTCCCGCACTTTGTTGCTCTAGAATTAATTTTCAAAAAGTCCTTGCAATTTAAATACCCAACATGTCCCTGCAATTAGGTTAGTGCATATATAAAATAGTAACAGGATAAATGAATAAATCATGAATAACAAACCCGAAATTATCATTCAAAGTAAAATGACATTAATGCCCTTAAAGATCCTTTTGACATTAAAACTTGGGCAAACATGCTCATAGGCTTTCCGGACCATCAGATTCATTGTATCCCTAATTTTAGGTTGATTTATGATTGTATCCCTTTAGTTTAGCCTTTGATTGGTTATATCACTGGTTTAGGTTAATTCATTGTATCTCTAATTTTAGGTTAATTGATTATAATCATTGTATTATATATTGACCTCCAAGAGAGATGAATAATACACAATACATAGATTTCTATTCTTTCGGGTAGTTATTTTAGATGGCTTGTTGCACCAATATTTTAATAGAGTTTAAGCTTTTGCCAGCACACGGTGTGTGTCGGGGGGATGCATAGTTGTTAAAAGTGCTTCTAGGCCTTAAAATGTTCAAGGCTCGTCAGGCTCAACTGAAGTTCCTCAACTTACTAGAGGTCATGCTGCTTCAGTTAGGCTCACGCTTTTTGTAGGCTCCAAATTCAGAATAAAAGTGCCTTTCTTTTCTAACTGAGGTGCACTTGAATAAATTGCTGTTTTAAAAGAAGGTATTACAATATATTCATTGTGGTAATTGTGTTCTTCATGATGAAAATGGGTTGAAATATTTAGCAACCAAAGTACAGACTGTGATGGTCATTTCGTGGCAAGTTGCACTCAATTCAATTGCTGTTTTGAAATGTTGGTTTGTTATTATACATTTGTCATGGTAGAATATCGTGTTAGTTATCGATTATTGTCAAAAGCGATTGTTTAAAATACATGCCCAGCATTTTAAGAAAGATAAATCAAGACATTGGAGAGGTATTTGCTTTAATAAAGTGAAGGGGATAGATTTTAAGCATAATGGGTTGAAGTGTTGAATGTTTACTGGTTCTTCCTAACCAATTCTCTCTGGATGTATCAAACGGCTTATTAACTTCTTCCATTTCAGTTGTCACTCTTATTCCACCTTTAATTGAATAAATTATGTCTATTTGATGATTTTCTAATGATCCTAGGCAATGATCTTGATTAATGTGTGTTTCTTCTGTCATATGCCAGGACTCTTTTTCATTTATACGCAGATTGTTTGTCGATAAAACACACAAGCTTCTGAAGGAGCATGCTATACCAAGTAAATATGCATGTGCTTTTGCATTGGCTGCCTCAGATTCCCCAAAAGATCTACAAGATGATGTAGGTCTATGTTTTCTGATTATGGCCATACAATGAATTAATTATATGGTTATTCTTTGTTGCGTTGTTTTCTGACACCCTCTTTATCATAGTCCTTGAAATATATGGAAGAATTTATAAGGGAATATAGTAGAGAAGCGCGAGTGCGCCAGACTTCTACAATGCAGGGCGGATTGATAAATCATCCAGCATACATAGTGGTGTTCTTGATCCATGTTCTTGCTCACGATACTGGTTTCCCACCTGAAAATTGCCAGGATGAAGGGATTTATGCTTGGTTTTGCAGGTACATGTATTTCTATGACAAAGTTGCAGTTATCAAATATGAATGTAAATATCAAAGCTATGTTAACAACATTTGAAATATGTTTCCTCCTTTGCAGTCCACTTGTGTTCACCTTGAAGGCATTAGTCAATGCTACTTTTCTTGACGGTGACTTGGACCTTGTCAATGATGCGATCTCATACTTACGTGGTATTTTTCATGCTATTAAGAGGGCTGAGGATGCTGTTGATGCTCAGAGAACTACTGTAAGTACTGCGAGTCTCCCGCAAGAAGGTTATTTCTTTTCCTTGGCCTTTGTTTCATATTTGCATTAATGCAACTCTAGGGTTTCTTATATTGCAGAAACTGCAGATTCTAGCAAACTTTGGAATCTCCATCTTAAATGCTTTGTGTCATGGTGGCATCTCTGTATCACATACCCTGGGTGTTATTTTGCTGCCGTCATCATTTTACAGAATTAGTCTTGCAGAAAAAAGAGAGGCTAGTTCTCAAGCTGGTACCTGTTTGGTGCATGTAAAAATCCATTGTTTGAACTTTTTCTTATGCTGGATTATGTTCCATTTTTTGTTTGCAGGCTAATTTACATTGTCTTGACCAGTGCGGTTTTGATGAAAATATTGTTGAGAGAATGGTTCATAGTTTAAAATCACAGATCTCTCAGGTTGGCTTCTAGTACTTACCTTTGCTGATACATACACACAGACACATGCTAAACTCATCTCAACAAAGCCTTATTCCAACTATTTAGCATATTTCAAATGTTTGTATCCTAATGTTCTTCATATTAATTTGTCAGCCTGCTAGCACTCTCTCTAAATATGGCCAGAAATGTCAAGAGGACGGCTCACAGCCAGATGTCATTAAGTGCAACTCATTAAGCTTGGCATTGTGCAACAATAGTGATGTATTAAGGAGTAGGATAAGCGAACAAAGCGAGAGCCCAACTGCACATGGGAGGGAGACACATGAAACTCTGAAGCAAGAGATCAACCCTAGAGGAAGACAAAAACAGGCCCTCTTTCCCTGCGCTCCTGGATCAGTTGGATTACATAATGAATTTTCTATCGATGATGAGGACGAAAGGGGTGTGTTTGGAAATTCTGAACCAATTGTAGGAAAAGAACAACTTCCATCTTCGTGTGATTCTGTTACTATGGAACCTTCACTAACTTCGAAGGAAGATTTGATAAATACTACTACTTTGAAAGAAAATGAAACACTAACAAAATGTAACAATACTGCTGAACCTTCAAAACTTATAGGAAACAAATGTTCAGATCCTTGCAGTTCAAAGGTATGCACTAGTTTGTCCCAATAGAAATGTAATCATTATCTTTCTCATCCCATTTATACTTCTGATACATATAGGAAATTGGAAATAAGAATGAAGTGTTAATCGGGCAGCGGATACAATTATGGTCTCCAATTGATAAATGGTAAGAATCTGTAGTTGAAGTACTCAATTCTAGAACTGTTTACAGTCATTTTGTGTAACAGTTTGTTATTGAATTTCTCAGCTACAATTCAGGCACAGTGGACCAGTTTGATTCTCAAAACAATACTTACAAGGTGATTTGATACATTATTCAGAAAAAAGCGACTTTATCATGTCTCCCTTAAAGGCATTTCATCAGTAATTCTGCATCCATGTCTGGAAATTAGTTCTACTGATTTGGCTATACCAATCTATAGTTGATTCTAGTTTATTTTTTGTTATGCGTTTGTTATTGTCAAAAATAATGTATGAGAGCAGCCAAATGTGAGATTTGGGTTCAAGTCTTAGAGCAAATCACTTTGAACAAACAATACCAATGGTTTGATCTGTATACTCCACCCCTGCCAAGACCCCAACAGTTGTGGGGTCAACACAGGTAATGGGATTTTCTTTTAATCTTTGCAGTCATAATTTGTCTGTTGATAGCTGTATTACAACTGATATTCAAAACCTTTTTATCTTTATTGTGGGGGCTAATTGTGAACTACTGATATGTGAGTGGACATTAGCCAAGAATATATGGAAGAAAGGGTGGTATACGGAATCTTAAGCTCAATAAGGGAAAAGTATTTTTGTTGAGGTAATATGGAATGCTTAACTAGCTGAGGTCCCAGGTTGATAATTTGGATTTTCAAAGCACCAGTTTTGTGGGTATTTGACCCCACTTCTTCTCGAGTCACCTAGGTGGCATAAACCACTTTCAACCAGTTATGTCATATGTGGCATCATGGTTGTTAACCAGACCTCGACTCAATGCAACCTTTATCCTCAACGACCTGCAACCAGTGCCTATCGGCGAGAACTGGGCTTGGCTCTCTAGGTTGGATGGTTGAGAAAGACCAATTAGACCCAACATGTCGAACAATAGATCGAAGTTGCTCCATAAAATCCCAATCCGGTACGATCCCAAATTGCTAAATCGATGCAAATTATGTGAAAAACCGCTTTGAAGTTGGATCGCAGTAGGATCATACGATCCCACCGATCCTACTAAATCATATTGTGTGGTTTTTCTTCTGGATTTATTTGGGCCTACAGCCTATTTTGTGCAAAGAAATTTATGGCTTTTAAGTATAAAGCCCAACTCTTTGCCTAATTGCATCTAAAAAATTATAAAAAAAAAAAACAAAAATCAGAGACCCAACGTGAAAGGTGGATAAGATTCAACACTGAACTTTAAACGTATTGCTCAAAACTTCAAAAATGTTCTCTGTTTTGCTCTATTCTCCTTGATTTCTCCCTTTTTCTTTCTTTTTCTAGAACAAAAAACCGAGAGACTGTTTTCCTGCCTATTCTTTTCCCATTCTGAACCAGAAACAAAGAGAGATTTTGATTTTTTGCCACTGTTCTTTCTCTCTCTATTTTGTTCTTTTTCTGAACTATAATATAGTCTTTCCAACTGAATTGCTCAAATAATTAGGCAACTAAATTGTTCTTCTCTGTGCTTATCTATTTCTTCTCTCTCTTTGTTTAGGCTTTACTTTAATTGCTTCTGTGATATTTTGTTTTAAAAATTAAGAAATCGATTTCAAGTGTTTGCCATGTGTCCTTTTCTCTTAGTATCTTTTTATGTTAATTGACTTTTGCTAGAATGGTGATGATGTTGGTGTTTAGCCTTGTTCTCTTTCTGCTTCGAAGATATTTTTATAGAAAGTTTACTTGAGTTATTTTTCTACTAGTTTTATAGAATCTTACAATCCTCAATTTGATCCTACAATCCCAATCCTATGGACCCCATTGATCCTACATAGAATCTCAATCCTGACAACCTTTTGTGACATTACAGTGGATGTCCATTTGTCATGTCTATAGCCTTCGTGGTGCAAAAACATGATATGTTTAGAATCTCTGTGAAGATCCAAACATGTCTGTCCTGTGGTCGCATGGTCTGTCAGGATCTTTGATTGTGAGAAATAGCCCCAAGAGCAAGGTGTTACGGATGCGTAGACGTGTTCTCATTGGGTGTGGATTAGGTGGACTTGGGCTTCTCAAGTGGGTGTGGTGAACCCCACAGGCGATTAATCCTTTTGAGTGTTGAGCTGTCTTAACGATAGTGGTATTAGAGTTGGCCAGATGTACTACCATGTGACTCAAGGGAATTGTCACATGCGTCCTACGTGGAGGTGTGGTCCCCTTCATGAGGGCGTAAGGATTTGGGTAGAGGAGCTTGTTACTGAAGCATGCATGTACTTTTAGTCTCACATAGGGTGTGAATTGGGATTTGGGGAACTGGTTCCATGACAAATGGCGATCTTTACTGCCACACACTTGTGTGTCTGCATAGTTGAATCTCCTTATTGGTTCCCACAATGCACTATCCCGTAGTTTGGTGCATGTCTTGATGAGGTTTGACTGTGCATTCTTCGGCTATGCAGTTAGTTTTCTCAAAATGAATTATAATTTTGTCCCGTCAATAAAATTGCCTCAACTTACAACACACCTCGACGAATCTTTACTGCCACACACTTGTCTGTCCGCATAGTTGAATCTCCTTATTGGCTCCCACAATGCACTATCCCGTAGTTTGGCGCATGTCTTGATGAGGTTTGACTCAGCATTCTTCGGCTATGCAGCTACTTTTCTTAAAATGATTTATAATTTTCTGTCCCGTCAATAAAATTACCTCAACTGACAACACGCCTTGACGAATCTTTGCTTGACTAAGTGACGAAGATCAAGATACGAGTCATACGACTGGTGCGCTCAAGCCACACGTGATTTGCACGTTATTAGATTTTAAAGTTTTCCTATATATTTTAGGAATTAAAATATTTAGTAGTTATCTCTATTTTTGGAATTTATAGTTTAGCAATAATTCCTTTTGAATAATTAGTAATTAGGGTAGGTTTGCCTACAAACAAGGCCTTGTGTAGTAGGACACATAACTCTTTGATTATTGATTGACATTTTTTAGAACCCATCATTGCTGCAGAATAAAAGTCGCCAGCCTCCATCCCCACCAATTACTATTGCTGGTAAGATCCGCTGCCATCTTCTCATGTCATTGTCTTTGCTGGAATCACAGCCTCACTATTGGCATGGTCTTCATTGCCGGAAGCTTCCTGTCTCACCATTGTTGTCAGAGACCGTCGTCATCTAGCCCATAGTGCTGCTGCTATTTTTTGTGGTTGCAGATCCATTCGAGGGGAAGAAAGAGCATTGTTTGTTTTATAACTCGTATTTGAGTGAACTCGGGTTCGCCCCATTACCCAGACTCCCATTTTGATCCAAATCTTATATTCTAGCAGCCATATTCAACCCCTTTCTGCCCAACCCAATTTATCCCAAACATATTTAAACCCAATAAATACCTTCTAAAATCAAACCGGCCAATCCATCTAGACAGCCTTACCTAAATCGGATCTAGTTTTAGCCCAACCCACTGCTTCAACCAAGTCCGGTAATTTACCAGTCAAAGAATGAACTTTTATCCTTCTGGTTCTGATAATTTAAGCCAACAGTTAGCCCAGTTTGAGCTTGAATCAGTCTCAATCCAGCCCAAAACTGCAACCTGGTCCCGCCAGACTTCAACTAGATCAGATTCAACCCTGCTATCCAAATCAGGAAAGAACCAGACCAGTGAATCAAGAAAAAAAAGGCATTAACTTGATGTTTTCTAGGAGCAGAAAGTGGCATTTGTTTATCACTCCAGTGGCTTGGTGCTGAACCAAAAACTAAAAGACTGAGGAGTGCATGAACTTCTCAGAATGTTGGAAATAAGCTTCTTATGTTTCCATCTCCTGTTCATGAACTTCTCAGCCTATTTGATGAGTTTGAGATTCTTTTTTACCATGCCGCGTCACCAAATTTCCCCATAATAAGGTACAGTACCCAAATGTTGACTTCCTATTGTCGATAGAACCAGCCCAATTTGCATCAGTAAAAGCTCTAACTTTTTGATCATCAGTTTTAGCAAAAAATGACTTCAAATACCTCAAGATTCTGTACACAGCATCAAGATGACCTTGACATGGTGCATGCATATACTGGCTTACTAAACTCACAGCAAAAGCTATGTCATGTCTTGTATGCGAGAGGTAAATAAGCTTTCCAACAAGGCGATAACTTCCTTTGTCGACAAGATCTCCTTCAAACATTTTTGCCTTATTACCAAGTTTAGTTGGAGTTTTACTTGGTTTACATCCCAACATGCCAGTTTCTTCTAAGAGATCTAAAGTGTATTTCCTTTGAGAAACATAAATACCTTTCTTACTCCTTGCGAACTCCATTCCTAGAAAGTATCTCAAACCCCCAAGGTCTTTGACTTCGAATTCCTTTGCCATCATCTGTATAATTCTCTCTATCTCCTCAATATTATTCCCTGTAACAATAATATCATCAACATACACAATCAGAATAGTTATTTTCTCACCTTTAGAGTGTTTGACAAACATTGTATGATCAATTTGTCCTTGAATATACCCAATCTTCTTGATTACTTTTGAAAAAGGGTCAAACCAAGCACGTGGGGATTGTTTTAAACTGTAGAGAGACTTGTTGAGCTTACAAACAGTTTTACTTCCCAATTTTTCTTCAAAACCTGGTGGTTATCTCATGTAAACCTCCTTCGCAAGCTCTCCATTAAGAAGCGTATTCTTTACATCAAGTTGATGCAGTGGCAAATGAAAGTAGAATTCGGATGGTATTGAGTTTGGCAATAGGAGCGAAAGTTTTGGTGTAGTCAATGCCATAGGTTTGTGTAAAACCTTTTGCCATCAACCTTGCCTTGTACCTTTCAACAGAACCATCACCCTTATACTTTACTGTGAACACTCACTTGCACCCAATAGTACTTTTTTCCTGTGGTAATTCCACTAAGCTCCAGGTATTGTTTTGTTTAAGAGCATGCATCTCTTCGAATATAGCAGCTCTCCATTCAGGAACTGTTAATGCCTCTTCAATAGAATTGGGAATCACAACACCAGAAAGATTTGAAGTAAAAGCACGAAATGGAGATGACAGATTGGAATATGAGGTGAACTTGGAAATAGGATGTTGAGTACAAGATCTAACACCCTTTCTAATTGCTATAGGATCATCTAGATCAAGATTAGGATTTGGATTACTTGACTCAATTGGCAATTGAGGTCCTACCATCGGCTCGGCTTCTTGACCGTGAGTAAGGTTCATGATTTCTTTGTTTTCTTGGGAGACATTTCTTCTAGAGTAAACACGTAACTCTTGCTGATTAGGTATAGTCAATTCTCCCCCTATCTCTAATACTGGTATATTGTCGGATGACAGACTTGACTCTGAGATGAGAATTATTTCTGAAATAGTTGTTGGATCAAATAAAACGGAGCTGGACTTGAAATATTAGGCAGACTAGAAGTGGTAGGTAGAGGAGGTAGAGGTTGTACGGTGTTTTCTACTCCGAGTAATGATAAGTCAAGAGTGTCCCATAAACAAGAAGCTTCTTGATCCTGATTCTCCCCTTGAAGCGAAGTTGTAGAGAAATAAGGAGTATCCTCACAGAATGTAACATCACTAGAGATGTAGGTTTTTTTCGTTTGAGGACAATAACATCAATAACCTTTTTGGGTGGGAGAGTAGCCAATGAAGGTAGTTTTGAGAGCACGGAGATCAAGTTTATTTTTATGATGGGCATGAATGTGAATGAAGGCTTTACATCCAAAGGTTCTTAAGGGAAGAGCATTAGAGGTGGAAATATGTGGATAGTGTTTGGTGAGAACAGAGACAGGAGTTTCGAAGTTGATGGTGCGACTTGGTAGGCGATTGATGAGATATGCGGCTGTTAGGACAGTATCTCCCCATAAGTATTTTGGGACTTTCACGGTAAGCATGAGCGCTCGGGCTACCTCTAACAAATGACGGTTTTTTCTTTCAGACACTTCATTTTGTTGTGGAGTGTCAACACACGAGCTTTGATGGAGAATACCATTTTTCAACAGATATTCACCAAGGATGGAATTAACATATTCTTTGCCATTGTCTATTCGAAGAATTCAGATATGAGCTTCGAATTGATTTTGAATCATTTTGTGAAAATTTTGGAAGATTTGACAAGCCTCAGATTTTTCTCGAAGTAGATAAACCCATGTAGTGCGTGTGTGATCATCAATGAATGTGATAAACCATTTTTTGCAATAGGAAGTGGTGATTTTGGAAGGTCCCCATATATCACTATGAATTAAAGAGAATGGAGTGGATGGTGTATAGGGTTTGGTAGGAAAGGAAGTGCGAGTGTGTTTGGCAAGTTGACATATTTCACATTCAAAAGAAACAGAATTTTTATTATCAAATAAAGATGTGAACAAACGCTTGAAATAAGAGTAACTAGGATGGCCAAGTCTATGGTGCCATAACATTATTTCCCTAGTACTAGAAATAGACACAGAATCAACATCAGACACAAAAGCTTGTCTACACTTTGGAAGATCATCTTCAAAGTAATAAAGACCATCATGAATCTTAGCATTGCTAATCGTTCTCCCCGATGATAGGTCCTGAAATTGACATGACAAAGATAAGAATTTAGTAACACAATAATTATCATGAGTAAGTTTGCTAACAGAGATCAAATTGCATTTTAAGGCAGGAACATAAAGGACAGACTTGAGAACAAGATTTGGAGAAAGTCTAACGGTGCCAATCCCAGTAACAGAAGTTAAAGATCCATCAGCAATCTTAATAGTGGTATGATTGGAACAAGGAACATACGAATAAAAACAACTAGATCCACCTGTCATATGATCGGAGGCACATGAAAGAATGTAAGGTTGAATGAAGGCTACCAGATTGAGCCATAGAGCATGAACCAACAGTGGAGCCTGATGAGGAATTAACATTAAAGGATGGCTGATTCAGAAGACGACAGAGATGCTCAACTTGCTCTTTGCTGATTTGAATAGACGAGATATTACTATCGGTAAAAGCAGTGACAGAAGCAGGGGCTCGGCTTGGGTTTGGTCGGAAGTTGCAGAGCCGGTATTGTTGCCGGTCATGGTTGTCTCGTTATCAGCCATAGATTATCTGGAAAGAAGAAAAAAAATGGGTATAGATTGCTCTGTTTTGGAATTGATAAACAGAGGACAATAGAAAGGCTTGAAACGAAGAAGAAAATCCCAAAAAAAAAGGGCCAACCTGGCTTTGATACCATATAAACGTAGCTAGGAAAAAATATTTTATGTTATGATTTTGCATTACCCAATTGGGCTGCCTTCATTTGTATTTATGTAAGAGATATACATCATATAGATTTACAATGATATGGATAGAATATCTCCACAACAATATTCCCTACAATCAAGCTATGATATGATACGATATGATACAATATGATATGATATGATACCTATACTAATAATACAAGATATAATACTTGCAATCAAGCTATGATATGATACGATACAATATGATATGATATGATACCTATACTAACAATACAAGATACGATACGATACGATATCTATACTAATAATACAAGATATGATATGATACATTCCATAGTTGACTAAATCAGATTTAATTTCGCCCACAGTACATATGTACTTATGTATATATATATATATATATATATATATATATATATCTAGTACATATCTATAGTTTGGTATTTCTATTTTGGTAATAGTTCCTTTTGAACATTTAGTAACTAGGGTTAGGTTTGTCTCTGAATAAAGCTTATGTAGTATGGCTTATAACTTTTTGACTATTGATTTACTTTATTGAGAATAGTGATACAAATTTTCCTCCCTCTACATTCATCTCTTTCTTATCTATTCTTCCTCTCTTCTATCTCTATTTTGCATCAATTTGGTATCAGAACATTATTTGTCCCCCACCACTAGGTTCGGTGCGGGAGCTTGTTGTGTGGTTGGCTGCTGAGTGACCTCTGGTTTGTCCCATTCTCCTTCTGGGTCCTAGTGGTTTTTGGCTTAGCAAGTGAAACCTTAGGCTCACCAAGGTGTTTCCCTCAAGGTCCACAACTAAGCATCTCTTAGAGAAAAACATGTGACTTTGAAATAATATTTTCAAATAATGTGGCAGCATTCCTTTGGACCACAACACAGAGAAGTAATAGCGTCCCATTGAACTGCTACTATAATCCTTGGTGATGTCCCATTGGAGAGTTGATCTCCAACATTTTTAGGAGAAATTCCAGTGCTTCTAGTGCACACTTCAACAATTTTTAACACATTTTTCGAAAGGTATTTAAGCAACTTTGTTCAGAACAAGGGACATTCATACCTTTCCTTTGGCTCAAAGTAACACTAGACGGATTGAGGCAATCTCATGATCCTCACCCCCTGCCTTTATTTATTTTTTTATCCTGGCAAGAAATTCACACGCCCTCAATGTTCCTAATGGGGACTTGAACAGTCGACCTTCTACTTTGGAAGATGAGAAAGTACCACTGGGCTACAACCCTCGGTAATCTCTAGATTCCTTGGTCTTCTCTGTTACTGTCAACCCCCATCTAGACCAATCCACTTGAGAGTGGAGACCATAATCTCATGTATTAAGCCTCCTTCATCTATAATAACCCACAAGAATAAAAATGATTTAGTTGCCATTGGAATTGTGAACAATTATCTTTACTAATGGAAGGAATTTATTGTGTACTGCTTTTAGTTTGAAGATGATGTACTATATGTTATTGTGGCGACCTTGTGGGGCGGGTGTGCACTGTGTTGTGGCTGGTGTGAGACATTGGCAAGCTACAAGTTGCACGATCCCACATCGCCTGGGGAAGAAAAAGGTGAAGTGCTTATATGTGCAGTGCTATTTCCAAATGGTATGAGTCCTTTTGAGGTAAAACCAAAGAACAAAACCGTGCGGGCTCAGTCCCAAAGAGGACAATATCATATCTCGTGGAGTTGGTTGTTACAAATAGTATCAGAGCTGGAGCCTAGTTGGAAATGTGGCCAACGAGGACGTTGGGCCCCAAGGGGGGTGATTGTGGTGACCTTGTGTGAGGGTGTGTTGTGGGTGGGTGCAAGACACTGGCAGACTGCCACACTAGGGATCCCACATCGCTTGAGGTAGGAAAATGTGAAGTGCTGATATGTGCGGTGCTATCTCCAAATGGTTTGAGGCCTTTTGGGGTAAATCTCAAGAACAAAACCATGCAGGTTCAATCCCAAAGCAGACAATATCATACCTCGTGGAGCGGGTCATTAGACTTCTATTGTTTTTGTTGCAACTAGGGTTTAACGGAGAGAGAAGAAGAAGATATGGTTTTGAAAATTATGGCATATTCTGTCTTTCTCACAAGTGTACATATATATACAAGTATACAAAAATAACAAAAGACTAAAATACCCCTATGGGGGAAGCTAATCACAATGTGCCCTAATACACCTATTCTACCTCTCCCCTTCAAGCTAGAAAATATAATCCTAGCTTGGAACAAATATCCTTCAACCGATTATGACTAAGAGCCTTAGTGAACATATCTGCTAAATGATCTTCAGACATCACAAATGAACTAGAGATGTTCCCACGCAATATTTTTTCTCGAATGAAATGACAATCAACTTCAATATGCTCAGTCCTCTTGTGGAACACTAGATTAGAGGCAATATGGATAGCTGCTCGATTATCACAAAACAACGGAAGAGGAGTTTGAACTCCCACACGTAATTCCCATGTTCGAAGAAGGGCAAGGAAAGATAGATTTCAGGGTTTCCCTATATATTATAGGAATTAGAATATTTGGTACATGTGCACCTATAACAAAAAAAAAAAATTTAGTACATATTTGTATTTTTGGTAATTTTATTTTTGTAATAGTTCCTTTTGAACTTCTTGTAACTAGTTTTAGGTTTGCCTCTGAAAAAGCTTATGTAGTAGGGGTCATAACTTTTTGACTATTGATTGACATTATTGAGAATATTGATACAAATTTTCCTCCCTCTACATTCATCTCTTTCTTATATATTCTTCCTCTCTTCTATCTCTGTTTTGCATCAATTTGGTATCAAAGCATTATTTGTCCCACATCACTAATAAATTTCATTATCGAAAACTTGAATTCCTGTTGCCTAATTTTGTGTTTAATAGATCACCTATGGCAACGGGGAGGTTGAAGTGGTAAGCTTGGAGAGTGAGAGCTGGGAGACTACATGCAATAATTCTCTATTGGAACAGGTAAGATCAAATTAAAATAATTGCTATTTTCTTCCATTTGTTCTTCGAATTGGACTCGGATTTGTAATCCTCGAGGCTCAGATTCATATTCTTGGAATGTCACACCCCGATTCTCAGTCAAGGAAACCTGAATCTCACATGAGAATTTGAAGTGTGATAATTAATTTTTAACTTCTAACATGTAATTATTCATAGTTTCTCCTGCAATCTTCCGAAGTTCAAATGAAATGTTACATCATCATTTATGATACATATCCACAACTGAAAAACATCAAGAATTTCAACAATCAACTCACTATCAAGCAAAATAACGGAAAGTAAAGTAGAGCAGAGACATCAAGAATTTTGCATGAAAACCCTAGAAGGGAAAAATCATAGGATCTAGTCTACACAGGCAGAATCCACTATCCAAGAAAGAGATTACAACTAAGTTAACAGTTCGCTCACCCTTGAAACACTAGTTACCTCTAGACATAGATGAAGCCAAACTTTCTCCCGAAAGTCTCCAGACAGTCCGTCCACTAATCTACAACATCTTCTTCTCACAAACCTGCTTCTTCAATGATTGCTTGCCTTTTCTACTATGATTTGATTGGCTGAATTCAGATCAAATTGATGATCTACTCCTTGGTGAATACTCAATCACTCATAATGGTAGTTCTAAGGAAACCTTAGATTGAATAATATAGAAAATTCTCTCTCTTAAGGACTTTCCCTTTCTATAGATGATTAGAGTTACTCAACCACACACTAGATTTGCCATAATCCATATTTATAGCCAATATAGGAGTCTCATACATTTTAGGTAGCTAAAACCTTGTAAAATTGTATTTTGAGATGGATACCAAAAATTCATGTCCAATTGGATCAATCAATCAAGCCTTCGATCGAATTCTATTGGAAACACTTCGATCGTTCGACACTTCGATTGATGCTTACTAGTTTTGAAGATAAATTTACCAGGAACATCTTGATTGATTGACTATTCAATTGATGTCCTCTAGAAACTGTTGGTCGGTTGACCATGTACACTACTTTCCAACCAAGATCAAAGTAGGTCTCCCTAAGGTTGTTTTACCTGTGACCTAGTTGTGTGTTGTGGATGCAGATATTCCACTGTGATCTTTGCAATTCTATGTCTGCCTTGTCTTCAATAGATGTCCTCGCTAGTATGATATTCTTCACTGTCATGCCTGAAATTGTACATGGGACTGAGCTTGACAGCTCAGTAGGAAAAGCTATTCTTAAACAATTGACAATGGGTTTCAGATAATGCAATAGCAAATTTGAAAATATTGCAATAACGGAATTCAAGTTTCTCATAAAACAAGTTGTCCATTTCAAGCGATTTAATTTATTCAATCTGTTTAGCCAATTTAATCCATTTATCCAATATATAGCCTATGAGAGCCCTGATATATATAAAGCAAATACCAACAGATTCCCTGTCATTGTCTCGGCGGAGTGCCCCAACTAAACGTTCTGGAACTTCTGGGTCTTTTGCCCAAGGGTACTCTCCCTACTAAAGTTACAATTTAGTCCCACTATGTTAATCTTATAGTAACAGCCACATCAATCTCTAAATCATTCCATTTACATAATACCTACCTCTGGTTGCTGCATCAATTTTCTGTTCTTGAAGTAGCCTTTTTAAAATGTTAGATATCTATTATATTAACTCATTATATGCAATATTTTATTAGAAAAAGACGAGGAAAAGCTAGCAATATAAATCTTAAGATCCACCTAATTGTTAAGCTAAAAGCATTCATTAAGATTGTAGGGCCAAAATCACATGCTAGCAGAAACAATGATAAAATTTTCATCTTCCTGGACTTGATACATTCATATAGTATAATCTTTATTCCCATATCTTACAACATTTGCGTAGTTGCATCCCAGTAAGACTATGTTTAATTTAGTTCCTTCAAAGTCTCAAGCTAACTACTTCCTTAGAATAAGGCTTGGGTCGTCAATGGTAGAATTTAATTCTTAACCTCCAACTTCTGTGAGCCTATGAATGGATATCATTTTTCTTTTTTTGTGCTTGTGGTAAATAACGCACCCTGGATACTGTTACGCTATAGCCCTTGGTATGAAAAGATTACCATTTTTAACAAGGTGATATTTTAGCTCATTCAACCCAATGTGGAGACCTACCAATTAATGATAGATTGAATTTTAAAAATAACAATACTCCTAGGAAAACATATGCAGGTTGTTAAATGAAAGGTGCAATCATATTTGGAATTGGAGAATACCTTACATCCTGGAACTCATCCGAAATACATGCAAATTAATAAATACTGAGGTGATAAAGTGTTCTTACAATTTATTTTAATCAAAATACACCCTGCCATTCTCAACTTAATAAATACTAAGGTACTTTCTTATTGACATGAGCAGAAAAACCATCTCTTATTTCTTGCAATAACTTTAAAATTTTCTCAAACTTCAAAGAAATTAAGTGGCCATATTACACAGTATCAAATTAAGAATAATATTACTAATTGTGACACATTAATGGAAACCTGAGACACATTCTTTTATGTCAAGAAATTGAAAGACCAATAAACTTAAACTATGAAGAGTAAATTCTTTTAGAAGTTTTCAAACTCCACATGACCAAACAATCTGGTATTTTAACTCTGAAAACCATAACTAAACTACGCAAGGGAAAAAAAAACAAAAACTCACAGGCATGCATTTTCATGATGGTTTAAATGTCTAGTCCTTTCAAAAGCCTGGGATACTTTTAATATTTTCAAATATATTTAAAGTAAATCAATTGAAAACCAAATAACCCTCATTCATAAAGTGAACCAGTTGTATTGCTCATTCCACAATGACTTAAAATGCCCTTAAATTTACATGTTTCAATATATTTCATCACATCTTAGAGCAAACACTTTGTGAAATACCGAAGTTAGGTCTGGCTCGAGTCTTCCTTCTATAGGACTTGCCATGGCAAGGACAAGAACATGGTAATGCCATTTTGTAATATATTTCATCATATTTAATGTAGAAGTTAAAAAAAACTAAATCATGCTGATGTTAATTCAGAAAGTACCTTTTTTCTAATAGTAATTTACACAATTACCTGAAAAATAACCAAAAGAGGAGAATAAGTTCCTTTCTTGTGATCTAGAACCCAGTTTCACAATGTTCCTTTTTATTTTATTTTTATGTTTCATTTTCCTCAATGGCCAATTCTTAAAGGGGAAAAAGGGTTGATCCTATAGCATTTCATATCATATGCAAGTCTATTGCCTAACATGGATCTAATATTGATGCAGGATTCAAATGGCCTCGGTTCACTGTACTGGTGAGTTTTTATCATCTTTACTGCAAATATTAGACATGGTAACATGGCTTCCTTATCCTAATGTTCTTCTAAATGTCCTCCAAGATTTCTTTATCCTGCCAATTATGTCATTGCTGCTGAATGAGCATCGAAGATGTCACGAAATCTTCCGCTTGCCCACTAAACAACACTCTTAATTTTACCTTATCTTGTTATTAATCCAAAGCTACCTTAGACCATAGGTTACGTTTTGTCTACATGACTGCAGATAAATTGATAATAGTCTGTTAGCTTCATTCAGGTCATTCAGTCAATGCTTGGTTTTGTGTGATGCATAGGAGTATTTTATTAATTATTTGGGGTCTGCTATATTATTTGAATGTTCAATTCATTGCTTCCTTATTTTCTAAATTAAGTAGTGGATAGTTCTTGCTTCCAAATTTCTTTGTTAGAATGTTGTGAATTAAACAAAGATGTTTAGGCATACACGTCCAACCACAGACACTGAATTTATATTGAACTTGTGAATTCTTGTATAATGAATCTTGTGAATTCTTCTGACAACATTTTTCTCATTCCTTTCTCAATGCCTTAACTTCAGAATATATATGCCTGTCTAATGATGATGTTTTAATTATATTTTATTTTGTCTAAGCTGAAATAAGAATATAATTTTTTGTCATGCAATGGTTTGTGGTCTTCTGACTTATGCAAACACTGATATGGTGCCAAGACTCATTTGAAATATATGAATAGAAAATTAAAAATGATGAAATCAATACTATCTGCAACAGTGCTGTAGTAAGGGTTTCCATATATATATATATATTTTGTTATGCAGTTTCTTCTTTCTCTCATGGTTTTATTAATTCATATAACCGTGTTCTAACATCTCACTTGGTAATTTGCACCAGTAGTTCAGAAAAAATTCCACTGAAATATGTAGTGTTTTAATGTTCATTGAGTACAAATGAAACACAAAATGTTCTCAAATCATTAGATTCGTGTTTCCAATTGTTGCATCCGAGCAACATGTCAAATTTCATAGTGGGGAACTCTTACAAATTCACACTCACATACAATTAGGTGAATCAGATATTGCATTGGTGTTAAACATGAAAAAGAAAATTAAGAAAAAAATAACTCCAAACTTTAGGATTTAAGGGAATTTATCTCAAGTTAATTGTGCAATTTTTCACGTAAAATTACTAATCAGTTAATGTTTTTTCCGTATCAGTTCAATTATGAGTGACAGTAGCCGCACAACTTACTTTTAATATAACAATAATACAAGTGTTTATGTTACCAAATCTAATGTTTAAATTATACAGTTTGGTAGATCCATGCATTATATTAATAGAATCTTAGAATGGCTTACTCAATTGAGGAGCCTATATCTATATTTATATACATTGAGAATGTTACATGGAAGGAAAGAAATAAAATGTAATAAAGGAAAAATTGAAAGTTAAACCAATTCCTTTATTATAGGATCGTAATTGATGCGATCCTATAATTATATATTGGGTAAAATATGATCTCCAACAATGTTCTATATTGGGTAAAATATGATCTACAATACTCCCCCTCAAGCTGGAGAGAAGATGTTAATCAAGCTGAGCTTGACTATAGAGGACTTTAAGACTGATGGACCAACAGACTTGGTGAACATATCTGTTTTCTGTTCTGAAAACGAACCAAATAAAGAAGTAATACTACCAGCTCGAACTTTCTCCCGAATAAAGTGAATATCTACTTCAATGTGTTTTGTTCTTTCATGGAGAACTGAGTAAGAAGCAAGAAGCAAGCATTATGGCAGACTTACTATAACAGAACAAGTGAGAAGAATCCGTCTGAGTAAATCCCAACTTAGCAAGCATAGACCGAATCCAGAGAAGCTCATATATGCCTTGTGCCATTTGCACGATATTATGCTTTAGTGGAGGATCGGGAAACAACAGTCTGCTTCTTACTTTTCCATGATAAAAGGTGTTTACCATAGAAAGTATGGAAGCCAGAAGTATATCGTCTATCCGTCTTAGATCCAACATAGTCGGTATGTGTAAAGCACGAGATTCTAGACTGGTTACCTGAATCATAGAATAATCCATGGCTTGGGCATGCCTTAAGGTACCGCAAAATGTTATAGACTTCATCTAGGTGAGCTATTCGTGGAGCATGCATGAATTGACTCACAAGACTAATTGCAAAAGCTAAATCTGGTCTAGTATTGGTCAAATATATGAGGCGACCTACCAAGCGCTGATATGAAGTAGGATTATCCAGTAAATCCCCTGACTCTGCAAAGAGAGCTTCTGATTTGGATCCATTGGAGAGGAAGCCGGTCTGCATCCTAGCATCCCTGTATTTGACAAAAGATTCAAAGTATACTTCCATTGGAAGAGAGATATCCCATGGCGGAATCTGGCAACCTCTATTCCATGGAAGTAACAGAGAAGACCCAAATCCTTAACATCAAAGAAGCATCGAAGATCCTTCTTAACCTGAGCAATACTGGTTGAGTCATCTCCAGTAATGATAATATCATCAACATACACAGAGAGAATAATACACCGTCCATCACATTGTCGGCGAATGAAACACATGTGGTCAGAGTGACAGCGCATGAAGCCCATGGATAAAACCACTTCACTAAATCGATTGAACCATGCCTGAGGAGACTGTTTCAACCCATAAAGAGATTTTCGAAGACGACAAACCTTCCTAGCATACTCCCCCTTAGCTCGAAATCCCGGAGGTGGATCCATATAAATAGTCTCAAGCAAGTCACCATTTAAAAAGACATTCTTGACATCGAGTTGGTGAAGAGGTCAAGAATGAGAAGCTGTTAGTGACACAAGGAGGCGAACCGTAGTCAATTTCGCCACAGGGGCAAAAGTAGCAATGGAATCCTTCCCTGGAACCTGAGTGAATCCTTTAGCAACCGGGTGAGCTTTGTATCGATCAATAAAACCATCAGGCAGATACTTTAGGTTGAAAACCCACTTACAACCCACAGTTTTTGTCACACCCCGATTTCCAAAACTCGGTTTGTGATAAAGTGAAAGAAAACCAATTCAAAATCTAATGCCAAGAACCTAACCAATGGGAAGCAAATATGATTTTTTTTTTTTTTTGTGTAATTGGACTTGGAAAATTTGAAATCTTGGGATAAAATAATTTTATTGGGAAGAGAATTGCAAGAAAATCAGTTTAGATCCAAAATTTTCTCAAATCGGAGTTAAAATGAATAAATTATTCCTTTTCAAAATTTAAGAGGATAAAGGAAATCTTTTCTCTTTCTTTATACTAGCAGGCTAAAGGGTGCTCAATCTCATATCGCCTGGGTGTGGAGTAGGGGATGTTGTGCTTATATGTAGTGTGCTCTCTCCAAATGGTATGGGGCCTTTTGGGGTAAAACCTAAGAACAAAATCGTGCGGGCTTAAGCCCAAAGCGGACAATATCATACCATCAGGTGAAGCGGGTCGTTACAAATGGTATTAGAGCTGTTGTGCTTGTTTCGTGATTATGTTTGGTTCGCGTTTGTTTGTCGTAATAGTATTGTCTCTTTACTCTTGTACACACACACAAACACACATATATATATAATATTGAGGTGAGATAGAAAGAGAATTCTCTCTCACACGAAATTCCCCGAGTTATCCATCTTCTTTTCGCATTTTGCTCATATCTAAGAGCATGTTCATTCATGTTTAAATTTGATGTCATAGCTACATTGGTAGGAAAAAGATGCCCACTGTCCTGTAGCACTTGGCTTGTTAGCTTTTATGAGACTGGGCATTCTCATCAATTATCAGGCTGAAATCTTTTCCACACTTTGACTGGGAGGGAAAATTCCAAAACTGTACCAAATTAATGCATATCCTAATATTTGATGTGATTTTTGTAAAAATAAAATAAATAAATAGTAAAATTGGCTCTAGAAATATTTATTTCAAGTAACGAAGAATAAGTTTTTTAACAATAATAAATAAATCTTACAGTAACTTAACCCCAAAATGGAAATTGAAACAGGCTATGTATTTCATTTGCAAATTATGCAAACACTCTTTAAATCTAAATTGTTTCTATGATTAACTTAATGGGAAAGGGAATATTAGGCTTCTCATAAACTCACTAAATTAAATTCCTGCTTATTATTGTGAGAGGCTCACTACTTTTTGTTAATGTTCTTTAAGCTGTGCTTAAGAGTGGTGGGGATGCTTCACTGCATTACTCATACTTTGGAATTTGATTAAACAGTGTATATGCATTACACTTGATGGAAAATTGAACCCTAAAAGGTTTTAGCAAGATAGTTGAATGCAATTAAAGGAGTTACTCATGTCTGACACAAAAACTCTCGGAGTGTCTCAAAGTGTGCAGCTTGCACTTGTAAGTCATGTCAAGAAGTGCCTGGGGATTCTTGCTTTTATGAATTATTCTCAGTGCTTTCCTGGGGTCTTGAAGAATGAGACTGCTTTGGGATGTCGTAAATCACATCTACCATTTAGCTAGATGTCTTGCCAATTTTGGATTTTTACGAATTAAAATATCAAGAGTAGCATTTATACCTTGTGACAATGCGACATTTAATGTTACGTACTTGATAATTACAAAGGAAATGATATTTGAGGTGTCTACTAGTGTACTATATGTCATATTAGTCTTGTAGCTCTAATACGAGATCATCCTTGGATTATTGCAGTAATTCTGGGGAGCACTCCTATCATAGTGGTCAAAGGGAGGTTGATGAATTTATATGTGATGTTCCCCAGCAAGAAAATTTGCCAAAAAAGGGAAGGGG
Source organism: Cornus controversa (assembly GCA_026545225.1). NCBI lineage: Eukaryota > Viridiplantae > Streptophyta > Magnoliopsida > Cornales > Cornaceae > Cornus > Cornus controversa. Next base: position 21,378,151 of record CM048854.1, on the reverse strand, counting down.
GAATTTTCTCAATAGAAGGATTCCTATGCCTGGTAAGAATCTAATACTATTTGTTAAGAATTGTGTGTTCTTCTCTAGATTCTCTGGTGACAAGAAACAGGCAGTTTTACATCAAGTAGAAGCCTTTAGTCATTGGACACAACAACAATGACTCTGACACTTTGTTGAGAACCATGGGAAGATGAGTAGGTTGGCATTTACCACTATAGAATCCATTATTGTGAATTTTTTAGCTTGAGAATCTCTTATTCTTTGTTTCTTTGCTTTCATATTGGATTGAGACTTTTATAGTTATAGGAGTCCTTTCACCTTCTACTGGACTTACTCAGCTGAAACTAGCATATATTTGTCGTTGCACTTTATTGTTCCTTTTCTTTTGTGTGCATGTGTGAACTTTGTTTGAGTTTTCATTTGATCATTTGTTGCACATTCTATCAAATTAGTCATCATTTATAGGTTGCTGTCAAATGAGGCGTTTATGAAATGTTCCACTGAAAGAAGTGAGTAATGAGTCGTGAAAACAAGTCTGTTTGAGATTATCTTTGACTCTTGATGTTGTTTTAAAATTGTTAAATAGCTCGCAAGTGTACGAATCTATTAAAGTATAGTTCGGCAAGAACGAGGTCGAACCCAAGGGAATGCGTTGAGAAGAAAAACTAGCACAAATTCAAATTAATTTAAAACTAATCTAGTTTAAACACAAGTTGGTTGATTTGAGATAAATTAAACTAACATGCAAATAAAATAACACTATTAAAATCAAATAGAGAAAATAACTAAGGTTTCGGATTCCACCACCATTAAATCCATGAAGCTTCTAATATTTATTTATTAATTCCCAAATTTGGAGTAGCAATCAAGAAATCAATCTATTGCTTACTCAAGATTTAACAATAAAGCACTATGAAAAATATATTAAAAAGGTAGATTTTCCTTCGCTTCACTAGTGTAAAATTTTAAGCATCCTATGTATCCAATTTAATGAAAAACATAAGATTAAAGATTATCACTTTTAAGAAATACAAACCCAAGCTTAGATTAATTATAATACCTTCTAACTACCACATATACATGATATAGATGGTGAAAGAACTATAAAATAATTAATCACAAGAAGCGAAAATCATAAGAATTTAAATCATACACATGAGAATCAATTAATGAACAAAAGAACTTCACTTCATTAATGGAGGTTTCCTCCTCAACCTTAGTTGAGGAATTTAGTTACACATGGTAGAAGAAGAAGATAACAAAATAATAAAAGACATAATGAATAAATAAAACCCGGATTATCTCTGTCTTCTCTGCCCTGGCCTCCACTTCTTTTCCTCCCTCAAAACAGCCTCCAATTCACCTCTTTATACCCCAAGAGAATACATAAAGTCCTAATCCAATTAGGAGATAAAGTCCTAATCCAATTAGGAGAAAATTAGGGTTTTCCCGCAATCCTAAATAGGTAGATTTTTCTGCTGACTTTCGGCCCAAGTTTTGACCCAGTAGAAGTCCGATTCACGAAATTTTCGTGAAATAAAAAAGTGTCCAGAATCGAATTTCGTTCAACCCACGCAGGAATTAAGTCGAATTGATGCTCGGAAATAAGACTTTAGGTCGACTTTCTAAAACGGGATTAAAACTGGATTAAGTGCAAAATTGGGCTTCAGGCCCGTAACCTCCTTAAGCAGTTGTAATTCTCTTGGACCACTTTATTTGGCTGTTTTGAGTTGAAATATGGAGTTGAATGGACCCATTAGATGTAGGCTTCATATAACCTTCTTGGATATCATCTTTAAAAGCCCAAAATCATGGTTTTATTTGAAATAATCATTAAGGCCCTGAAAAAGACAGAAAACACAAAAACAGAGTAAAATCACATATAAACTATCACTAAGAGAATAAAATATGTAAATTAAGAGGCTAGAATGCGTAACATTCAACGCCGATCAACTCTCTATATTTAATTGAGTTTATCTGTATTCTTGAAACATGCTTTGGTGGAGTTATAATTTAACTTTTGTGGAGTTAGAATTTAACATTCTGTTCCACAATATATCACATTGATTGGCACTCCTAGTTTGTTGCCAAATCAGGTATTTGAAAGTTACATGGAAAGGTCTGGTTTCAAACAACATGAAATTAGTTATCTGAAAACTTGCTAATAAGAGAGTTTATATTTTAGTGTGCATTTGTGTTCTCATTTTTTTGCAATTATTCTGTTGATGTCTTCATATTGTGTCATCAATTTGTGTGATGTATTCATTTTTGGAAACCACAATAACGTAATCAATTTTCATGGAACATCCATTTGAATAACATAAGTAAAGGCTACACCTTTGTCAAACCATAATAGATTTCACTTCTATTTAGGCATTTTAATTTTTAATCCAACAGTTCTGGTTATTTTATTGGGAATTCTGGAATTTCTGGTTGCAGAGAAGGAAAAGAAGAGACAGAAAATTTCGGCAGACACATTAACATCAGAAGTCATTGACGCGAATAAGGATACCGTAAGACCCTACACTTCCAATCCTTTCTGTTTCATTTCTTCTTGCTTGTGTATTTGGGAAATTCACCGGGCAAGACTTTAGATGCTCCTATCCACCATGGATAGGTCCATGCAACTCTTTACAATGCTAGTCCAGGATTAATCCCAGAATTGCTGGAGTTTTTTTTTTTTTCACTTTAATTTTTTTGTTATGTTTACCATCAAAATTAAAAATTTGGAAGTGTCGTAATTAACTCGGGAAAAGATCCCCAAGAATTCGTTTATCTATTACTCTGTTAGTATAAATAATTTTGAGATCTTTAGTAGAGCCCGTGACAAATGTGGTAGTAGTACTTTGAAGTCAGGGCAGGTCACGTGGCACTAAATATTGAAAAGATTGCTTGGGATTTCGGGAAAATATACCAATGTAGTTTTAGTGGCTACGTTGAATTAATTAAATTTACTTTTTGGTGATGTTTCCGTTATGAAGTTTTAACACGAAATGGGGAGCTTTTAGTTCATCGACTTTTGGAGCACACCCTAGAGGCTCTCATGCTAATTAAAGCTTAGCATGTAGTTCTTGCATTCTGATTTCTTTAGTTTGTTGGATATGCAGCTGAAGCTTTTTGGTGGTAGCTGTTGACTTATGCTCTATTTATTTCAGATTGCTCGAAGAACTCGGAGTCGGAAAGTTTGAGTTATCTTCTGTTTTAACAGGCATCTATACACTAGATTTTTCATTTACCGGGAAAAAAGAAAGAAAAAAAAGCAGGCATCTATACACCACTTCGAGCTGGAAAAGACCCACACAGTGACTTCCTTGAAATCTTTCTGGAGTGCGGCTAACAATGTTCCATGAATAGCACCAAAATATTGTTTCCTTCCCTTGTGTATATATCTCCTCACTTTTTACTTGTGTGTGTGACCTCTTTGCAATGAACCTAAGTTTTGGACCTGACTCTTGTGAATAACTAAATTAATTCTTTGCCAATCCAATTATGTTTAAGATGATGCAGAATTTAATGAGTTTATTGGTTGCTTATTCTTATTGTTTGCTTATTGAAATTTTGTATTGCTGCCAACTAGTGACAATTCAAGGGAACATCTCTCTTTATATATATATATATATATATATATATATATATATATATATATATATATATATATTATGTTGTGATTGTATTACCCATGCAAACTGTGCACAACCATCTACTCTAAAAGTTTTGATGTTAGAGAGAGTGTAACTTAAATATATAAATCATTTAACATGCTCATTCACTTGTGACTTCTTTTGGTACAACACATGTTTCAATTTTAATTATTAGGGTGACGGTGAGATTTGAACTCGAGACCTTTTGGCTTTAATATCATGTTGATAAAAAATAAATTAAAAATAGAAGATGAAATAGAGAAATAAATAATGAAACGACACCAGAATATACGTGGTTTGGCTATTATGGCCTACATCCACGACAAGGCCTACATCACTTTTATTGTATTCTTTTTTATTTTTGTTTACAATTATTATCTCTATTTATAGGTGAAAGAATACACGTGATAAATATAAAAAATATATTGATAGAGGATTCCTAAAATCACTCTTATGAATCACTCAAATCAAATATTCTATCAAGGTTTAAATCCTCTATAATGATATTCTTCAACACTGAAGAACCTAGAGGAGGAGGGAGTGAATGTTTTTGTCTAATTTTAATCTTTAATGCTTCAAGTATGGTACAAACAATTCACAAAACTTGACACAGTGATTTATAGAGGAAAACTCCTATGTGGGGTAAAAAATCTCTTGGCCCTCAGGCCCAATCCAATCAACTATGATAAAATTGAGTACACTTTGTTGAGCACTAGTAGATACAACTATGATGACACCTCACTCACTCTCTACGCTCACCAAGCTCACACACGTCACTCTAGCTTTTACCCTAGTTCATAACTTCCCTAGACATGAACTTTCTCACTAAAAGCTCACACACGAGATCTTAGTACTCACCAAGCCCAGACTTTTTCAAACCCAAATTGTTTCTCACCAATCTCACCACAAGTCACTCAAATTCCCCCTATCCAAAGTGTTCTTATACTTGGATTACAAATGGTTATTGTAGAGTCAATTGCAATGTATAGATTAGTAACTCTTTAAACTTTGATTGTCGATGTTCAAAGTCTGGCTTGATAATGAAATGTCACTCGATCTTTTGGCAGATAATGACGCCTGAACTTCAACAGTTGACATGCTTCTATTTAGGCAATCTTGAGTGTAGCTACCACGGACTTGTAGATGACTATTCTTTCAAAAGATCCCCTTCTCAACTACTTAACCATCCATTCAACTTGGTATATACTTTAGACAACTGTCCTGCTATTTCTTTATCTTTGTACCTGTTCTTAAAATGGACAAAACTGTAACTAGAGTAGACTTTAGTAGCACAAATATTATAGATGCAAGTTTAGCAATTAGCATTCAAAGAACCCAAACAAGCAACATGTATTTTAGTAATAATGAGGCCACCCCATCTTCTTTGCTAAATTCCTGATTGAAGGAATCCACAATCAAAGTATTTTATTTTTTGGGGGGCAGCACTTCCTCAGGAGATTGATTGGCAGAGATAGGGGCAACTAAGGCAGTGGCCAAAGAGGCAAAAGGAGCGGCTGAAGCAATGACAACAGAACGAGGAAGGGAGCTTGAGGTCTTCAGAAAATCCACAAACTGGCGTTTAGCTTCACTAGCAAGAGGAATGCTGTAATCACCAAATGAGTCAATGGCCTGTTCGACATCAAACTCATCCAGGCCAGCATAATCCTATTTAGCTTCAGGCTTCTCTCCTTGCTCAAAGCCATAGCAGAAGCCATCAGCAATATAGTTCAACAATAATAAGCACAAAATCAGCATAGTATAAGCTCAAAAATCAGCAAGATAAATTCAGCAATTCAGCACAGACATTTCAGCAAATTAGCAATTAAAAATCACCGTACTCAACAATTCAAAATCAGCACTTTAGCAATTGAAAATCAACATATTTATTAATTAAAAAGAAACAGCATTTTAGCAATTGAAAATTATCATATTTATCAATTCAAAATCAGCATTTTAGCAACATTACAACAGAAATTTCAACACTATAAAATCAGAATTTTAGCAACTTGAAAACAGCAATATTAGCACTTTAAGATCAGAATTTCAGAAACTTTAGAACAGTAATATCAGCACTATAAAATTAGCATTTCAGCAACTTTAGAACAACAAATATCAGCATACTAAAAACAGTATATCAACAACTTTAAACCAAAACAAAACATCATGATGATATTTCAGAAATAACAATTAAACCAAATCAAAACAGCAACATGATATTTCAGAATCAACAAGTAAAATTATGGATAACAACATAGTTGCACAAAACATATTTTCAAAGATAAGATTAAAACAGATTGCAACTTGAACTTTTCACCACAGATTTCAAAATCTTGAATTTCAGCAATATCAAAACAGATTTTGGAAACTTGAATTCAGCAACAAATAAACCCAAATCAGCATTAGATTAAACCTAACAAAAAAAGCAAACAAATAAACCCAGATCAACGTGGTTTAAACCTCAAAACATAGACTGATTTGTCCATAATAAAGAGTAATATCCGAATCTCAAAACAGGTGTGTGTATTGTCAATAGCCAAGAGCAAAGCCTAAATCAAACACATGTAATGAAATCATAAGCTCAAAAATAGAGACTGATTTGTCCATAGCAAAGAGTAATATCTGAATCTCTAAATAGAAGTGTGTACAAGTATATAGGTAGTGGAGAAGAGTATACTAACTAGATGAACCAGAGAAGAATCGAAAGTGATGAACCCAGAAAATAGAACCAACGATGAAGCTGAGATTCTGTCAAACGAATCGTTAAAGCTGAGATTCTAAGTTCAAAGATGATGAAGCTGATGAATCATGAAGCTGGTGTTGACGCTAGTAGAGATGAGAGACGACTTTGAGGATGCCGGTAGCCATGGAAGAGAAAGACTCAACGAATTGAGATCAGTTGAGGAATCGTCAATAATGAAGCACGAAGAACCAAGACTCTGTTTGGAATCGGTGAAATTGATGCATGATGATCTAGACCTCTTGTACATTCCGGCAGCACAAATGATGACTTAAGAGTATAAGGACGCCGACGAAGATGATTTCGGCATCTCTTTCTCTCACTAGACTCTTATTTTTCTCTCTCTCTATCTTATGTTCTTCCTCTCTTTTCTTTGTAATTTGCATACCCACATAGCCGCACAGAGAGCATCTCCTCTTTGTATCCGAATACCCATAAAGCTTTCATTTAGGGATTTTCTTGACTGATCATTTATCAAAGCTAAGGTCTTAAACGACTGATCGCTTATCAAGCTAAGGTCTTAAACGGTCAATCGTTTATCAAAGCTAAGGTCTTAAATAATCGATCGCAAATCAAGCTATGGTCTTAAACGATTGATCGCCTATCAAAGCTAAGGTCTTAAATGACTGATCGCTTATCAAGCTAAGATCTTAAACGACTAATCGCTTATTAAAGCTAAAATTTTAAACGACTGATCGCTTATCAAAGCTAAGGTCTGAACGATCGATCGCTTAAAACAGAAATAACTCATTGGCCCAAATTCAGCTGAGGTCTTAAATGACCTATCGCTTATCAATGATAAGGTTTAAACGACAGATTGCACAAGAAATCTCCATAGTTCAGTGGAGGAAATCAAGCCCATCTAGATGAAGCAATTATCAACACAAGCATTTGTCAGAGGTGCCAATCTGTGTCTCAAAGATTGACAGCAAGGAAAAAGAAGATTGTATTACTAAAACAAAAATGTTCATTACAAAATAGGGGGCACAAGTCCACCCTTAAAAGCAAAAGGCTTTCTCTGAGCATTACAAACCTATGGTATGAAGAGGTGCATTGGCATCAGGAAGGATGAATAAATAAAAGAATGAGGTAGAACAAACCTCTATGGTATGAAGAGGTGCATTGGCAAGAAGCTCATCTCTGTTGGCTCCTAGGCCAGATCCCATGGGCAAGAGCCCCCATCACTTCACGATCGAGGGCAACACAGTCCCCCACTATCAGAAAAGATCCATTAGACTTTTTCAAATCTGGAATCCATTACTCAGAAGAGCCAACAAACAGCTCAGAAGAGACCTTCTTCTGAGGAGAAGAATGAATAGTGGCTTTGCCTTTGTGCCCCTTAGCGAATTTTGCCTTGGCATAACCAGAAGAACCCCTCCTAGTCTTGGGCTTCGGCAAGTCCATTTCTGCTAGTTATAAATGGTAAGACTTAATGTAAGCAACAGTGGCATTAACTTGAAGTTGCCCATGAGATACGTATTTACTCGCTAAAGAGCGAAGGCTCCCCACCTTTTCCTTTAGATAAGTAATTCGTTCGTCTACATAACGAAGAAGAACACAACAAGATTACAAAATGCGTAAACTATTAGCAAAAAGAAAAGGAAATCCTGAAAACTTGCCAGAAAAAAAAATTGAAGAATCACAGCGTGGTCGAAAGCACTAGGAATGAGAAAATTTTGGGCTGCTTTGACACTCCAGGGCCCCTTCACAAGAACCAGTTTCTCTTTCCACAACTTGTTAGAAGTGGGAAGGCCAAAACACAGTCTCCTGTCCTTACTGCTAGGGAACATGTGGTAATGATTATCTTTTGAACTGATCCTATAAAGAGAGTAATAGAACAGAAGATCGTTCAGGTTTAGGTTGAGTTTATGGAGGCGGTTCAAAGAGAGCATGCAAGAAATGATTCTGAAAAAATTAGGTTTAACTGGAGCAGCACAAGCTTCAGTTTGTGCAAAAAAAAAACTAAAAAAAGGATAAAGGGGAAATCTAAAGGCTTTTAGAGGAGAAACCAAGAAGAGGACTTCTCCATCCTTAACTCCTTCCCCAGTACTATAGTCGAATTCCAGAGTGTAACCCTCAATGGTGACCTCGCTGGGACTTTACATTCTTTTCTGACCCTATCAAAGTCAGCTAATAGCCTTGTCACTGGAGCGACAACCACACCCTGGTTAGATGTGACCACATCTCCAACCACCCCGGCTGTAGGGGCAGTCTCCATAACAGGGTGAGAGGAACTAGACATGACAATCTCTTGGTTGTCAAAAAATGTACGGTCGCTATCACTAGAAGACATTTTTAGAGGAAAAAAGAGGTGAAAGCGAACAGACAAAAACTAACCTGAAGCGACAAATCGATACCAAGAAAGTCAAAGAGGATGAATCTGAAAAATAAGTCAGGCAGTCGCAGAAGATTTGTGGTTAAAAAATGACAAGTATGATCACAAAATGCAAAAGTGGAAACGTGAAGAAAGAAACTTACGTGCTCTGAGCAGTCGCTAGCAGCCAGCATTAAATGACGAACCTCGATGCAAACAAAGAGATCATGATAGAACCCAAACGAATTCCCTCCATTATGATAAATTTCACAACTGAAGGGAATTGAGGGTAATGTGTAAGGAAAAAATTAACACTTGGTCCAATGGGCTGAACTGATACAGAAAATGGACCAAGCCCAAGTCAACTTGAGCCCATGTGTCAGTAAAAAAACCCAAAAGGGCTGGGTCGTTAGTTATCAAAGGCCTAGTCGCCTCGCCCCAAGGCTGCAAAGCCCAAATCAAAAGCAGACTTGTAACTCAAAAAGGAATCTAAATTCCTTAAGAGAAAATTTAGCTGTCAGCAAAGAAATTCAAGTCCTAAAAGGATTTGAGTTCTGAATTATATAAATATTCATGAAACTATCAATGAAAGGGATACTCGAATCCACCTCTCGTTATATCTTTTCTCTTTTTCTAAAAATGTCATGTTCATTATTTTTGGGTGTGTGCATTAAGTTGTTTGGCAATTATCAGTTGAACAATTTTCTGTACCTCTATGTGTCTTAACACCTAGTGCCCTAAAGCCATTTGGTTTAGGAGTCACTGACTGAAAGCTTGTTACAGGGATCTTCCAAAGAACTTAGTAGACCAAGACATTGCACAACCAACAAATCAATGAAAAAAAAGGGGAAAAGGTCATGTATTCATGTTTGGAAGTATGAGTTCAATAAGGGGAGCTAGTGAATTGAAAGTGTATGTGACTTAACATATTCGTAGGTAGGTTATACCACATAAGATGATTGCTAGTTCACTTTTCACGAGAGAGCTAGAGTTTGTTGCTTTAAGATATGTTGATGTGAAGTATGTGTGGGGACTATTGTTTTGAATTATGAAATCTGAAATTTTAAAATTACTTTTGAATGCAAGTTTGTAACTATATATTGTAATCTTCTTCTTGATTAATGTTTAAACGAGGAATTTTGAATGTTTGTGGCTAACATTTCTAGAAACCCTCACGAGACTATACTCGTCCACTAGGGGTTCAAAGGCTTGTTTCATATGCTAAATGCAATCGTTTTTCCTACGAAAGAGGAGTTGAGTAGTTTAGTTAGTGTTTAGTTAGCTTCTTTGTTTTAGTTTTATTTTATTCTATTGCTAAGGGACTAACAATATGTAACTTTAGGGGTGTGATCGGCGTTGAATGTTGCACATTCTAACCTCTTAACTCGCATATTTTATTATTTTAGTGATAGTTTATTTGTGATTTTAATTTATTTTTTATTTTCTGTATTTTCAGGGCTTTAATAATTATTTCAGTTAAAATCATGATTTTGGTCGTTTAAAGATGACATCCAAGAAGATTATATGAATCCTACATCAAGTGGATCCATTTAACTCCATATTTTAACTCAAAACAGCCCAAGAAAGTGGCCCAAGAGAATTATAACTGTTTAAGGAGATTCTGGGCTGAAATCTAATTCTGCACATATTCCAGTTTTAATCCCGTTTTGGAAAACAGCTTGAAACTCTTATTTTTGGGCGTCAAATTGACTTAATTCTTAAATAGGTTGAACGAAATTTGATTATGGACATTTTTGTATTTCACGTAAATTTTGTGAATCGGATTTCTAGTGGGTCAAACTTTGGGCCGAAAGTCAGTAGAATAATTCACCTGACTAGGGCTACAGAAAACCCTAATTGTCTCCTAATTAGGTGAAAACTTTTTATATTCTCTTGGGGTTTAAAGTGGCAAATGAGGGGAATTTTGGGACTTTGGAATAGTAACTTGCAGAGTTTTGGAGTGAAGAACCATTAAAGAACGAGGTCTTGCGCGTATTTCATAAAGATGACGCCTTCTTCCTCATCAGTTGGAGCAGTCTCTTATACCATGAGCGGCTAGTTCATTTTAGGATTTTGATGTAGCCCTAACTAAGCATCAATGGTCTGATTGTTCTAATTATTGGAGATTTTTGTATTCATGCATAAATTGTGTAATTTAGAGGATTCTTCTTATAGAATTGAGCAATAAAAGTCTTACAAATTTAGTTTCAATGATTTCTTATCTTGTCTTAGATACTTGATTATTATTATTGAACTCAATCTCTCTTATTTTTTGTGATTATGAGAGTGATTATTACACAATGCTAATAATTGAATATATCATTAAAAGCTTTGATGGATTATGCCTAGAGAAGATAGACCATACTGCACCTTAGAGTAGAGTAGTTAGACAGATGGCCCATGCCAATCGAAGATAGTCCATGACTTAGCCTTAATCATATGTTATCTTCTTGATAGATGGAGGTGAGCTTGTAGCCACCGACACTAGTTATACATGGTATAATTCCCCATAGTTAGTTCAATTGACCATTGATTGTGAAGTTAGTGGTGAAATCAATAGCCCTAGTGGTGAAATCATATTTTCTACACTCTCTAGCTAGTTTCTTTTGTTTCTAGTTTAATTGCTCCATTAGTTAATTTAGATATAAAAATTAGCACTCTTTTTTATTAAATTCAATTAGAATTAATTTTGAATATCCAACTCAGTCAGACCACAGTCCCAAAGGTTCGACACCCGTTTCAGTAAGCCCTATTTTGCAAGAAATTCGTTCTATTACGAAGTGTGGTAATTTAATTGATACACTTACCAACGAACCAATTTTTGGCGTCGTTGACGGGGACTGTCTATTTGATTGTTTGGATTTTATAGAATTAATTATAATTGGATTTTTAGTTTAGAAAGTTTTTATATTTTGTTTTTAATTTTATTTTTGTTTTATTTTCAGGTACTTTTAGTCACTACATGCACAGTCGCCATTCTGTAGCTGAATCTTTAATACCTCTTGATCCTAAGCTTGAGCATACTCTCCGACAATAGAGGAACATCCCTGTTGATCCTATTGTACAAGAGGAAGAAGTCATTGATGACATGGCTCAAGAAAGGAATAACAACATTGTACGTAATGCTGCTGGGAAAAGGGTAAGATTACTCAAAGACTACTATGTCCCTGAAATATACACTTCACCAGCTAGATTTCAACTGCCTAATGTCATAGCACGGAATTATGAGATTAAGTCCAGCATTATTCAGATGCTTCCATCCTATTTTGGGCTGACTCCAGAAGACCTTTACAAGCATCTAGATGAGTTCATAAAAGTGTGCTCAACTATAAAAATTCACAACTTCTCTGAAGATGCTTTCAAAATGAGACTTTTTCCATTCTTCTTAAAGGACAAAACTAAGTATTGGTTTAATTCTCTACCGGTGGACTCTATCACGACATGGACTCAGATGCAACATGAGTTCTTGAAGAAATATTTTTCGATAGGGAAGACCAATCAATTCAGACGTACTATTACTGGGTTCTCCCAACATGAGGGGGAACAATTCTATGAGACATGAAAAAGATTCAAGGACCTTCTTAGGAAGTGTCCTCATCATCTAAGTGGCAGCTTGTGTAGAATTTTCATGAAGGACTGACAGAAGCCAACAAACAGATGGTCGATGCATCTTGTGGAGGTACTTTCATGTTAAAGAGTGAAGAAGATATGTGGAACTCATTTGAAAATCTAAGTGATAATTCTCTGTAACATGTGTCCTCTACTCGTTCTAGCAGACCAACCACCACAAGGAAGATTGATGGGATTTTTTAGGTCAGTGTTATAGATGCTATGCCAACCAACATTGACTTGATTGCACAGAAAGTAACATTGATCATGGTAGTCAATCAAGCTCCTCCTTCTGCAAATTTCTCATTGCTAGGCCCTTATGACTTTTGTTCTAGTCATATGCATAATGTAAACAATTGTTCCTCAGTTGGATAATTTTTTGAGCTTCAACAAGAGCAAGTCCAAACTACATTCACTGAACCAATGAATCCTCCACGTGGTAATACTTACAATCTAACATGGAGGAATCATCTTAGTTTTTCTTACAGTAACCAAGGGGCAGCAATGTAACCTACATATCAACCTAGGAACTATGTGCCTCAACAACTGTATCAAGCACAAGCTTCTATGCCACATAAAAATTCTGCTCTTGAAGATCAGTTGGCACTTGCCCTAACAAAGTTTGAGAAGCTCGAGTCCATTGTAGAAATAGTGTAAGCTACTACTAAACTGGTGCACTCTCACTCTCAGTCCATTTCCAAACTGGAATCTCAGTTTGGACAACTTGCTAATGCTTTGAGTAAAAGAAAAGAGGGGAAGCTACCAAGCCAACCTGTTGTCAATCCTAGAGGAATATATGTTTCTTTGAGCAACCCACACCATAAGCAAGTTCAAGCCAACACCACTTTGAGAAGTGGGAAAATAATTGATAACAAGGCGGGGAAGAAAAATAAAGAAGAAGAATAAGTGATCATAAGTCCAAGTACTAAAAATTTATATGAGCTTAAGGCTCCCTTCTCACAACGTTTTCTACAAGCAACCAAGTTAGGGAAGCAAGGGGACAAGTTCATGACATGATAGAGGTGTTTCGACAAGTGAAGATTAATCTACCACTCCTTGATGCCATCAAGAAGATTCTTTCTTATGCTAAATTTTTGAAGGATTTGTGGACTCAGAAAAGGTGTTCCAAGAGCCATATGCCAAAGAATGTAATGTTGCCACAACAATTGAGTTCTATAATTCAGCAATGCACTCATCCCAAGTATAAAGATCCTGGTGCTCCAACTATCTCATGCATCATTGGGGAGCACCATATTGATAAAGGTCTTCTTGATTTGGGTGCAAGTGTGAACTTACTACCCTATTCATTCTATTTACAGTTGGATTTGGGAGAATTGAAGCCTACCTCGATGGTACTATAATTTACAAATAGAACAATAAAGCAACCACGAGGGATTGTCGAAGATGTGCTCATTAAAGTAGACAAGTTCTACTTTCCAGTTGATTTCATTGTGCTTAACACTAAGCCAATACACAATCCAAGGAGACACATTCTAGTCATCCTTGGTTGACCTTTTTTAGCTACTGTAGATGCTTACATAAACTATAGATCGAGGGTCATGGATATATCATTTGGCAATATGAAGGTGAAATTGAATATTTTTAATGCCATTGAACATCCTCCAGATGAGAATGAATGTTTCTTCATGGATGACATTGATGATTGTGTGGAGGAAATTGCTCCATTTGCTTTATCTCAAGATGTTGAGAAGTCCAGTACGGGGGTGAATGTTATGCTTGATGTAGTGGCCATGAAAGATAATCCACCTTGGAGGATTCTAATTGAGCCACTCCTCCCTCTTTCTAGCACTCCGTCGGTGCCTTCATTTTAGTCTTTTTCATGGGTAAAATTGAAACATCTTTCGTCAAGGCTGAGAGATGTGTTTTTAGAAGCTAATGAGACCTTTTCGATTACTTTAAGTTTGGCACAAGGAGGTGAGGATCATATAAGGAGGGCAATGTTAAATCTTTTCGAGCAGTGTGGCATTGGGTGAACTTTGAATTGAAGTTGATGAATATCACCTACGGACGTTAACTGTCGGGTATTTTGTATTTTTGATCTTTGATTTCTTTTGTTTTTCTTTCTTGAATTTTTCTTTCATGTTTTTCTTTACTTTTCTTGCAATTATAGTTGTATTTTAATGTATTTTTCTTGAGTTTTTGATGTCTTAGTTGCTTCCAAGGGATGTCGGGAGGTGGATGGGTTATTTGGACTCAAAACAGGCAAAAAAGGCCCTTTCGGTCGACCTTGGGCGATAGATAGGCTTAAAATTGACTTTGCGGTCCACCTTGGTGATAGAAATCCCAGGTCAGACCAGTAGGGCAATCGATTGCCCCTTATAGGGTGATCAATAGCTCGGAGAAAAAAAAAATGAAATTTTTTTGCTCCCAGGTGGGCGATTGATCACCCAATCAGAAAAAAATTAAAAAAAAAACTTTTTTTTTCTCTTTCGCCTCTTATTTGTATTCGATGAATTTGATCATTTTATTATATTTTATTTATTTATTTTTATTCTTATTTTCTCCCATATTTTCACTTGGTCTTGGCGTATAGTGGTTTTTTTGACAGGTTGTCGCATCCAAGTTTGGGGAAGTGTTTGCATTGTCTTCATTCTACTGGTTTGCTCTATTTTCTTGCCATTACTCCGGGTTCATGGTAATATCGTTCTAACCCTTCTTTATGCTTCTATTGGATGTACATTGAGGACAATGTATAGTTTAAGTTTGGGGGTGAGGCAATGCCTTTGATGTGCTTTATAGCAATATGGAAGGAAATTTTTATGAAATTCTTCTTGTTTGAGAACTATTTAGTTATTTTATTTTCTTACTTTTTTATTTATTTTCTTTTTTGTTTTTGTTTTCAGATAGGATGTTTTTACATTATTCAAGGGATTAATACTTTATGTAGGTGCTTAACTTGCAATTATTGAGTATGTTTTGAATTTTTGAAAACTGTTGTTTGAATTTAATAGTTTTAATCATTAATTGCATTGACATGCCTTGGAGTGATTGGTTTTAGTTTCCTCACATGCACAGACACACTAGCATAATCTTGTGGGGTATAAACTTTGGCTCTAAGTTGTTGAGTTACATATGTTTGATATTAATTGGTATCCCTTGAGAATGAGTACCGATGATGTGTTTTACTTGACTTCAAGAAAAAAGGAAAAGAAAAAAATTTATGTGATGAATAGAAAATCAATTTTATCATTCTCATGAGTAACTGGACCTCTTGCCTTAGTAAGCATTGAGTGTTAGCGTCAAAAGTGAAGGGGTGAAAAAAGATGAGAACTGGTTGTCTTAGTTTGTAACCTGATTGATTCGAGTTATTAGGTTCTTTGGGGTGTCTTAACACCTAGTGCCCTAAAGCCATCTGGTTTAGGAGTCACTGACTGAAAGCTTGCTACATGGATCTTCCAGATAGCTTAATAAACCAAGACATTACACAACCAATAAATCAATGAAAAAAAAGAGAAAAAAGTCATGTATTCATGTTTGGAAGTGTGAGTTCAATAAGGGGAGCTAATGAATTGAAGGGGTATCTGACTTAATATATTCGGAGCTAGGTTATGCCACATGAGAGGATTGCTAGTTCACTTTTCACGAGGGAGCTAGAGTTGGTTGCTTTGAGATATGTTGATGTGAAGTATGTGTGGGAACCATTGTTTTGAATTATGGAATCTAAAAATTTAAAATTATTCTTGAATGACAGTTTATGACTATATATTGTAATATTCTTCTTGATTAATGTTTAAACAGAAATTTTGAATGTTTGTGGGTAACATTTCTGAAAACCCTCACGAGATTATACTCGTCCACTAGGAAGAACCTAGGTGTTCAAAGGCTTGTTGCATATGCTAAATGCAATCGTTTTTTCCATGAAAGAGGAGTTGAGTAGTTTAGTTAGTTTCTTTGTTTTAGTTTTATTTTATTCTATTGCTAAGGGACTAGTAATATGTAAGTTTGGGAGTGTGATCGGCATTGAATGTTGCACATTCTATCCTCTTAACTCGCATATTTTATTCTCTTAGTGATAGTTTATTTGTGATTTTACTTCATTTTTGTGTTTTCTGTATTTTCAAGGCCTTAATGATTATTTCAATTAAAACCATGATTTTGGGCTTTTAAAGATGACATCCAAGAAGGTTATATGAAGCGTATATCAAGTGGATCCATTCAACTCTATATTTTAACACAAAACAACCCAAGGAAGTGGTCCAAGAGAATTATAACTACTTAAGGAAATTTCGGGCTGAAATCCAATTATGTGCGTAATTAAGTTTTAATCCCATTTTGAAAAATAAACTGAAACTCTTATTTTCGAGCATTAAATTGACTCAATTCATAGGCGGGTTGAACGAAATTCGATTTTGGACATTTTTGTATCTCACATAAATTTTGTGAATCGAACTTCTAGTTGTTCAAACTTAGGGCCAAAAGTCAGCAAAAAAATTGACCTGATTCGGGCCTGTAGGAAAACCCTAATTATCTCCTAATTAGGTGGGAGCTCTTCATATTCTCTTAGGGTTTAAAATGGCAAATGGGGGGACTTTTGGGACTTTGGAACAACAACTTGTAGAGCTTTGGAGTGAAGAACCATTGGAGAATGAGGTCTTGTGCGTATTCATGAAGAAGACGTTTTCTTCCTCAACAATTGAAGCATTCTCTTCTACCATGAGCGGCTAGTTCATCCACTAGGGTTTTGATGTAGCCCTAACTAAGCATCAATGGTTTGATTGTTCTAATTATTGGGGATTTTTGTATTCATGCATAGATTGTGTAATTTAGAGGATTCTTCTTATAAAATTAAGCAATAAAAGTCTTACAAATTTAGTTTCAATGATTTCTTATCTTATCTTAGATACTTGATTATTGTTATTGAACTCAATCTCTCTTATTTTCTGTGATTATGAGAATGATTAGTGATTATTACACAGTGGTAATAATTGAATATATCATTAAAAGTTTTGATGGATTATGCCTAGAGAAGATGGACCATACTGCACCATAGAGTAGAGTAGTTAGGCAGATGGCTCATACCAATCGAAGATAGTCCATGACTTAGCCTTAATCATATGTTATCTTCTTGACGGATGGAGGCGAACTTATAGCCACCAACACCAGTTATGCATGGTTTCCCATAGTTAGTTCAATTAACCATTGATTGTGAAGTTCGTGGTGAAATCAATAGCCCTTGACTCATACACTTTCTAGCTAGTTTCTCTTGTTTTAGTTTAATTGTTCCATTAGTTAATTTATATACAAAAATCAGCACTCTTTTCCATTAAATTCAATTAGAATTAATTTCGAATATTCAACTCAGTCAGACTACAGTCCCAGAGGTTCGACACCTCTTTTGATAGCTCTATTATGCAAGAAATTCATTCTATTGTGAAATATGGTAATTTAATTGATACACTTACCAACGAATAAAGCCCTCATTCTTATTCTCATTTAGCCGAATGGAGCAATATAGATATATCCATATGTAGCAACATCTTCTTCTTCCGTTCTCCATTGATTTTGAGGGACTTAGGTCCATAATTGGAGTTTATCGAATAAGAGAAAAATGGTCTACGCATCGAGGGCTCGAGTTTGATTGGTCTGGAATCAATTTCAGAGAAAGTTAGTTTTTGAGAGAATTTGCAAAAATTCATTTGGAAGCTCTTCAAAATTGAGGTTGGGATGTTTAACCTATAGAATCTGGGATTTGTGTGAGTACTCTATGGTAACCAATTGGTTACGTGGGATAATTAGATATTTTTCAATAGTAAAACATACTTAATTATGTCAATTGATGAATTCATTATGTCTAATGATGCATTACATGCTTATAAGTGCATTAGATGATAATGTGATTATATTGAGATTGTATTGTGAGATGATTATGTGTATACATACGAAAATTTGAAAATGACACTTATATATTTGATGAAATGTCTTAGAAGCATGTTTATTTACAATAGATGTTTAATTGTCAATATGATTATATGAAATGTGGAAAGTGTGTAACATGTTCAATGTGAATGCATTTGAGGTTGTTTGTAAAAATGTGCAAGTATGTCATTTAATATTATACTGCCTTTAATTGTATATGCACGGTTAGCATGAGTATGATTGTGATAATATTCACGTATTACATATGCATAGAATGGTCATGTATGTGAAAGGGTTGTGGTAACCGGGTAGCCAAGAGTCGGTATCTAGGTGTGAGATGTGAATGAGTTTGTAGGAACCAGATGGCCAAGAGTCAGGATCTGGGATAAAATAAAAAGGTTGTGGTTAGACGGATTGCCAAGAGTCAGGATCCTGACCAATTGTTATCGTTGACAATGTAAGCAGTGAGTCAAGGTCAAGTGATGGAATTCGTGTGTGTGTGTGAGACATGGACAATGCGTGAGTGTGCGACATGATGCATACATTTACGACATGATTTTTAGCATGAATATTTGTATATGAATTGTGCTTAACATGATAACATGTTTATGTGTTATGTGGTATTCACAAGACTTGCGGAATTGTATTTTAGACATTCCTATTGAGCGTGTGGTTGCTCATCCCATGAGGATTAACTCTTTTCACAAAATAGAAAAGAGGTAATGAAGTCTCCCCAATAGACAATTGGCATGGAGAGGAATGAATTCTATTTAAAGACTTATTTACTTTATTTGAATACATGTCCAGATTATGGAATACATGTATGAGATGAACATGTAAAGACCATTTATATTTTGGGAACATTTAATATTTATGATTTATGGTTGCGTACATTTAAATACGGTTTTAAGCATGTGTTGTTCATGACTTATGATTTATTTCATTATAAGCATGCTATTGAGCATGGTACAATGCTAGATGATTTAAATAATGATCCTTCATTTTATGTTTATTTATACATGTATAACTTGTGAGAACGGTTGTGTTGATGAATTGTATTCTCATTAATGTCCAAGCATGTATACGATTTAAAGGTTAATTATATGGAATGTATGTGTTGGCACCTAAATATGGTGCCACTTGGCAGCCGATGTAGGGGTTGTTTGAGGCAAATGGGTAAGGCTGACTAGGAGTCTATCTCAAAGGAAACTCTAATGGTTGAGGACAGTTAAAAATAGCTAGCGTACACGTATATACATATATGGTTACGTGTATACATATATACGTATATATATTTATATAGCTATTTTTACAGATTGGAAGCAAGGAGTCAAGGATGATTTAGATTCCAATTAATTTTGTGCAAAGTGAAAGACTGAAGTGCTGCATGATGCAAAGAGTTAAGTACAAAACAGGACTCTAACCTGACAGTCATGAACAATAGGTCGATTTGGGTAAAAGTTAGGTTGAATACGTGAGTTAAAATGCAACTTGAACTCTACTGGAGCGTAACATATAAAGTCATTCACACCTTAAACTCTAGTGAAGTCCAAGAACTAGTGAATTTCTTATGGATAAGGACTTTGATGATCAAGCCACCATCATGAAGTCTACTAAACAGAATATACGTGTAAAGCTATGCATAGACTAGTTGGTATTGCACAAGGACTCCTACGAGCTTGGGCTGCATTGGAAGACTTTGATGTAGTATGGACTCTTGCAAAGAGAGGCTAATTTGCTACTGAAGACACGAGACATTAGAATAGGGATAATTCATTTCCTTTTATTTACCTTCTGCATTACCTTGTAATTTAGACTTAGAAACAAATAGTGATGTATTTCTCTTTACTATAAATAAATACAAAGGGACTTTGTATTAAATGTTCCCAAAAACCACAATTTAACAATTGTATCACATGCAATCTGTCTCTCTCCCTCAATATTCTCTAGAATATTGCTTTGTTCTTACTCGACCTACATCTTTCCCATTTTTCTAGCTCTCGGCCTCTTCTAATTAGTATATTCATCTATCTTTCCCTCAGTTTCTACCTCCCTCCTCACTAACTCCCTCCTTCTACCTCCCTCCTTTCTACGATTTAGTCTCGCAACTCTTTGCGCACAGTTTAAAGTCCCCTTGATTGAGTCAAGAAAAGAACTCAATAGGTAGTTTCGTATTCTCCTTCCCTAGCCAATCGCCTGATCCAACACGACCTCCAAAGGAGATACTTGTGTTTGACCAATTAGTTATATTGAGTTGATACTACGGCTTTGGCACGCCCACGAATAATCGGCCTATCTGGCTAATTAATTAAGATCGAACATATTTTGGCATGCCTAGTGGGATTAGGAAAGTGCTAAAAAATTGAGAATATGCTGCCTAAGCAAAAGTCCACATGGAACTCGGCCTATGGCGATGATGAGCAAAAGGAAGAAATTCCTCAGCCTGTTGGAGGCTCCACAGTCTGTCCAACAAGTTTGTCAGTGATAATAAATGTTGTACATGCAATGTGCATCTAACTCAGCAAGCTTCAGACCAACCTAGGTCGACTGGACGAGAAGATTACCTAGGCTGATGTTCGTGCTAATGATCGAACATAAGAATTTCTAAAACAATCAGCTATTAAGAAAGGTTGATTAATCAAAGCTCTAGTGTGCAAGGTTCGGCATATCAGCTAAATACCCAACAGGCTGACTAGTTAAAATAGAAAGGTCCAATACTACCTTCGCTTCAGTCTTCTGCACACGTCAGCCTGCCATAGAGCAGCTCTCAGCCAGTTGGAGTGAAAAATTAGCCACTGGTTAAGGCTGCGAATAGACTGCTACGTGATCATTCGAATCCACGATAGTAGGTAATTTCTCTTACTGACCCCTTACGTGTAATCGACCCGGGGGGCAATGGTAATATAGGAAGAATGTCAGATCTACCGATTGCACCAGCAGTCGAGGGGCAGGTCGACAATCATTAACCACCAAGGTGGCATGATCATGATCAGCCAAATCAGTCAGCAAGCCTTCCAAAAAACTTGCCAATGATTTGGTCAGAAGTTCAGCCACAACTGAATACTTCTATATACCAACAACTATCACCAGTAGTACATCAATCGCTAATAGGAAATCAACCACATCCAACCATTTCAACGAACCATCAACTATCTATAGTGTGGCAGCCACCAAAGTAGCCACTGTATCAACTATATGGTTAACCTGCTTATAGTTAGCCACCAGAAGCTAATCAGCCGCTAGTGGCAGATCAACCTCAAGGTTGGTTTGATTATAGTCCACCACCTCTAACACTCGGGGGGCAGCCGACTGCTAACCAGCCAGAAGATTGGTTTCAAAATTATCAGCCACCATCAGCTAATTAGTTGCCAGTGGTAAATAAAAGAAGAGGAATTAATCAGCCAGCCCAAGACAGAGGCCAATTGGATGATTCAAAAAATCAACAAAGTTATTTTCTTCTAATTCTAGAAGAAGGCCCAAGTGAGGGTTTTGATAGAGAAAGCATGGCCGATCATCTATGTATTTGCTTGGAAAATAAAAAACTTCGTCCTCCACGTAAACCCCAAACCTTGGGGGGCAATGAGATTCGTTAGAGACGAAGGTAGCCTCATGGAAGAAAATGAATCGGCCAGTTAATACACACTTTTATGTGGCCGATTCCATTATTCCTAGTGACAATTGCATGATAGGAATACCAACATCAGCTATTACAAAGAAGAGCTTGGTTGATGATAACTGATGTTGTTTTAAAATTGTTAAATAACTCGCAAGTGTACGAATCTATTAAAGTATAGTTCGGCAAGAACGAGGTCGAACCCAAGGGAATGCTTTGAGAAGAAAAACTAACACAAATTCAAATTAATTTAAAACTAATCTAGTTTAAACAAAAGTTGATTGATTTGAGGTAAATTAAACTAACATGCAAATAAAATAACACAATTAAAATCAAATAGAGAAAATAACTAAGGTTTCGGATTCCACCACCATTAAATTCATGAAACTTCTAATATTCATTTATTAATTCCCAAATTTGGAGTAGCAATAAAGAAATCAATCTATTGCTTACTCAAGATTTAACAATAAAGCACTATGAAAAATATATTAAAAATGTAGATTTTCCTTCGCTTCACTAGTGTAAAATTCTAAGCATCCTATGTATCCAATTTAATGAAAAACATAAGATCAAAGATTATCACTTTTAAGAAATACAAACTCAAGCTTAGATTAATTATAATACTTTCTAACTACCACATATACATGATATAGATGGTGAAAGAATTATAAAATAATTAATCACAAGAAGCAAAAATCATAAGCAATTAAATCACACACATGAGAATCAATTAATGAACAAAAGAACTTCACTTCATTAATGGAGGTTTCCTCCTCAACCCTAGTTAAGGAGTTTAGTTACACATAGTAGAAGAAGAAGATAACAAATAAATAAAAGATAATAAATAAAACCCGGATTGTCTCTGTCTTCTCTGCCTTGGCCTCCTCTTTTTTTCTCTCCCAAAACAACCTCCAATTCACCTCTTTATATCTCAAGAGAATACATAAAGTCCTAATTCAATTAGGAGATAAAGTCCTAATCCAATTAGGAGATAATTAGGATTTTTCCGCAGCCCTAAATAGGTAGATTTTTCTACTGACTTTCGGCCCAAGTTTTGACCTAGTAGAAGTCCGATTCACGAAATTTTCGTGAAATACAAAAGTGTCCAGAATCGAATTTCATTCAGCCCACGTGAAAATTAAGTCGAGTTGATGCTCGAAAATAAGACTTTAGGTTGACTTTCCAAAACGGGATTTAAAACTGGATTAAGTGCAAAATTGGGCTTCAGGCCCATAATCTCCTTAAGCAGTTATAATTCTCTTGAACCTCTTCCTTGGGCTGATTTGAGTTAAAATATGGAGTTGAATGGACCCGTTAGATGTAGGCTTCATATAACCTTCTTGGATATCATCTTTAAAACCCCAAAATCATGATTTTATCTGAAATAATCATTAAGGACCTGAAAAAGACAGAAAACACAAAAATAGAGTAAAATCACAAATAAACTATTACTAAGAGAATAAAATATCCAAATTAAGAGGCTAGAATGCGTAACATTCAACGCCGATCACACCCCCAAACTTACATATTGCTAGTCCCTTAGCAATAGAACAAAATAAAATTAAAACAAAGGAAACTAACTAAACACAAACTAAACTACCCAACTCCTCTTTCGTGGGAGAAACGATTGCATTTAGCATATGCAACAAGCTTTTGAACCCCTAGGTTCCCACTAGTGGACGATTTATAGTCTCGTGAGGGTTTCCAGAAATGTTACCCACAAACATTCAAAATTTCTGTTTAAACATTAATCAAAAAGAAGATTACAATATATAGTTACAAACTTGTATTCAAGAATAATTTCAAACTTTCAAATTCCATAATTCAAAGTAATGGTCCCCACACATAATTCACATTAACATATCTCAAAGTAACCAATTCTAGCTCCCTCGTGAAAAGTGAACTAGCAATCCTCTCATGTGGCATTACCCAGCTCCGAATATATTAAGACACATACCCCTTCAATTCACTAGCTCCCCTTATTGAAATCATACTTTCAGACATGAATACATGACTTTTTCATATATTTTTTTTTCATTTTTTTTTATTGCTTTATTGGTTGTGCAATGTCTTGATCTATTAAGCTTTCTGAAAGACCCATGTAACAAGCTTTCAGTTAGTGACTCCCAAACCAGATGACTTTAGGACACTAGGCGTTAAGACACCCCGAAGAACCTAATTACTCGAATCAGTCAGGCTACAAATCAAGACAACCAATGCTCATCTTTTCTCACCATTTCACTTTTGACGCGAACACTCCGTGCTTCCTGAGGCATAGAGGCCCGGTTACTCATGAAAAGGATCAAATTAATTTTCTATTCATCACATATTCTTTTTTTCTTTTCTTTTTTCATTGAAGTCATGTAAATCACATCATCGGTACTCATTCTCAAGGGATACCAATTAATATCAAGTATATGTAACCCAACAACTCAAAGCCAAAGTTTATACCCCATAAGATTATGCTAGTGTGCCTGTGCATGTGAGGAAACTAAAACCAATCACCCCAAGGCATGTCAATACAAATAATGATTTAAACAACTAATTCAAACCATAGTTTCTAAAAATTTAAAACATACTCAAAAATTGCAAGTTAAGCACCTACATAGAGTATTAATCTCTTGAAAAATGTCAAAACATCCTATCTAAAAATGAAACAAAAGAAAATAAATAAAAAACTAAGAAAATCAAATAACCAAAAATCCTAGAACAAGAAAAATTTCATAAAAATTTCCCCCACTTCAATAAAGCACATAAAAGGCATCGCCTTACCCCCAAACTTAAACTATACATTGTCCTCAATGTACATCCAATCGAAGCATAGAGAAGGGTTAGAACAATATTACCAGAAAATGGGAGTAGTGGCAAGAAAATAGAGCAAACCAGTAGCATGAAGGTAATGAGGTCACTCCCCCAAACTTAGATGCTACAGCCTGTCAAAACAACGACTATACGCCAACAACCAAGTGAAATAACATGGGTAAATAGGAAGCAGAAAGGAAAAATAAAAAGTTTTTTTTTTTTTAATACCTAATCTTCACGTGAAAACCACGGGTACTACTTTGCTCCCCATTCTCTGATCTGGTGGGTCCCAATTTTTCAAGATGTATATGTGATAAGATATTGATTATCCAGATACGCTAACGTATAGAGTATAAAGGGGTTGCCTTTCTTTATTAAAGTCATACTGTGTTGAAGCAATCTCAACAGTATTGGATATCGAAATCAGACTTTAATAAACGGAAATCATCAACTTTATCAATCATATCACAAATTGTAGAATTGGTACTACATACATAGTTAGAGAATGGGTGGCTATACCAGATCATGATGATTTTTTTTTTGTTAAAGAAAAAATTAAAATTAAATACACAAACTAAAAGAAAAAAAACAATTGACACAAATGAAAAATAAAAAATAAAAAAAAACATAAGTCTTAGAAATTCTAAAACGAATAATGTACAATGATGATAAAAATGGACTAGAACTCAACCTATACCTAGGCTTTCCATCTTGGCTTTCCATTTTTTGGTGTCTATAAAATGGACCGAATTCAAGGACACATTCACATCGACTAAATCATTCTCATTTTTACAGGCACTATCAGTATCAAAATCACAGCCAAAACTAGTTAGGCTTGCCTCTAAAGGGTTCTTATAACTAGCATGAGTAAAAGTACCCTGATCTAGACTCTCTATTAAATTTACCTCACAAATATCCTCAGAGTCTGGTGGTTGTCGGTTTACGTTAAAAACATTAAGCTCAACCGACATATTTCCAAAAGAGAGTTTCACAACACCATTCCTACAGTTGATTAAAGCATTTGAAGTGGCTAGGAATGGACGACCTAAGATGACAGGAATCTGGCTAGTAGGATTAGTGACAGGTTGAGTGTCTAAGACAATAAAGTCTACAGGGAAGAAGAATTTATCAACCTGAATAAGCACATCCTCAATAACACCACGAGGTACCTTAACTGAGCGATCTGCTAATTGGAGTACCACCTTCGTGGGTTTCAACTCACCAAGACCTAGTTACTCGTAAACAGAGTAAGGTAACAAGTTGACACTCGCACCCAAGTCAAACAAAGCTTGCTCAATTTTTTGATCACCTATGGTACATGAAATCGTAAGACATCCAGGATCCTTAAATTTAGGTGGAGTGCGATGTTGGATGATTGAGCTAACTTGCTCAGTTAGGAAGGCTTTCTTGTGCACATTCAAGCCACGTTTGACCGTACACAAGTCTTTCAAGAATTTTGCATAAGAGGGGATCTGTTGAATTGCATTGAGAAATGAAATATTAATTTTGACTTGTTTAAACACTTCCATAATCTCATTATAGTGATTCCCCTTCTTAGGCTTTTGAAGTCTTTGAGGATATGGTGCAGTAGGAACAAAGTTTCTAACTGGTGGACTTATTGGAGATGGTGGGGCAAGACTAGGGACTTGAATTTCTGACTCAACTTCAGATGTAGTTTTGTCCTCTCTTCCTAAATCGCTAACATGGTCCTCTTCAATTTTCTCATTATGTATAGGCATTTGGACTCCATTATCAACTTGTTTGCCCGATCTTAGGGTTGTGATAGAGTGAACCTGCTCATGTGAACCAGAAGTGGATTGATCACTAATATGAAACTGGCCCTTTGGGTTAGGCACAGGTTGACTAGGAAACTTTCCCTTCTCCCTCTCTCCTACAACAGTGGCTAATTGACCTATTTGCATTTCTAATTTAGAAATTGATTGACTGGTTTGTTGCATGAACTGTTGGAGAGTATCCTCTAAAGTTGGTTTTTGTTGAGGTGGGGGAACATACGGAGGGGCCTTTTGGGACATAGAAGGATATGAAAATTGTGGTTGCCCTTGGGGTTGCATAGGTTGCACCCCTTGGTTGTTCCAAGGTTGGTCTTGCCTCCAAGAAAAATTAGGATGGTTCCTCCAATTAGGATTGTATGTGTCAGAATAGGGGTTGCCAAATGGTTTTTTATATGAATTAAGTGCATTGGCTTGTTCGGTTATATACTCATGAAAAGATGCAATAGATGGACAAGTTTGAGCTGTATGGGAAGAACTCTCACACAATTGACACACCTCACTAACTGCACGAACATAAGAATTACTTCCTTTACTAATCTCTATAGCCTCCACTTTCCTAGTTAGACTAGCTATCCTTGCACTCAAATCGGTATCCTCTCGGAGTTCATAGATTCCTCCCTTTTTGGGTTCTGAGAGCACTGATAGACCACTCCTTTCAACCCTCCCTGAGTACTCCCATTGTTGAGAGTTCTCTGACAACGCATCAAGAAATTTCCAAGCTTCATCCTCATTCTTAGACATGAATTCTACCCCACCTCGTGACTCAATTAGTTGACGATTATAGGGTGACAATCCCTCATAAAAGAATTGAACTAATTGCCACTTGGCAAAACCATGATGTGGACACTTAAGGAGAATATCATTAAATTTCTCCCAACATATGTAAAACTCTTCACCCTCTTTTTGAGTAAATTGCATGATATTTCGACGAAGGGAGTTAGTTTTGTGCATGGGAAAGAACTTAGTAAGGAATTTAGTGCATAACCCATCCCATGAATTGACAGACGCGGGTTCCAGTGAGTATAACCAAGATTTTGCTTTCTCTTTCAAAGAGAATGGAAATAACCGCAATTTAATTGACTCCTCAGAAATATGTTGAAATTGTAGTGTGGAGCAAATCTCTAAAAATTCCTTAACATGGAGGTATGGGTCATCAGAACTAAGACCTCTAAAAGTGGGCAGTAAATTAATTACTGTCGCCCCTATCTCAAAATGTCCCTGTTGGGTAGCAGGTAACACAATGCAAAACGGGTTTGTAATCTGCACGGGAGTGTAATAGTCCTTAAGGGATTTAATTTCAACGGGATCTGCCATCTTGGGTAAAGAAGGATCTCTAACACTAGAATTTTTCACACCCTTTCAAAAGGTTCTCTCAATCTCAAGATCTAATGGAAGCAACTCTGGATTCAGAGATCGACGACCTAACATACACTAAAATTACTCACAAAAACACCAACCAAATAAACAAGCAGAAATTTTTTTTTTTCTAATTTAATTCAAGGTTAGTGATTTCTATTTTAATTTTTTTTTCCTAAAGAATTATCTAGACTAGTTCCAAAATAATTCTTACCTAGTTAGACAGCTTCTACTCCCTTTCAGAGGAACTAGAGGATTACCAGTTAAGCCCCACCAACAATACAATAAGGAAAGTTTCTAAGATAGATTGGAGGGGTCACAAAGGTCCCACTTAAAAACCAATCTCCTCAGAACTTTCCTAGACATTGTGAAGTTGGAAGGTGCTCACTGGAGTTACCAAAAGTTAACTCTGTCCAAGAGGGTCCTATAAACTATGTGAATCCCTATGGCCAACGTCTACTTGATTTTAGATTTAAACTAAATTTGGCTTGGGATAGACAAATGCAAGGAGATTTTTAACCTAGTTGGGCAAAGAATTGGTGATGAAATCCAATCCTTATCTTGTTGGGGGTTCGTGCCCTTACTAAAATTTTAATGCAAGAATGCTAAATTAAAATGCACAAACAAAACACACCATAAAAACAAAAATAAAATAAAAAATAAAAAGTGAGTGAGTGTGTGATCTTTCTTCTTCTTTTTTTTTTTAAATAGAGAGAAAAAAAATAAAATAAAATAAAATAAAAAAATAAAATTGAAGAAAGTGTGACCCTAAGGCTATTTCTAAGTTATTCTATCCTAAAGTTCTCATGCAAAAATTATCAACCTAAAACAAAAATCTATGTTTTCCTAATCTAAGAAAATAAAAATAAAAATAAACGAAAAGAAAAAAAATGTACTTACTTGGATTCCAAAGTAGTGCCCAAAAATATGCGAAAAAGATAATTTTCAACAATACCACCTATAGAATTCAAGAAGTATCAGGTAAAACAATAACAATAAAATAAAACTAAAACTAAACTAAAAAAAATAATAATAAAAATAAAATAACTAAAACTAAAACTAAAACTAAAACTAAACTATAATAATAAAGAAAAAAAAACTTAGTACAAATAATTAAAATTGGAAAGTTTTTTTTTCTTTTTGATAATAATAAAACAAAAGAAAGAAAAAAAAAACTAACTTATAACTAGTAGAAGAATTAAATCAATCAAAATTTGATTAGTTTTCTTGTTTGCAATCCCCGGCAACGGCGCCAAAAACTTGATGTTGTTTTAAAATTGTTAAATAACTCGCAAGTGTACGAATCTATTAAAGTATAGTTCGGCAAGAACGAGGTCGAACCCAAGGGAATGCTTTGAGAAGAAAAACTAACACAAATTCAAATTAATTTAAAACTAATCTAGTTTAAACAAAAGTTGATTGATTTGAGGTAAATTAAACTAACATGCAAATAAAATAACACAATTAAAATCAAATAGAGAAAATAACTAAGGTTTCGGATTCCACCACCATTAAATTCATGAAACTTCTAATATTCATTTATTAATTCCCAAATTTGGAGTAGCAATAAAGAAATCAATCTATTGCTTACTCAAGATTTAACAATAAAGCACTATGAAAAATATATTAAAAATGTAGATTTTCCTTCGCTTCACTAGTGTAAAATTCTAAGCATCCTATGTATCCAATTTAATGAAAAACATAAGATCAAAGATTATCACTTTTAAGAAATACAAACTCAAGCTTAGATTAATTATAATACTTTCTAACTACCACATATACATGATATAGATGGTGAAAGAATTATAAAATAATTAATCACAAGAAGCAAAAATCATAAGCAATTAAATCACACACATGAGAATCAATTAATGAACAAAAGAACTTCACTTCATTAATGGAGGTTTCCTCCTCAACCCTAGTTGAGGAGTTTAGTTACACATAGTAGAAGAAGAAGATAACAAATAAATAAAAGATAATAAATAAAACCCGGATTGTCTCTGTCTTCTCTGCCTTGGCCTCCTCTTTTTTTCTCTCCCAAAACAACCTCCAATTCACCTCTTTATATCTCAAGAGAATACATAAAGTCCTAATTCAATTAGGAGATAAAGTCCTAATCCAATTAGGAGATAATTAGGATTTTCCCGCAGCCCTAAATAGGTAGATTTTTCTACTGACTTTCGGCCCAAGTTTTGACCTAGTAGAAGTCCGATTCACGAAATTTTTGTGAAATACAAAAGTGTCCAGAATCGAATTTCATTCAGCCCACGTGAAAATTAAGTCGAGTTGATGCTCGAAAATAAGACTTTAGGTTGACTTTCCAAAACGAGATTTAAAACTGGATTAAGTGCAAAATTGGCTTCAGGCCCATAATCTCCTTAAGCAGTTATAATTCTCTTGAACCTCTTCCTTGGGCTGATTTGAGTTAAAATATGGAGTTGAATGGACCCGTTAGATGTAGGCTTCATATAACCTTCTTGGATATCATCTTTAAAAGCCCAAAATCATAATTTTATCTGAAATAATCATTAAGGCCCTGAAAAAGACAGAAAACACAAAAATAGAGTAAAATCACAAATAAACTATTACTAAGAGAATAAAATATGCAAATTAAGAGGCTAGAATGCGTAACATTCAACGCCGATCAATAACTCCAAACATAAGTTGGGGCATGGGAACCAAATGTGTGGGGTGTAGCGAGTGAAGTTGGCATTTGATATCTCCTAGATGCATTGTATTAATTTCAGTTACTGTCTCATTCAGAAGCCATTATAGTTCTTTTGGAAGGAAAAACAAAATGAGGGGAGGCAACGGTTAGAGTGGATAACTAGACGTGTGGTCCTTTGGAGTAGGATGTTTAAGTTATCGATGATGCTTGTAGAGGGTTCAAAAGAGTTGTGGATGGTGCGAGTATTGATGTTTCAAAAGTAACCTTAGTAGTGTAAGATGAAGATAAAATACTTTAGTAGTGTGAGATGGAGGTAAAATACCTGAATATGCGTAGGTGGAGGACTATTGTTTATGCTACTGTGTGGCAATTATGGAGGAACAGGTGTCGACAATAGAGTCCCTTGCCTAAGGTGATAAAAAGGTTAGCAAAAGAAGAGGACTGGTGGCAAATTGAGGGTAGAGGTGAGATGGGTGGAGGAAGAAAGGTTACTGATGGAAATTTTCAAAAAATTGAATTGTAGAGAGTAGTCAGACGTCGAGGAAGAAGTTATAGTGACAACCACGCACCGAGAACAAGTGGAGAGGGAGGTCAAACGAGGGGGACACGTGGCAGTGCACCCCTTAACGATAATAATGGGTGGAGCTGGAAAGATTTAAATCTTTTGTGTTTGTCAATTTTAATAAGGAATATATTGGGCTAGAGAAATATGGATCCAAAAGCTATGAGAAAGGGAGTCGATAAGGTGAAGCAGGTCACTCATGTCATGCCAAGTCTAGGGTGGGCCAAATGCAGGAGAAAAGATTATGTTATGATTTGCAAAATATTTTGGGCCTTTTCAGTCAAACCCAAACAAAAATGAAGAAAACAGAAAATGTGACTTATGTCCAACTCAAATGGGATGGTGTGCACAAGCTACCAGAGCTAAAAAAAGGCCCAAAAATATAAATAAAAAGAGAAATAGGCTAGGACATACTAGAAAATGGGTTGGGCCACAAAATATGGGTCTAAAGCTGGGTAAGGATATTATGATATTGAAGACAGGGTCAAGTTTAGACTCCACAACAAACAGCCCAAGGGAAGAGAAGGAAACCAACAAAACTCAATAATCCAACGCAATCAAAATGAAAGTGAGTCAGTGTCTAGATCAATTTCCCATAACTAGAACATGCAATCATTTTCTTCTTCTGGGAAACAAGGTTGCCCAGATTGGGGGAGGAGGCTACTGAAAGACCAGGGGAGATTCAACGAGGCTCGTCAATAATAGAAAAGTTAGTTGGTGAAAGTGATAAGTTAAGTGAGGTGTTGGGTGAGGATTTTCTAATTTTGGACAGAGAATAGAGAAAGGGAAAAAAATAAAAATTGAAGCGGATGGATTGTAAATGATAAGAAGGTGGGGGATCACTCTGTAGGTTGGGAAATGGGTTCAACAACTCTAATAGAGGAGTTAAAACTCCACAGTAGGCTGAAACACTGTAGGCAGTCGAGGGAAGAAATAAAAGCAACTGTTTGTGTCTGTGTGTGTGTGTTTGGGGGGGGGTTGGGAGGAAGAACACTCTAGACTAAGAAAAATGGATAATATGGTAAGTAAAAATAGGGAAGACTTAGGCCCTGTTTGGAAGAGCTTTTGCTTTGGCTTTTATGTATAAGAAAAAGATAAGCAAAAGCTAAACGAAGAAGCTGGTACCCACCAGCTTCTTTCGAATGCTCTTTTTGGACTCCAAAGCTCTTCAACCTTACCAATCCAAACACTCTCCAAAATGACTTTTGAACTTAAAAAGCCGAAAGCCATTTTTCAAAAACCAATCCAAACAGGACCTTACCTAATGACCCGTTTCACTTTAACAATTAAATTGTGGTGAATGAGGATTAGGGGATTTGTCTTCCTTTAGCAGCCATGTATCCTGAGAGGGTGGGTGAGGACTTGTCCATTCAAATTAAGTTAGATGGGATGAAAATTGGATGGAGAAAAATATTGGGATGATTAGCAAAAACCTAGGGCTATCTTATAAAGGGGAGGAGAAAAGAGCCATGTAAATGTTGAAATGGGTTTGGAATGGGGTTCCATAGCTCTAATAGAGGAGTCAAGACTCCAT
This sequence comes from Cornus controversa, assembly GCA_026545225.1. Classification (NCBI taxonomy): domain Eukaryota; kingdom Viridiplantae; phylum Streptophyta; class Magnoliopsida; order Cornales; family Cornaceae; genus Cornus; species Cornus controversa. The sequence continues at coordinate 21,345,654 of CM048854.1, read as the reverse complement.
AGTAAACTGAAACACTATAGACAGTTGACGGAAGAACAAGAAGCAACTGGGGGAGAGAATGGAGGCTGGGTACGACACTTGAGATAAAGGAAAATGAACGATATGGCAAGTAAAAATGGGGAAAATGACTTATCTAATGACCCATTCGACTTTAACAATGAAACAGTGGTGAATGAGGAGGCTAAAGAGAGGGATTAGGGTATTTTTCATCCTTTAACAACCATGCATCCCGAGAGGGTGGGTGAGGACTAGTCCATTCAAATTGAGGAAGATACAGATGAAAATTGGATAGAGGAAAATATTAGGATGGTTAGTAAAACTTGGGGTTATCTTATAAAGGGAGGAGAAAAGAGCCATGTGTTATGCCTATCTGTCATAGTTGTTGGTTGAACTTAGTTGTATTCATGCTCAAGTCATATGGAGATGGCTGGTGGATTTGTTCAATTGGGATTAGGGTTGTGTCAGTAACTTTGATCAACTGGTGGAGTGGTTTGTTTGCCATTCAAAGCCTAAAACTAATCGCAGCAAATTGGTGAAACTTATATTTACATTTAATATATGGCATTTATGGTGGAACAGGAATCAGAAGTTACATGATAATGTCTCTATTAACTCTCTTCAGACTACTAGGAATATCATTTAGAATGTAGCAGATACTTTGGACATCAATCTTCAAGACCTGGTGGACATGTTCAGTCTTTAGCTTCTGTTATTATGAGGTTGTTGTTGTGTGGTTGGTTAGAGTGTTCTTCCTCTGTATTTTTTGTTTTGTCTTTCCATTTAATGGTTTTTTTTTATTGATTGCCCTGCTTGCCAATTTTTGGAAGTGGGCTTTTTTTTAGTTTGTTTGTATTGTGTTGGCTACTGAGATGGTCTCTCCTCTTTGGTGGTCTTACTTTTTGGTGTTTGAAAAAAGAAAGGAAAAAAGAGCCATGTGAATGTTTAAATCCATTAACAAATAGTTGAAGGCTTATAGGAGGGAAAAATCAGGTTGGAGGGGGCATTAGGAGCTCCGCATGTTATTTTGTTCATGAACTACGAGGGAAGGAATGGGGTGGAGAGGAAGGGGAGGGGGAAGGAAATGGGAGGGAAAAGCTATAGATTGCATGTGAAGCTCCAAATAGCATCGTGGAATATATGGGGTTTAAATCAACCAGATAAGAGGAGAGTAGTAAAAGTATTGATCCGCAAGTGGAATACTAAAATGGTATGCATGCAAGAGTCAAAATTACCATCTCCTTCTGATGGAGTGGTGAAGAGCATTTGGGGAGATCATTTTGTGGAGTGGGAGGCTATTGAGGCCAATGGCTCAGCAAGGGTCATTTGGTGCTAGGGGATAGGAGACGGGTCTCCAAGATGGATGTGTGGAAAGGGAGATTTCACTTTCATGCTTATTCTCTCCCGAGGAGGATGGGCTTTTGTCGAGGTTTATAGTCTAGTGGTGGATAGTGAGAGACTTAGAGAAAGATGGTATGGGAGGAGTTAGTAATGTAGGAGAAGAAGAAAAGAGGGAAGGAGAAGAAGAAAAACTCAACAACAATCTTTGTATTAATCAATATTCATAAAAGGCGCCTTCACAAATACCACAAACCACATATTTATAGGCAAAACAAGAACTCTAATAGGAAAAATAAACCCCTAAATGAAATAAGGAAAGTAATATAAAATAAAATAATCCTAAAAACAACCTCTATGTTTATGCCTATAATAAGTGTGTGGACCATGCTGTGTAAGATCTTCATCAATTCTCCCCGATTGAAAAGAACTCTCCTCCGGAGAGTAAAACTTGTGATACTACTCCAAAAGGTCTGGGTCAATGCGACAAAACTCATCCTCTATGATCCATGTATCATATATATTTGGAAGATATATCTAATGGATAAGATATCCCTGATAACCACCTTGACGAGAAGCAACAATCTGATGGGACAAGTGTGTCTGCAATCTGATCTATACTTCATGGCTAAATTAGTGGAAGAATTGGCACTGGTGTTGATGAAAATGCAATTCCACCTGTGGGCAGACCTGTCAAAAATACGGTTGTCTAAAAGATGCCGCGATAAGGAAACAAGTCCTCCACATTGAAAATTGGACTAATACCCATATCAGATGGTAGTGCAAGTAAATAAGCATTTGGTCCTAACTTACGTATGATACGAAATGGTCCAGAAGCATAACATGTAATTTCTTGAAGGAGTTTTTAGGATAACTTTCTCGACATACACGAATCATAACATAATCTCTTTTATTGAATTCTTGATTCCTACGATGAGCATTAATAACAATTTTATAATTTTCATAATTTAAACCAATTTTCCATCTTATATCATCATCATGAACATCACGGATGTGCTAAGTAAAGGAATCAATAGACTCAGAAGGATGAGATTCAGGTCACAATGGAATAAAGTCAACAGGCTGGCGAGGGGAAAATCTATAAACAATCTCAGAAGGACTTTTACCAGTAGTCCTATTGACAGAACTATTATAAGCAAACTCAACTGTTGGCAACAATGAATCCCATATGCTTGGATGTTCTCCAACTAGACATCTAAGTGATGTGGCGACGGTAGAGGAAGGTGGAGATATGAATCCCAAATTATGTACTGTTACAATCTATATTGTGAAATCGGACTCTCTGTGGATGTAGGCTTGTTTAGCTGAACCATGTATAATTCTTGATGTGTTATTGCAAATTTCCTCGTGCTTGTTTACTTATCGTCACATCGTAATATTTAGTGGTACACGATTGGAGGCTTGTTTCACAACAAATCGGTATTAGAGTTTCAAGGCACACACAAGGTGTTTGATAAAAATCTTGTCTAGATTTTGCTTCATAACACAGGTGTTGTTCGTCTTGGGCCCTTGTGACAATCATGACCAGTAATATTGCCACACAGTACAAGGTGGAGAGATTTGATGGTAAGGGTAGCTTCACCCTATGGCAAAGGAGGATGAAGGACATCCTAGTTCAACAAGGCTTAGCGTGAGCGTTGAAAGGAAATGATGAAAAATTAAAAAAAATGCCAGTTGATGATTGGCAGGATATCTAGTCAAGGTGTGTTAAAACTATTCAACTTTGTATTGGGGGATGTTCTCACAAGTTACAAAGGTGACACTCTTACTCAACATGAGTGGTTTTTAGATTCACCCAAGTTATGGTGTAATCTAATTTCCTTAAGTCGATTGGACTCTATGGGTTACAAGTGCTCTATTGCAGGGGGAGTCATGAAGATCACAAGGGGTTGCATGGTATTAATGCAAGGAGAACATAGTGGAGGTTTAGACCATTTGGTAGGGAGTGTCAATGGCACTCGACTTCGATTATGGATATGAAACAGTGTGCACATGGTAATAAAATCTTGAGACGTGTTTCATTTGATTTATTGAAGACATGGATTACACGTTTTTAGATAGATGTGGGTGAGATGAAAGTTCCTGTTTGGAGAAGGGTTGCATCTAAACCCCTTTCCAAAGTCACTTGATAGTGTTGACTTGATACAACTACATGAATAAATTGGTCGTGTGGATCAAGGGGGAGTATTGTTTCATACTTGATTCAAGTTATGTAGCTAGAGTTTGAAAGGTCGATGGATCATTTATGGATTTGCATATGGGAGTCTCGTGTATGGAAGACTTGTCAAAAATTTTGCCAAAGGGGGAGATTTGTTAGGTTGGCTCAAATTCCTATTGTGATTAGGTTTCTATTATAGAGTTGTATCTTATTAAGTAATTTCTTAGTAGGCAAGTCTTGGTCGCAAGTAAGAAAAGTTTTTGTTAGGCAAGTTGTGAGCTCTAAGGAATTGTAATCCTTATCCACCAAGGAATTGGGTTTTAGACTTTATAAGTAGTTACCTATGTTATAGGTTGAAAGTCGGTGTGAAGAAAAGAGGCAATACTCTCATTGTATTTAAGAGGTCATTCTCATTGTTTTGAGAGGGCAACTCTTGAGTAAAGGTAATACTCTTATTATTTTTGAAAGGTCACTTAGAGAGAGAATTCTCGTTCAGAATTTGTGATTTCCTTTTAGGGAGATTGTATATATATGGGTTAAAGGTTGAGAGTTAAGTGTACTCTTGATACAATCTTTTGACTTGTACTGTTACAATCTATATAGTGAAATCAAGCTCTCCGTGGGCATAGGCTTGTTTAGCCAAACCACATATAATTCCTGGTGTGTTCTTGCAAATTTTTTTATGCTTGTTTACTTATCATCACATTGTAATATTTGATGGTACATGATTGGAGGCTTGTTACACAATAGTAAATATAAAAGAAAATAATCCTAAAATCATCCTTTACGTCTATGCCAATAGTAAGTGCGTAAACCATACGGCTCAGGATCCATCAGTTAACTTATGTTAGATGTAGATGGAAATCATCCTTGGAGTGTAGGTTGAGATTTAAATATGGTTAGTTCCCTATTAAGAGATCTAGTGGGGAGAGACGGAATTTTGTTATGGAGCAATTTTTTGAGTTTAATGACACGCATTAGTTGATTGATTTTCCAATGTAGGGGGCTACTTTTACTTAGTCTAGTGGCAAAGAGAGTCCAATTTTATCTCGTCTTAACAAAATTTTTATTCAGGGGTGTGGGAGAAGTTCTCGGATGATGTGAAGATGACCTTGGCTAGAGCAGTCTCATATCACATTCCTTTGCTCTTTGTGGTAGTGTGTAGAAGAATAAAACCTTGTTCTGATTTGAAAACATGTGGTTTCGTTCGGAGTGGTTCAAAAAGAGAGTGCAGGTGGGAAGGGTATGTGGTTGGCGGCCAATCAAGCTTTGTTCTTGCGAACTAACTTCAGTTGTCAAAGGAAGGCATCAAGAAATGAAATTAGGACTGGATGACGTATCTATTTCTTTCTTCCTAAAGAATTGGGAGGAGATAAGGCAAGAGGTAATAGATGCGATTAATTTCTTTCATATGCATGGAAGTTTTGAGAAGTGGCTGAATGCCCCCTTTTCAGCCACATTCCTAAGAAGGGGAGATCACTGGAGTTAATGAATGTAGACCTATTACCTTGGTGGGGAGTATATACAAATTAATAGTTGAAGTTTTTGCTTTGAGATTGAAGGAAGTGATAGATGGAGTGATCTGGAGAGCTCAGAACACTTTAATCAAAGGGCACCAAATCCTAGATTCGATTTTGATTCCCAGTGACTGTGTGGATTCCAAACTAAGTAGTGGGGTGTGGTCTGTAAGCTTGATATCATGAAGGCTTACAACCATGTGAATTATGATTTCCCACTATACATGAATGAGAGAATTTGTTTTGGTGAGAGATGGAGGCGGCAGATCCATTTTTGCATCTCTTTCGTGAGATTTTTTGTCATTTTGAACGAGGTACCTTTTGAATTCTTTGGGATCTCAAGGTTTTAAGGCCAGGAGATCCATTGTCGCCTTTCTTATTTATAACTGTTATGGGGACTTTAGCAGGCTAATGAGATTTTCTCTTCACTGATGATCCAGTTGTTTTCTACGAGTCAGATGACATGCATTTGATATTTTTGTGACGTGTTGTATTTTATTTTTGAGCCGTGTCTAGCTTGTAGATCAACCTTGGGAATAGTGTGATTGTTCTGGTAGGAGATGTGGGGAAGGTTGACACCATGACTAACATTTTAGGATGTGAGTTTGGAGCCTTTTCTTTCACATACTTGGGTCTTCTATGAGGCACTTCATCGAGGAGACTTGCAGAATGGAAGAAGCAATATCTTTCAAAAGGGGGCAACTTACTCTTTTGAAGAGTACTCTTTCAAAACTTCCAACCTACCATCTCTTTATTTCAAATGCCTATTTTTGTAGCAAATAGGATAGAGAAGCTATAAAGAAACTTCTTATGGGATGGAATGGGAGAAGAATTCAAGTATCATTTAGTGAAATGGGTGCAGATCTGCAAGCTAATTCAGTCAGGGGGGTTGGGGGTAAGACGTCTGGATATACTCAATAAGGCTTTATTGGGCAAGTGCTTTGGAGGTTTGGGTTTGAGAGGCAAAGGCTTTGGAGGATGGTGATATATTGCAAGTTTGGGGAAGACAGAGATGGGTGGTGCTCTTCGAAGGTGAGGCGTCCTTGAGCCTTTTTTAGATTAGGTCGTGCATGTCCTCAGCAGTGCCAAATAACTATCATCTTGATAGGGGGAGATTAGTATGGGACATGCTATTTGTAAGGCACCTTTAGAATTGGGAGTTGGAGGATTTTATGCAGTTCTTGGCTCTATTGTATCTGCAGCAATTTGGTGGAGAGAGGAGGATGAGTGGATCTGGACAACAGCTTCTTATGGGAGATTTATGGCCCGCTCTTTCTATAGGAAACTGGTTGATGTGTAGGGCCTTTCATTTCCTTAGAAGGCTTTGTTGGAAGTCAAAAAGAAGCAGGGGGCCCAATGTGTTAAGCACCCTGTAATAAAGAAGCACAGGGCCAACCCATATCTATATGTTCATGTCGTGTCGACACAAACACCCTAGGATGTGGCAAGTCAGAGTAATATAAATGATAATGTATTATTGGCTTATGAGGTCTTGCACTATTTTTGAAGATGGAAGCAAAGGTATAAGTTCTCACATGTTATTTGTTGTCCAAGGCAAGTAAAAAAATATTTTGTTGAAATCTGTCCTAGCTTTTCTTCCTACTTATGCAGCTCAGTGTTTTTAAAATTCCCTTGAATCTATGTAAGAAGATTAGAAGCGAGCTTATGAAATTTTGGTCGAGTGCACTGCAGATAAATCTAAAGTATGTTGCATTAGTTGGGATCAATTATGTGAGAACAAGGCAGTTGGTGGGCTCGGCTTCGAGCATTTGGAAGCTTTTAACAACACTATCTTAGCTAAGTTAGCATGGAGGCTTAAGCTTGGTGATGGTTCATTGTTTTTTTTAGACTTTCAAACAAAAAAAAAAATCCCAGGTGGATTTTATGGACTTATCCTGTGGATCTAAGACATTCATGGCTTTGGAGGAGTATCTTCTCTACTAAGGATATTGTTTCGAAAGGTATGAAGTGGAGGATTGTTAATGATAAAAGTGTTAATTGTTGGAGTGATAAATGGCTTCCTAATCCTTCTATTTTTGTTGTCACGACTTCATATAATGTGAGTGAAATTCTGAAAGTTGCAGATTTGATTGATTATTCAACTAAAAATTTGAGAAAAGAGATGGTCACTAGTGTTTTTAATAGAATAAATGTTGATTTAATCCTCCAGCTCCCTATTAGTGAATATTGTGGCTCAGATTCTAAGCATTGGGAACTTGCATTAGGTGGAATGTTTACAGTTAAAAGTGTTTATAGGTTATCTATTCAATTAACGCGAAAGAATTGACCTAAGTGCAGGGGGTGCTGGCAATAGTCATCAACTCCTGGAATAAAAAAGGAATCTGGAAAATTAAGTGCCAAGGAAGGTTCACTTTTTTATCTACCAATGCTTCCATTAGAGGTTGCCTGTGCTTCTTAACCTCAAAGTGAGGGGAATGGTTGAACATGCAATGTGTAAAAGGTGTGGTGAGGATGAACAATCTATTGCTCACATGCTTTTTGATCACACAATTACATAGTATCATGGGTTGTGCTTACATGTATATTTGATCACACAAGTACATAATATCATGGACTTTAAATATTGACTAATTGTTTTTAAAAAAATGGACTTTAAATATGTACTAAATCTATATAGACGTTACAAGAGCTTAACGAGTCAAGCTCAGCTTTGTTCAGGCTCGGCTCGATTATTAAATGAACATGAAAAATGTGTTCAAGGTCAATTCATTTGCTTAACGAACAAGCCAAAATTGAGTTGTTCATGAGCAAGTCGATTCATTTGCAGCCCTATTTTTCAGAAATGATACTGACAAGGTGAGTAGATAGGCTTTACAATTAGAGGATGTGGGTTAGACATAATTCCTTGGTTTTCAAGATTTTAAGCAAGAGTTGGGTTAGTATTTATTTGTCAGAGATTTGCCTTTTTAATACAATAGATTTGACCCTTATTAAAAGGGAAAAAAATATATTATTGCCAATTGGATAATTTTATTAGTTTGTTAATGTATTAATGGTTGCATGTGTGAATCAGGCCCTTATTAAACTATAAATTGTATTAACATACATTACATTCTCATTAATATATTTTGATTTATAAGTTGTGCCAATATACAATTTTTCATACCATTGTCATGTTTATGATACATCTAAAAATTGTTTATCATGGGGGAAAATTTCCTGAATGTTTATTTCTTCCTTTATATATCATATCAGGGCTGGGATTTTTTTTTTAAAAAAAAAAAACCAAATTCAATATGGTGACAATAAGAGGACTATCGAGCAACAAGATAAAATACAAGTGGTACGCAGGGAATGGTATGCAATAAGTAAGGAGCAGCACGCACCTTACAATAATGCTTTCAAAGCAGAATTTGCAAAGTACAAAATGGCTCAACCAAAGGAACAACAAGAAAGAACAAGGTTATACAAATTTTATTATTTGATTATTTTCTGACTTATCTTTAGTGGAGCACAATATGAATGTAAATGTACTATTCAAATTATCTGAATAAATTTATCTAAAATATTTTTTAATGTGATGTTCAGAATTATTCAATCAGGATCAAGTGGATCATGATAACCACTGGACTAGATGCTCTCTCCCTTCTTTTGTGCAAGTTGTATCCAAATTTGATATGAAAAAGAGGAAGGCAATTCAAAATTTTGGCTTTGGCAATCTCTTAAACTTGAGATGCTCTCATTTAGACAAGTGACTCGTCCACTTTTTAATTTTTGGGTTTGACAGTGATTCTTGTCGACTTCGAGTTGAAGAGATGCATCATATCTCCATCTCTGCTCTTAATGTCCAGTCCATCTTGGGTATATCTCTTAGTGTTGTGAAGGTCACTTTTTCGCTTAGATTTCCTGTGCCTTGGATAGATGAAGGTCAATATTTTTAGCATCAAGGATTGCATGTACATTGTTGGCTGAGAATGTAAAACAACTTAAGGCTGGTGATGATTTCAAGAAAGTTTTTGTGCTCTTTGCTTGTGCAGCTACATTGATCCCAGATGGGTGATACAAGTGCCATAAAAGTTTATTAAAAGCTATCGATGATGTTAATGTAATCAAGACATACAACTGGTGTAGTTTCGTTCGACAATATATGTGCAGTTACATGAAACCCCTTAAAAATGGTGGAATAAAATAGTTTAATTGTTGTCTAATTTTCTTGGAAGTACTAATAATTTCATTTTTGTAATACTTTGTAGTTTCGATTATCGATAGAGGAATGAATCTATTATTTCATGAATATTAACCGAACTACTAATCTATTTTTTTCTATTGTATATAGCTTCTATATTTATCAAAAGTTGATGTGAAATTTCCTTTGTCCAAAGGATGTGTCCAACCAATTGTTTTTAGACGAACGACCTTGTACTTGAACACATCAAATTTGAGATTTACATTGCAAGTTTTGGACTCAGTCAGGTACAAATGTCGTATTCATAAGGTTTATTTAAACTATGCTCTATTTAATAATCTTACATCCTAATATAACCTAGATTTAACTCGCTTATTGACTTCTATTTTTTAATTTTATTCTCGCAGTTGATCTCGGCTGCTAAGACAGCCCCTAGTAGAAATGCCTACGACTGTCATGCTCACTATCATTTATTCTCGTCAAGTTTTGCCTCACCCGATCCATCTGCTTTTCATGGTGTTCCTTCAAAATTTGATGTGAAAATTAAAAAAATGTTCAACATTTTGAAGATACTTGTATCTGACACTAGTAAAAGGGGATTCAATGAAAGGCCAGAGAATGCGTCGAATCACCATCAAAATAGAATGTTGTCAGACAATAACGTTAATGGGAGATTTGATGTAGACATCACTGGTGAACATGTTGTTAGGTTGCTAATGATACAAGTCCTTATCGTTTAATGGAGAGACATTTTGATGGGGCTGTTGAAATAGAGTATGCCATTAATTCTCACCGATGCAAGGTGAACATAACTAGTCCTGATGCTAAACCTGAGCAACATATAGCTGGGGATTATGAAAGTCATCCTAATTATGAGGCACATATAAATCGTGATGATAAAAGTGGTCCTCATTCCAAATGTGAGGTATATGTAGATGGGGATGATGAAACTGACCCTTATGTGAAATGTGAGAGACATATAGATAAGGATTGTCAAATGAATTCAGTTTATTGCAGTGGTGAAACACAAAATCCTCGTCACGCTTGGTGAGGCCAAGCGATTCTTTTCCACCAACTTGTGTGGCCATTAAATCAAATGCATTACGACATGGAACTCCTACATTATATGCGAACTCCAAGTCCACTGATTGCACCATGCTAAGTTTTCCCTGTGACAACATCATATGATGAATTCTTCATTTAATAATGGATGATTGTGAATTTGTTCTACAAACTTGTTAACCAAATACTTTCCCTTTCTCATTGTCATATGAAATTTACATCCGTTCATCACAATTGGTTCGAGTTTCAATCCTCTACTTCTTTGGTTACCTCTTGTATTCTTCCTCAAAGCCTCCTTGCATCAGACAAAATTAATATCTTGATGTAACCTATACTGTGACAAAGTGTCTATTTACATACTCCTTTTAGACACTGAATCCCACTTTACCCCCGTATTCATTGTAAAAATGGTATGCAGCTTCCTCGGAATCAAACTCCATGTTGAACATTGGTTTACATTATATTTGGGATGCGTTAACAACTGGCAGTGTAAATGCTTCAGCAATATTTACTTCTATCTAGATAAGTAAAATAAAAAGGCCTATAGCAACATTAATCAAGAAGATGTGAAACCCTAAACCATAACATATGAAGAAAAAAAAACAAAATAACACTGAGGTGGTATGTAACTGATTTTAAATGTTGAGGGTTAATATGTTGTCACAATTAGATTAGAAGAATTAACAAGACGGAAGAACAAACATTACAGAACAAGAAGACACATTATAAAGAACTTTGATTTTGATAAACAAGTGTTGTTCTCAATCAAAATAACTTGTCAATGATTTGAAGGTTGAACTCTTGTGATTAAATCTTTCAACCACATTATAGTTCACATCAATGGTTTTTAATGTTGTATTCTTTTCATAATTACACGACATTTTCATCTCAATTGAAAAGAATACATCAGTTGGATAGCTAGCATGAAAAAAACAACCAAGCAATACTAGACCACAAGGTATGTAAAAAAATCAAATTAATGATGTCTTCCTTAACATACGTGTATCAATCGAAAAACCATACTACAATTAAGCTTGACGATTGAGTTAATATGTTGAAGAGGCACAAGGTAGCTCATCACCAAGAATTGGTTCACTAAAAAAGAAAGCAATAAATCCATTTACCAAGGTCAGACGTTCTCTCAACGCACTAGTATTGGATGATTGCTATCTGAAAAACATGTTGACTATCATATGATGTTAGGGTAATCTACCTATTTATCATCTCTAATATGCATAATACTGGTTGATGTTAACAAATTGTCTTTGAGTTGTCACTTATTTGGTTGTTTTCTCTTTCTTTTTCTCCAAGATTGAGAACCAAGAATAATTCTTGACTTGGGTCATCACCAAATTCTTTCACAAGTAGACCTATACAGTTCACATTAATGGTCGAACAATACTTACAAGAAAACATAAAATAACAGGAACTATCTTAATTAAGTAGTTTTAATGATCTAATGGAAACAGGTGTAGTTCTTATATAAGAGTATTACAAAGATACTTGCAAGTAGGTTGTCTCAGGTTCTTCCAAAGCTTATAGGCATTGAGTAGGCTACTTTTGTCAAGAGTACATGAGCTTATCAAAGGTTTTCAAAGGAAGAACTATCAGAATTTAATGGCTCTCAAGGTGGATCTTCACAAGGATTATGATTATGTAAATTGGGCATTCCTAAATCATCTTATGTATCACATGAGTTTTAGTGGCAAGTGTCTTCTTGTATTATGGAATGCATTTCTTCTATGTGATATTCCATCCTTATTAATGACTCTCCACATGATTTTTTTCCAACCGGGAAGAGGTTTAAAACAAGGATGTCCTTTGTCATCTTTACTCTTTACTATCATTACTGAGTTTCTCTCTACTCTTATGGAGGTTAAGGTGTGAGAGGGGGCTATTAAGATCTCTAAGACAACTTCAAAGTTGGGAATGAATATTTCTCAGTTATTTTATGTAGATAATGTTTTGTTTGTTGTCAATGCAGATTATAGAACAACTATTAATGTTTCTAATACTCCTGAATTTTTTGCCTCTTTAACTGGTTTATGCATTAACAAAATAAGAGTTTCTTATTTTTTTCTCTAGATCAGTTAGAAAAAAGAAGAGGATCTAAGAGATTTTGTATTGTAAATCTATACATTAATGATAGTCAAGTACTTAGGCCTCCCTCTTATGTGTACTGGTTTGAAAATTTTATGTTGTTCCACCTTGGTGGATAAGTTCACTTGTAAACTCTCATCTTTGAATGGGCTTAATTTTTCCATGGCTGGCAGATTGGAGTTAATAAGTTTGTTCTTACCTCTTTTGATTTGGACATAAATTTTTAAGCTTCCAGCTACAATCATTCTTATCAAGGAAAAAAAGATAAAGGACTTTTTGTGGGGATCCAATAGAAACAAAAAGAAAATTCATGCCCTTAATTGGAATATTGTTTGTTCTACTAAAGATGAGGGTGGTTTGGGTGTGAGAAGACTAATTGACATCAATAAAGTTTCAATTTGCAAATTGGTTTGACACTTTTTACAATCAAAAGATTTTATATGTATTGTTTGGTTTGGTAGAATTGTTCTTACTCTGCCTGTGAGGCCATTATTCAGAGAAATATGTTGGACATGGGAGATTTCATGAAGCATGCAACATATTCTATATAATGTTGGTTATGGCAACTCTATATATTTATTCACTAATCCGTGGTCTTTTAGTTTTACTTTGCTTGAAATTTTTTGTAGTAGACTATATAGAGACCTGGGGCTTCCAAAGCACTCTAAGGTGGATGCTATTCTTACAAATGGTACTTGGTATGTTCCTATTTCTTCTGCAATACAGGTTCAATAGCTCAGAAATTTTATTTTTCAGTTCAGATTCATTCTGTAGATGCAATGGTTTGGAGAGAATGATGTTTCGGGGTTATTTGGTAATGTTTCTATTTCCTATTTCTTGTTCCCAAAAGGCTAAAAAACACAAATAGGTCAGGTATGCATGTTTGGAATGATATTTCTATTTTTAAAATTTGGGAAAATGTTCCTCAAAAGCCCAATTTTAGGAACAAAAAAAGATGTTTCCACTTGTTTCTAACCAAAACATGGAAACAAATTCCCACTTATTTCCAAATATCTCTCTCTCCTAATACTTTTTTAGGAACAAAAAAAAGAAACAAATGAACGTTACTAAATGTTGATTCTAGTTTAGATAGAAACGTCTAGAAACAGAAATTCTTAGAAATAGGAATAGGAAATGAGGAACACATAAACGCAAACGTTACCAAATGACCCCGAAACAAAGTTCAGCATAACAAATTTTTTTGGTTTAATCTCTGTTGGAATGGTTCAATACCTAGGGTATCCACTACCTGTTGCTCTATTTTTTATAATAAGCTAATCTTTTTCACTAATCTTCGGAAGAGGGTGTCTGTTTGGCTGCATTTTGTCATAATTGCAGGGTTTGGGGTGATGATACAGACCATCTTTTTGTTTCTTGTCAGTTTGCATCTAATATTTGGAGTTAGTTCTCGAAACTTTTCCGTTTGCAAATTGCCAACTGTGGTTCTTTGCTACAACTTTCTTTATGGTTCTTTCTTCAGTTCAAATCTAATACCTTAAGGAGCAGATTTTGCAGAGGTTATTTTCTCCACTTTATTCCATATATGGACAAAGAGGATTGTTAGACTTCATAAGGAGGTTTTCAAACCTTTTATTGTAGTTGCCTAGGCGATTTGGAGGGAGGTGTTTGATATTTCTAACTTGCAAGCTTAAGATGCTCATTATATGTTTAATGCTTGATGAATTCTGTTTGAGTTTCATTTGTTCATTTCTTTTGTTTTGGCATGTTGTCCCCTCTTTGAGTTTCTAATTTTTTTCCGTTTTGTTAACAATATGACAAATAAACAATAAAGTTATCAATCATAGCTCAACCAACAATATGACAAAAAAACAATGAAGCTATCAATCATAGTTCAACCAACATAATTATCAGGGAGAAGTTCAATACGAACTATGAGTATCGAAAGCTAAACAACGAAGTTATAAATCTTTGAAAATCGAACTTACTTATGATAGAGAATTTCAATACGAAGTTTAAGTCCGTACATTAGCCTTCAATATTACAATGGAGTGTTGTAATATTAAAAAAAATGAATAGAGAAATATATAATAGGGTGATTTGTAGTGTACTCACCTGATGCAAACTTCATTGTTATTTTCATAAAATCGATATTCACAGTCACAAATCAGAGCTTGAAGAAAACCCTAAAACATAGATTAGTGTAAAGCAGCCATGGATGGGTTGGGGGAAATTCAAATTTGGGCTAGGATTGGATATCAATTAGTTTCGTGTAACATAATATGTGCATTTTGAAGCCTGTGCATTTTGAATCTTGGGGTGGAAAATTGAGTTTCTAGTTTCACCCAAATTTCTTTCGCATGTAAGTTTCGTACTGTCACGCCCCGAAATTCGAACCGCTGGGACTTCCCCGAACCAACCCGAATCCCAAGTGTGAACCCGTTCACTCAACCTTGTGAACGACCTTAACCACACTTATTCGATAATATCAAGCTCTGATACCATGCTGTCATGCCCCAATTCTCGACTCTCAGGAACCGAGGGTGAACAGTAGATGTTCCGCATGGTTCACATCCATAAACCACTAAGCATTCGAAACCTAAATTCCTGTGCACTTTTAATTTGAGTGTAATAATTAGTCCATTAGAAAAAGGGCCCAAAAATAATTGATTTAAAAAAAAACCACACTCAATTCTAATTTAAAATGAAGAAGTTATGCCCATTGAAGTTTGGGGCAATTTTTGAAGTATTTATAAAAAGTGACTTCGACCCATTGAAATGATGAGTTTGATATATCGAAACTTCGATGCATCGAACAAGTATCGTCCAAAAATAACTCTCGGGACTTCTAAAATTTCAAAATCTTGCAGGTTTTTCGATGCATCGAATTGGGAACTTCGATGCATTGAATTGGGAACTTCGATGCATTGAATTGGATGCTTCGATGCATTGAACTGCCCAAAAGCTGAAACTTTGCAAATGGTCATTTTTGACCTTCTAGGCCATTTCTACCAATATAATCCATTCCAACAACCTCCAAATCATACAAGAAAGGAGTCTACATCATTCATAAGTTCTAAATTATGCTAGTAATCAAATCATGCACCAATATGAGTCATTCTCCCTCATAAACACATTTTATCCAAAATGAAACTATCCAACAACTATTTTAGTCCATCAAATGAAACTAGATGCTCTTAACAAACATTACATAAACAAGTCCATTGTCTTATCATATTTAACAAGCTCATAGTCCAAACATACACACAAGTTACATTTGTCCAAAATATAACTACAACTCAAAGAAAAAGATCTCATGCCACAAGCCGACATGGATAGCCACAAAATATACAATATCCAAAATGTATCAAAATATTACAAAAGTTTCACTTGGACACTCAAGTCCCATTTGTCATCGACACCTTATCTATAAAAGAGTTTAGAATAAAGGGGTGAGCACCACTGTGGCTCAGTAGAGATACCCTAACCTACCTAAGTGCCTACTCGACACGACTTACATGAATTCATGTCACTACATTACATGTATCATCTAACATATACCATGTTTATTCACAAGTAATGCATATATATAAGAATACATTAACACATATTATGCTTCACAATTTGAATTGAAAGCACAATCACACACTTGTCTCTCTCTGAGACCCAACCTGACACCCTAACATGATTCTTGGCAAATCATGTGACCGAGACACTTCCCACACAATTCCAACACCACCACCGAGTCATCACATACTCCAAAGTGATTAGTTGGTTTTGGAATTCATCACTGAGTCATCACATACTCCAAAGTGGTTAGATAGTTTATCACCGAGTCATCACATACTCCAATGTGATTGAATTGTCTATCACCGAGTCCTCACATACTCCAAGGTAGTTAGTTAGCTTATCACCGAGTCATCACATACTCCAAGGTGATTGGTTCATCTATCACTGATTCCTCACCTACTCCAAGGTGATTGAATCATTTCAAGATTTTCACCCAGTCATCACATACTCCAAGGTGAAAATGTTATTCTTCCACATTTCCTCGCCCTTCTCACAACTGCCCCATATATGCATTTCAGACATATATAAATCAAGCATTTAAAATTTATCCTTCATAGTACATACGCTAGTTATAAAGGAATATAACATGCATTTCTTATTCATCACTTCACACATATAATCATCTATATGTGAAAACCCTAGCATAAGTTACATATGCTCACAAAATCTACATAAACACATATTTGTCATGTTTCATCGATGCATACATTTTCTATATAAAGAAGGCATGCATTTTAACTACATCACATAACACAAATATGCTCATTTAACAGATTTTCATACAAGTGTACCAAACCCTAGCATATAAGTGTACATGCCAAATTCTCTCACTCATTTACCTTTTTTTATCATCATAACACCATATACATTCCCATTGCACATAAGAGACTAAAGAGAGTAGAAAACACTCATATCCCACCCTTTTTACCACTCTAAAACATGTAATACATAACCCTAGTTCTCACCATTTCACCCCGAAACCCTAGAATCGACAAGTAAATGAGGAGAACCCCTACCTCGAAAATGAAGGCCTTCCAAGAACTTCTCAAAATCCCAGCAATGTCAACCTTAATAATCCATGAAGATGTTTGGTTCAAACCGAAGCCCTAGCCGTCTCCTACGTATCTCCCTTCTTCGACAAATCCCGAATCCAAGCCTCAAGCCTTCAAAAGCTAGAGAGAAGGTAGAGGGAGAAAGAAGAGAGAGAGAGCGGTTGCGTGAGAATGAGAGATATTTCATATCTCTACAGGATCTGACCTCTTAAGGTCCTTAGGCCACGGAAAGATCAAAATACCCTCGTACCGCTTAATGCACCTTCTTAGACTCCGTTTTCGATTTCTAAAACTCCTACGACCTCAAAATCACTTCCTGTACTATCTAAACATTTCATCTAAGTCATTCCCCAAAATAATTATTTCTGAGAATTTTTCGAATTTTTGAGCCCACTTAAGTCACATCTCAGGCTCCAGTTTGACCAAAAAGTCAAATTTCTCCAAATCTTTTGAAAATTTACCAAAACCTTTATAACACTTCCTAAACATGTTCTCCACACTCAAAACATGTTAAACACTACTCAAAATGCATTTATGGTAATTATTATGCAAAAAATGCAAAATTGGCCAAATTTGGTTACGATCGCTACATGTATAGTGAAGGGTAGATTGAATTTTGATTAAAAAAATGTTGAGCAATAGCTTCCATTAATGACAACGTTGTCCAAGTATGTTTGCGATTAAAATAATGAAAAAATTACTAATAAGCCATACTTTAAAACTCTAAAGACAAATAAGTCCTATAAAATTTTTACAAAGACAAATAAGTCCTAAAAAGAAGTTCATTGGACAATGAAGTCCTACTTTTCATAAAAATATACAACAAAGCTAGGAAGCACGGGACACGGGTACAACATGACACGGACACGACAATACGGGAAATTTTTAAAAAAAGGACACGGATACAGCGAAGATACGACTACAAAATAATAATATAATATATTAATTATTTAAGAAATACTTCAATTCATCATCAAGCAATTAAAAACCAAACAAACTTTTAAACACAAATAGACAAATAGATTAAAATAAATTAAAGAACCAAACTTATTTAGTCTTCTACGTATATTTAGCTTAGATTTTAATCATAACTTAGTATCATATAATTTTCATTCGAAATATTTGAATATACATCACTGCTATAAAGTGTCCGATACGTCTTCGAGGAATGTCCAAGAAATGTCTAACATGTGTTCGAATGTCTGACACGGATATGGTACACTCGGTGAAGTGTCTGTACTTTTTAACAACAAAGTTTATAACTAGTACAATTTCTCTTTTACCCTTTTCATATATCACGTATGTTGCTTAACTAATTTTCTCCAAACTATTTTGCTAAAAACTTTATTGAAAATAAATAATTTAAGAAAATTTTTTTATTTCAATTTCACATTATATTCGATTTATTAAGATAATTTGATAATATTTTTAAATAACATTGTCTTAAATTCATAGAGATTTATTTTTTATTATTGAGTTTTTTTAAGCAATATTAAATAAAAAATTTGAAAATAATAGAAAAAATTATTTATTATTCATAAATGTAATGAATGAAAAGTATTTCATTGTTTTTTAACATGTTGTAAGTATTTACTAGAAGTTAATTTGAAATAATTTTTTAAATGTTTTAGGATTATTAATTTTGGTAACAATTAATATTTTTTTAAATAGGTATTAGTTACAAAATATTGAAAATAGTGAGAAAATTTGTATTTTAGTGTGAAAAAAAGGCACTAATGAAAATTGAGAAATAAATGGTAATACTAAAAAAAAAGTTAATTATTTATAAAATTTGAACTTAGTTGGAAATAGTTTTTAAAAGTATGACTTATTTGTTTTTGTAAAAATTTTATAAAATTTATTTGTTATTAGTGTTTAAAAGTATAATTTCTTTGTCTTTTTAAAAATTTTATAAGAATTATTTGTTTTTTGAATTTAAAAGTAAGGCTTATAGGTAATTTTTTTTAAAGAAATAATAAGGCAAATTGAAGTTGTGACGTGGCCAACTGTGGGCCTTAGCATTTCTAAATTGAACCGAATTCGGCAAATAGTGTGATGGATTGGATCGAGGTCCCACGCTATGATACCTTTTGGAAAGTGTTCGTGTTTTGTAGAATGTTTGGCCCACTTAATGATAATGATGTTAAGCATTATTTATATGTACTTTTTATTATAGTATTTTATTTATGATATAAATAATAAAATAATTGAGCCATACTTTGGGAGTAACGTGACAGTCGTTAATAATAATAAAGCCTGAGCCAAACTTTGGAAGTAACTTGACAGTTGTGTTAATAATAATAATAATAATAATAAACAAGCTTTTGAAACTCTCTCACAATATGATTATCAAGTAGCTTAAGCTTGGTTTTAGATAATGTTTTCGAAATAAAATGATTGTCAAAAAAGTCCCTCTCTATTTCTGTCATACAAAATGCTTCATGTTGAAGCTGACAGAAAAGAGGACGTGGGTGGTTTCGCCAAATCCGAGGAAGTGGGCTTCCCCGTCGGTGAGGGTTATGGTCGCTGGACGTTGTAACTCTCTCTCTCTCTCTCTCTATATATATATATATATATATATCGATTATATAACTATGATATGTAACAGGTGATGTGTATTTATGCTTGAAGGATAGATGGTTTTTTGACTGATGCCTTCTATGCAAATTTTAGATAAAGTTTTTGCAATGGCTAAGTCGTCAAGACCGAGGAAATTATCTGTATACCTTTACATTCCCAACATTCTTGGTGGGTATTTTATATCTCAGTTTTTTGGGTACTGATTAGGATTATATATGTGAAAGATAGTAATGTTGAATTGAGGAGTTGTTTTTTCTTCCCGGAAATTTTTGAATTGAGTTGTTGTTTTGGTATAAAATTGGTATTGGTGATATATACTTACCGACGGAACTAGTAGAACTGAGGGTTCACTTCAATGCATCCAAGGGCTTTGAAATATTAGCTTTGTTTATATGTTTAAAAATCATTATTCTTGTATAAAATTGGTATTGCATATTGCAAAAGTTTACTCCAAACATGGTTGACAGTATATTGTTGTTGCAAGTATTTGATTTCAATTTGAATGATGGCTGTGTATTGTTACTATGTTCATGAGTTCATTTTACTGTCATATAATGTGTGGAAACAATCAGATGTAACTATTTGCATTTTTTGGTTCTGCTAATGAGTTCATTGGATTATAAAATGTTACATGGGTATGAAGGATATAAATGAACTTTCATGTATAATTGTTTGCATAATGGGAATCTTTGCTGGGTGCAATGGAAAAAGCTCGAGTTTGGCTAGTTTAAGGATGCAGGTTTGAGTCTAAGAGCAGCCACTTTGTGCAAAAGCATGTTAAGATCGGAACTCATCATCTCCAGTCTTCCCCTCCCAGCACCTTGTGTAGATGGGAAATACACTAGATAATGCCTTCTTTTCGTATAACTGTTTGTATCTTGATAAACTAGCAATGAGGTCATTATTTACCTAAGTTTGTGGGATAGACAAGAACTCTTTTGTTATTATGTTTTCAGATTTTTATTCTGCATTGAGTTGGTCGATTCATTTTATGCTCACGTTGGAATCCGAGATACAGAAGTCTTCTCATACATTATTTATTGAATCCTTTTATCGTGCTGATAGTTTCTTCAAATTATTATATTCCGATATGGATTTGCAGGATACCTAATGTATATTTGTTTGTATTTAACCATTTACTATTCTTTCACTTGAGTTCTTGTGCTTATGTGTATATTTGAAATGCAGGTTATATAAGAATTCTAATAAATTGCATTGCCTTTGCCATATGCTTTTCCAACAAAAAGCTTTTCTCTATTTTCTATTTTATTAGGTGAGAAATGATATTTCAGGACCCTCTTTCTTTTCCTTATTGTAATGTGTTTTATAGCGCTAATTGTGCTCAGAGGTGGAAGTGTTAATTGACTGAATGTGGGGTTTCAGCTTTGCCTGCGATGCCTTGGATGGTTGGTTTGCTCGCAAATTCAATCAAGGTATGAATTTATGTATTTTTATTGTTATCAACAATATGTTACTTCACTGTCTGATCTCAATCATGGATGAGACTGGTTTGCCAGTAATGCAATTAATAACTCCAAATATTCTTTATCGATATAAGATGCATGGTGTGAAACAGAGAAAGTAAAATATAAAATGAAATAACATAAGTATGCATTATGTATGAGACTCTGAAATTTTTAATTGCAGTAACTTATTCTTTTTGTTCCATTTTTATGCCAAAATTTATACTTTTGGAACATAGAACATAATCTCTCTCTCTCTCTCTCTTTCTCGTGTATGTGTGTGTGTGTGCATGGTTGCGCAATAGTATGAGCAAGTTACGACTGAAAGCTGAATTCAGTTCACCTAAATGCACAATGGATCTATTAATAAACAGGAAAATAAGAATCTATTAATAAACAGTAGATGCCTTCTTACTCTGGAGTTCTTTATATGTTAATGTTAAGCCTTCTTGTGTTAGAGAATTTGAAATGTTGCTAAATTAATTTGTTACTTGTTGTTGTACGACATGTATGGTGTCTGATGTATAACAGAATGAGAATAGGATGCACATGTCTGATGAAAACTAAAATTAGTGTGGAAAAATAATGAAATTTTTGTCTGCCAAATTCTAGCCAAAATATCCCTGCTTTCGACTTGACAAACTTCAACAGTAGAGAACCTTCCGGTACCAAAATATGAATGCCGTACCTGAATTCTAACTGGCATCTTTGAAAGCACCTTCAAATCTTGCCAAACTTCACGCTAAAGCAGTTGAAAACTTGGAAAATTTAACGGGCATCTTTCAAAACGCCTTCAATCTTGCCAAATTTTGTGCTAAAGCAGTAAGAAAGGATCTATTTTGTGGGCACCAGGAATCTTCACACGAAAACGACAAATCTTCATGTTCAAACTCCTCTTCACTCGAGAACACTGGAGCGACTCTCTCTTAATCATGAATGAAACACTATCTACATTAGGGAAACTGTCCAAATATATATTAGGGACTTGGACAGCTTAGATAAAAACATCCTTTGGTATGACAACTCTTGCTTGGAATATAGATGACAAAGTTTTAATGATTTTTTCTCAAACTTTGCTGCTCTGATTATATTGGTAAAACAACATTGATCAGCACCATGAAATCTGCAACACGGATAACGTGAGAATTTTTTTGAACACTCCAGAACTTCTCAGAATACCCAACATTTACTAAAATTATAGAACTACCCCTGAGCAAGAACTAGGTTTTCCAAGTCCTCACTGAAATTATTCAACTCTCAAGTTGATGAATTCCAAACTCAGGACAGATAGATGCACCTTGGGACCAGTTAACACAAGGAAAAGAAGCAACTACTTGTTTTCTTGGCTTCCCCTCATGTCATGGCAGACCTCGAGGAAGCTATTTTACACCACATGGAGCTCTGGTCTTTCAATTTTCTGTTTTTTAATTTTGTTGTTTTCTTTTCCTTTTTTTTCTTTCCTTTTCGCAGAATGCTCCTGCCAATTTCTTGTCTTTTCACCCTTCAACTTTGCTGTTTCTAACCTTCCCAATTCTGGTTTGTCAATTCAAGAGATCTTCACTGGATTTCTGGCCCACTTCACAAGAAATCGTATATATATGCCTCTTTTTGGGGTTCATTGCTTCACATCTAAGACATCATCTACCTCCTCTTTTGCTAATTGCAGAATTTGTTTCACCCATTCAGATTTTTTCGCTTCCTATGCTTCCTATTTATCTACATGATTCATATGAATCAGACACGATGAGAACTTGAGAAACAAAAGACACTCTAGCAAGTTAATAACAAAAGAAATACAAAAAAGAAAAAATATGTAAAGGCTTGAATAAATTATGTTACCCAAGTGTTGACCCTAGAGGGGGGGGGGGGGGGGTGAGTCAATGGCAAACAATGACAAATTTTCACTAATTTAAATTACAAGAGCAAATCTAAGTAAAAGCAATAGTGAAATGAGAAAAATGACAATGATGCACAAGAGAAAAGGAGAGAGTTAGAGAGAATCAAGCACAAGTGACGCAAGATGTAGCGTGGTTCGGAATCTTCTACTCCACGACTCAAGATCCCTCTTGAGATTTCCCAAATCCACTAAGGCTTCTCCTTTCGGGTGGAGAGCAAACCTTTACAATGAAGCTTACAAGCTTCTTCCTTCTCTTGCTAAGTGAAGTCCTTCACCTAGTCTTCTAGGGTTTAAACCAACCCTTTACAATAAATGAGAGGAAGATTGGAGAACAATAAATGATATCTCTCAAGAATAAATGCTCAAATTTCAGCTCACACTATAGCAATAAATGAATCTCAAGTTTGAAGCTCAAATCTTTGTTTTAAGAGGATAATATGAGTAAATGATAATCAAGAAGAGTATGCTTGGTGTCCCCTATTCATAAATACAGATCAAGACTCATATATAACGTCTATTTCAAAAAATATGGCTGTTGGAGGTGGTTGG
This sequence comes from Cornus controversa, assembly GCA_026545225.1. Lineage (NCBI taxonomy): Eukaryota > Viridiplantae > Streptophyta > Magnoliopsida > Cornales > Cornaceae > Cornus > Cornus controversa. The sequence continues at coordinate 21,322,245 of CM048854.1, read as the reverse complement.
GCAACATTAAATACAGTCAACTAGCCGTTTCAGATCTGTTCCCGTAAGGTTAGTCGATTGGTCATTTAGCATTAGTCGACTGATGAGATTTTTAAGGCAAAAATGAGTTTTGAACCAATATAAGTCGACTAATTTGCCCCTCTACAAATGATTAAAAAGTTCTGTCAACGTTAAACGATGCTTAGTCGACTGAGGAAAATTTTCTTAAAAAATTTCAAGGCATAAGTCGACTAGTCTGTTCCTCTGGAAATGTCAACAACTCACAGTCTCTATAAGTCGATTGATAGGATTGTATAAGTCGACTGATACATGCTGAACATTAAAAAAATAGAGTTTTGACATCCAAACAAAGCCTAAACCAACAAGGACTTAAAAGATGTGATTCGATGTGATCAAGTCCTATTCTCAAGAGGCTAAAGACCAAAATGAAATATAAGAATGATATGTACATGGTCTTAAAAACTTGTTTTAGAGAATTTAAGCTTCTAGCAAGATATTCAAAAAAGCTTTACAAGATTACCTAAATTCTCACCATTTCCTAACTACCCCAAATCTTCTTTGATTGGCATGATTCTTCAAGCTAGATGTGCTAACTTCATTTTCATAGGATGAATTCTTTTGCTCATATTATCTTCAAAGATTTATCCTCATTGTGAATGCTATCTTGAATAGATCATTGTTCTAAGCAATCACTTAAAGAAAATGTTAGAACTTAACACCATTAATGGCTTGTTATCATCAAAATTACAAGATTGCCCTTTGGTTAAAACCTTTAGGTCAACAAATTATATTACTCATTCGCAACTCTGGTATTTATAGATTAAAAGAGTGCATGTTAATATTACAAGAAAGGAAAACAAATATTACAAGAAAGGAAAATAAATAAAATCACCGCGGATTCTATGCCTAAACACATGCGTAAATAAAGCTAAATCTCATTATTCTAGGCAACCATATCTTGTCTAATAGGGTAAGTCACATCCCATGAATCTAGGCTATCATATCTCTGCTAACACTCTCTCTCAAGTTAGTGCGTGGATATCTGAGATGCCTAACTTGGACAATGCATCTTCAAACACAGTCTCGCTAACGCCCTTCGTAAGGATGTCTACAAGTTGCTGAGAGGTAGTGATAAACGAAGTACAAATATGTCCGGTAATGATCTTCTCTCGAATGAAGTGTTGGTCTACCTCTATATGCTTAGTCCTCTCATGCTGAACGAGATTTGTTGTAATGCTAATGGCAGACTTGATGTCACAGTAAAGAGAAAAAGGAAGTGACACTGGCAGACACAAGTTTGTCATCAACGCTTTTAACCATAACAACTCACACACTCCAAGAGCCATAGCCCTATACTTTGCCTCTGCACTTGATCGAGAGACATCCTGCTTCGTACTAAGCCAAGTAACCAAGTTGCCACCAATAGTAGTACAGTAGCCAGAAGTTGACCTCCTATTTGAAATTGAACTTGCATAATCAGCATCTGTTCAAGCCTCAACCCATAAGTGACCATGATTGGTAAACAAAATACCGCGGCCCGGACATCTCTTTAGGTAGCGTAGGATCCGAATAGTTGCATTAAGGTGAGGGGTGCGAGGAGAGTGCATGAATTGACTCACGACACTTACGACATAAGCAATGTTAGGTCGAGTCATAGATAGATAGATGAGCTTCCCAATAAGTCGCTGATACTCACCAGCATCCAACAATAACTCCCCCTCAGAATCAGCCAACCGATGATTTTGCTCAATTGGAGTATCAGCAGGACGAGCACCAAGTTGGCCAGAAGCAAAAAACAAGTCAAGAACATACTTGTGCTGAGAGATGAAAATGTTAGTCTTGGAGTGAGCCACCTCAATGCCTAAAATGTGCCGAAGGGGACTAAGATCCTTAATCTCAAACTAGCAGCCAAGATAACTCTTAAACTCAGCAATTCTAGCAGTGTCATCTCCAGTAAGAACAATATTGTTAGAAATATTGAGAGAAAGAGAATGGTATTTGATTGAATTGATATTGATTATATTGATATTATGAACAATACATAAAGGCCTATTTATAGGCACAGAATCTTGGAGGCTAAGTAAACTTAGGAGACAAGAAATCCTAGTCCTAGATGGTTTAGGAAAGGGTATAAGAAACTATTAGGAAAAGATATATAATCTATAATAGGAAATATATAATTTAACAATTATCATCCACATACACAACGAGAGCAACTGTTTTACCGCTTGAATGACGTAAGAACAAGGTATGATCAACTACACTCTGATGAAAACCAAACTGGAGCATGGCTGTGCCAAAGCGAACAGACCAAGCTCGAGGGGACTGATTGAGGCCATACGGAAGTGACGAAGATGATAAACCATCCTGGAATGAGTAGAAGAACAAAAGCCTAGAGGGGGAACTATATACACCTCCTCCTGTAAGTCACCTTTGAGAAATGCATTCTTGACATCTAATTGAAAAAGAGGCTAAGAACGAATCACAACAATGGAAAATAAAACGCGAATGGTGTTCATCTTGGCAATAGGGGCAAAAGTCTCCTGAAAATCTATGCCATGAGTCTGAGCATAACCCTTGCCAACCAATTAGGCCTTATAGCGAGCAACTGACCCGTCTGGATTATGCTTAACGGCAAACACCCAACGACAACCCATAGCCTTTCGTCCAATAGGAACCGAAACCATGTCCCAAGTATGATTTTTCTTAAGTGCCTGCAATTCTTCAGTCATAGAATCACGCCACTGAGGTTGTGCTAGTGCCTCTGCAACACTAGAAGGAAGAGAAACCGAGGCAACAAAAGCAAGAAAACTCCGAGAGGATGAGAGAGCACAATCAAAAACAAAATTTGAAATAGTATAACGACAAGAACGTTTACCCTTTCAAAGAGCAATAGGACGATCATCAAGTAGAACAATAACTTAAGTGGGTGGAGCTGGTGCTGAAGGGACAGGGCAGTCAGTCGTGGGAGTAGAAGCTTGAGCATGTTGTTTGTGATTAGAAACCTGTGAGAATGGAACAATTCCCTATCTGACTGAAGAACTGTTTGAACTTGTCCAAATTAGCCTAAGTCAAGGTAACTGTGGCAGAGGATGAAAAAGCAGAGTTGTCAAGGGTCGACAACGAGTCTGGATGTGTAACAGAATGTGCATAGGATCGGGGCTGTTGTTGTTTCTGCTGTGGTGGACGTCCATGTAGTGCATAACAACGAGATTTGATGTGACCGATCTTCCCGCAAGGGTCACACCGTCCACGCTGTCGTCTAGGAGGAGTGCCGGTGCTAGCACTCTGAACTGACTGAGATGGTGCAGCTCCTAAAGTATTAGGAACACGAACTGCCATAGCGGAGCAATCAATAGAACAACACCTAACGGATGAGTCCGACGACTCTCATCTAACAACACACATGAGTATGCATCCTCCAAAGTAACGAATGAAGACAAGCCCAACAAATGAACACGAGCATACTCAAACTCATCATTTAACCAGGCAAGAAACTGAAACACTCGATTCTTCTCCACAATCCACGCATATAAAACTGCATCCTCTAGATCCTTCCAAGAGTGGAAGGAATCACAATATGACATCTCCTCCCAAATAACACGAAGCTTGGCTATGTAACCTGAAACTGTCAAGTCACTCTGAGTAATCCTAGTGATATCTCGCCCCAACTTCAAAATCCTTGCATTATTCTGCCTCTGAGAATAAGTGCGTTGTACCGAATCCCAAATCTGCTTAGCTGTCTTCATAAACATATAGCTAACTGCTATGTTTGGTTGCATTGAATTAACTAGCCAAGCCATAACCATAGCGTTATCTACAAATCACTGTGAATATGTCTTATTTGCCTCAGCTCGTTCTTTCTCAGAACCAGTAATATAGCCAATCTTGCCTTTGCCACCAATGAACATCTTGGCCGACTGTGCCCAAATCAAATAGTTGGAACCATCCAACTTCACCATGGTGATTTGAAGTCCTGGATGCTCTAATGAGTTGGTGGGAAAAATGGCACCACCACCCATAAAACTCGAGCCATGAGAATTAACAGTTGAGGACTCTGAAGCTGCCATACTCTATCACACAATAATAAATGACTCCAAAAACACTACAAATTCTGTCAACTAATCAAAAAATGTCTCCTCAGACCATAAACAAACAACAATGTCTCCTCAGACCATTTTTAGGAGTGCTGCCCACTTACATACAATCGGACAACCTCCTTTTCAACAACCGGAACTTCTCTGTAGACTTACAATAATTTACCCAAGCCCTTCTACGTGTTGGAGACCAAATATACAAACTTACCCAACCCTAGAAGAGTACAAAAAAAAAACTTGTAAAGTTGTTGGCTCTAATAGAACATAGAAGGAAAAAAAGAGAAAAGGTGTTGGCTCTGATAACAAGAAGAAATACAGAAAAGAAGAAATATGTAAATGCTTGAATAAATTATATCACTCATTCACAACTCTAATATTTATAGATTAAAAGAGCACATGTTAATATTACAAGAAAAGAAAACAAATAAAATCACCGCGGATTCTATGCCTTAATACACACGTAAGTAAAGCTAAATCACATGATTCTAGGCAATCACATGATTCTAAGTCACATCCCATGATTCTAGGCTATCATATCTCAGCTAACAATAACATTAGCATGATCTCCAATCTTCTTCGAAACAACACAAGGCTCTATCTTCTTAAGTTCAAACTTTGATAATTGACTTGTAGTAACCACTTCTTCCTCTGGTGAACCATCACTAAATCCGTTAAGACAAAATTCTTCTGCAGTCTGTTTTTGTCAGTATCAACCTTGTACTTGACATAAACATAGCAGTGCCTTTATTATTTCCTCCTGCATTTCTTAAATTGCTTTAGCATCAGCACACTAGCTCCCAACTGAAGGTAATGGTGCCAAGTCAACAATATGAAAGGAGACTGACCTGGTCAGACAGTAATGAATGATGTCCTGTTTGTGGTCTTGTAAACACTATTATTAAATGAAAACTTGAGTAAGCATTGTATCCTGCTCTATTGGTCTCTCAGCAGCAACATCTCACAGCAAGTTTCCTAATGTCTGATTCATGTTGGAGGTTATTGGTCTCAAAATGGGGCCACAAGCTAGCAATCCTATGTGGAAATTGCTTGGAACTCTTGGTTCAGCTTAGATACAGTTTTCTAGTTTTAGTAAATTCAGGGGTACTTTAGGAACTTTTGGAGTACTGTAGAAAAGCTCCAAACTATACATGTTGGCAGATTTCAGTGTACTAATGAATTTTTTCTCCAAGCAACAAATATAACTAAAACTATTTGTACTGTCCTGGGCTAGATTTGTCTTATCATAAGATCTTTTGATTTCAGCCATCCAAGCATTTGGTATATACTTTGGAAGGTTGCCTTATACTGGAGGGTTTATTCAAGACTGAGAGATGGCCGTTTTGTGTTCAAGAGTGAAAGAAATTCATATGTCAAGATTTTATGTTTCTTCATCATGACTCATTCCCCAAATTTCAACTTCCCCATATGTGATGAACCTGTATTATTGCTTTGATGCGACCTTTGGGAAGATTTGAAGGTGTTTGGAAGATCTTCCTCAAATTTTCAGTTCCTGTGGTCGTATTGGTACCCCGTACCAGAAGGTTCTTGGAAAAATTTCTTGCTGAAATTTGTCAGGTCAACTACAATGATATTTTGGCTGGAATTGATACACAATTTTTTGTTTACTTTCAGAACTTATTTTGTTTAATTCATGGGTTGTTAATTGGTTAGAAGTTGTTGCTTCGTTTTTTCTTTTGGGTGTTTGAGCTTGAATTGAAATTTGAACTAAAGTACTTGTTGCTGAATCTTTGTTGATCAAAATTTCAGTTCAAGTATTAGTTGATTTCTTAGTTTTCTTCCTAGTTTCTACTCGTGCATCCTATTCAATCTATCACATCATTTCATTTTTGGTAGCAAAGACGTCTGACCACTTTAATATTGCTAATGATATTAACCAATCTTTACGCAACCACATCAGCAGTAACCGTGTCGGCATTTACTAACCTGTTGTGATTGAATGACTCTATTTTATTCCATACACGGAAATTAGTAGATTTTAATGAAAACGAAATACCTGAGATACGCCATTTGTCTTTCTTCTTTTATTTTTTTTCTTTTTTTAAAAATTTTTTTTCCTTTTTTTTGTCAGTTTCGACTTTCGGAGCCGTTTTGGACATGGTGACAGATAGGTGATTTCTAGGAACTTCCCCTCCCCTCCCTCTATAATTTTCCTCGAGCATTTTCTTTGCTCTTTCGGTTATAATTGTCCACATGAATTCTTTAATTTCCATTGCTCTGGCCATCTTGATTGATATATTTTGTGGCTCAGGATTAGCACTGCTTGCCTACTGGTAATTCTCTCCCATGTATATAGGTAGAATCTGCTTTAACCTCTGTTTGCAGTAATTGCACCACTATTCATTGTGTGGAGATCTTAGCTTTTCTTTATGATCTTTTCCCAGGCCTGGCTCGGTTTTCTTGTCATTACTTGCTTTAGATATTGCAAGCCATTGGTTGCAGATGTACAGGTATCTATCAGTATTACATTTTTCATCCTAAGATCTAGATCAAAATATGCTTTAATGATGTGGATATAAATGTTGAGCATTTTCATCCATTAGGATAGCCTTCAAGATAACTTAATTCTTCAACTATTTTTCCACTACTTTTTCATTTCAGTTCATTCTTGGTACGCAAAATTAGTCACAATTTTCATCCGTTAGGATACATGTCTACCTTCAAGAGAATCTCTCTTTAATTTTCAACTATTTATCCACACATTTTCATTGCAGTTCATTCTTGGTAGGCAAAGTTAGCCATAAAGATGTAAAAGACAGCACTAACTGGCTATTCAAGGCATACTACGGGAACAGAATGTTTATGGGTTACTGTTGTATAGCGTGTGAGGTGGTTCTCTTTGGAATTCCTTCTTGATTAAGACAATTCTTTCATGTAATTGCTACTGTTCTCATGAGCTGATTGTTTTGGTTCTGCAGGTTCTTTACATAATTTTGTTTCTTCTTTCAAAGGACAAGACTAAAAATTTGACTGATGTAAGTCTTCATTTCGTTAGTGGTGTTTAATTTATAATTGAATGTTTTGAGGATTTACCCATTATTATTATTTTTATGTATGCTTTTCTTATAGATTTTAGTGAATGCCGCAAAGCAGAGTTCTATTCTTTCTATCCTACTTGCCTTTCTTCTGTTTGGATGGGCAATCAAGCAGGCAGTGAATATTATACAGGTAAGAAGTGATGCCTTCGTAAATTTTGTAGAGACTCATGTCTACCCAAATTCTTTTTGTTGACTGAGAATATATTTTTGGTTATTGTAGAACAATATGAATTCCACCACTTACTGTTAAAGATTTTTGCTAAACATTATTTATGTTGAAATGTTTTTATAATGAAAAGGTGTTAGCAGCGGTAGAAAATATTAATCAGTGGAATCATTGTAAATTCGTTCACTTGGTCTGTTTAAAAAAGATTTGCCTCTATAGAGGACAAGTAATTTTGTGTGCATATCAATCTGCCTAAAAAATGTTGACTAATGCTGCCTGTTTAGGCAAAACTGAAGATTGATGGTATATGATTATATTGATTACTTAAGAAACCTAACTTGATCCATATCTCTAGTAAACTTTGGTAGGTACCTAACTAATTTGTTTTAATATATTAAAGATACATGGGGTAAAGTAATTTTCCATCTTTCTAGTATATTTTTTTCTTTAACTAATATTGTGATCTATATCCTTAATACACTTAACTTGTGTCATATTTCTATCAGCCTCTCTCTATTTTTTGCTAATTTGTAAATAGCTATTTCACACTTTTTTGTTCCTAGTGTTTCGCATTAAATATTCATATGGCTGATCCCATCCATACGAGATAAAAGGCAAGGATGATGATGATGATTATAAGACTAGTGATTCCCAAATCATTTCAAGTGTGCTTTCCGAATAATGCTAGAAAGAAGATACAATTTATTGGAATATCTGTCAAAACTTCCGGGACTGTTTAGAATGGTTTTCCAAATGCATGATCTAGTAGCAATTGAGTGGTAGCCTTTTCTTTTATGGAAAAAAATTCAATGCAATTTTAGTATATATGCATAGTTCGCAATTTTACTATATATATGCATAGTTCATTCAAAGGTTTTCTTTCATCAAATAACTTTATATAATTTTTCTTACAAAAATTTTATGTATCATTTTTATTTTATTTTTTATTTTTTGGGAGGGATCATCAGCCTCTTGGTTTAAGTCAGATGTCAATCAGTTTTATTTTCGAAGTGGCCAGATATTCAGGTCGGGTATGAAAATTTGATTCTGGAAGAGAATCATTGTGGTATTGATAAGAATAATGGATCAGATACCTAGTAAAATCTGAAGAAGCACAGATTACACTGACATACTAATGTTATCAGCCAATTTAAGGGATGTGTGACATCATCTAAATGCATATTCTTTTTGTCTTTTCTGCTTTCTTTGGCTCCTCAAAGTTGTTCCAGTAGTCTCTTTAAAAGATAATTTTAAATTGTTATCAGATTGATTTACCTGTCTTGCTTCTACTAGGAAATTACGATGATCCTATCACAATTAGACTCCGAATGGAGTTAACCAAAGACCTGGGTTCTCAAAAGCTGGATTGGCTGCTTGAGGGTTCTAATAATTGCTATTAAGACTTTTTTAGAGCACTTAGACTAGTGTCTTGGCCTGATTGTAAGTTAGGGCCACTACGAAGTAGACGCCAAGGTTTGAATCTCATCTTTTAACTATAATTCAATTTGATTTCCCTGATGATTTCAAGACAAAGTGGAAATCAGAGATCTAATGATATTCGTTATCTTTGATATGTTGAAATCATTATCTTCGAAGCATTCCTTTTTAATACGAAATATTGTCAAACAGGATAACTTGACACGTGAATGGAGAAATTTAAAGAATTACGAATTGGATCACTTGGCTTCTCTTTTAGTCTGATTCATCCTTGAAAGCACAACTAGAAGAATTTATTAAGAGCAATCAATTTGTGTAACTAAAAACTGCTCTGCAGCTTGAGGTCTGCTTATAGAATTTTAAACACATGTTTTTTCTCCTTTTTATGGTTGCCATACATAACATAGCACTGAGCGAGGAATCAAGGATCAAAATATTATTATTTTAACTTTAATATCATCTGAAAATTATTGTATGTCTTATCCGTACATGTATTAGCAATATTTTGTCAATTAATCAGAATATTCTTAGGCTATAATTAGGATCTATTTCTTTATTTAGCCGATTGTAATTTGTATATAAAGAGCTCTCCTTGAGAGAAGGAAATACACATAAATTATTTTTCTAACATGATATCAACTTAATACCGATCCTCTCTTCTCTCTCTACTCTCTCCGGCAACCCTCTGCCCCTCTGGCCAACCCTTGCTCAGCCTCATGCTCTCGCCATTCTCTTCCCCTATCTCCCTCTCGCAACTCTCCTCTATTGCAATCCTCTCCAAGCCTCTTCGAGCCCCTGCGACTTCTATTCTCCCTCCTGTGACATTCTCTCTTCTGCCACCTATTCAAATATGTCTATTGGTGGCTCCACCACTGTTGCCACCACACTTACTGTTGCCCCAACCCTCTCTATTCCCACAATCACCAATCTAGTCACGGTCAAACTCACAAAAAACAATTGCCTCCTTTGGTCTCATCAAATGGAGGCTTTTCTTTATGGCCAAAACTTCCTATGCCTTGTTGATGGCTCCTACCCCTACTCTACTGACGAACCAGATCGCTCTACCTGGCTCTGAGCTGACAAAACCCTTGTCAGTATTATCTCTGTCACCATCTTTGAACCTATCTTAGCCTCTGTTATTGGGTGCAAATCCTCCGTTGCCATCTAGATGCATTTTTGAGTATCTTCAAGAAACCAAATCTATTTCTGATGCTCTCGCTGCTATTGGCGAGCCGGTCTCTAACAAATATTTGGTTAATGCCGCCCTCAACGGCCTTGATTCCGAGTTTGATATGTTAGTCACTGCCATTGAGAACTTTGACTCACTACCCCAATTCTCTGCTCTACGTGCTCTCCTACTGAACTATGAGGCCCAACACAAAATCTCTTCTCATCCTGCCCCTTCAGCCTTCCTAGCATCTCAGACTTCTCAGTCTTTAAGTTCTACTACGTGGAATACTTTTCGCAACAAAGGTCGCAAAAACCCTGGTCATCTGTCCCACAACCTTTCCAATACCTAAGGCATTCTTGGCTCGGTTCCTGCACCATCATCCATGTCTCAATGCCAACTATGCTTTAGGATTGGTCATTCTGCTCGCAACTGCTTCCGGCTCTCATCATTTGCGCAGCCCTCAGTCCCACATTCACTGAATACTGCTTTTGCTCCCCTCCAGATTGCTCCACCTCAGCCGCCTCAGTGCCCAGTCTTTATAGTGGTCATCATCTGATCCTAGCTGGTATCCTGACACCGGTGCCTCTACCCACATGATGGGCAACCCGACTCTTCTCCAGTAGCGCATACTTTACAGTGACCCTAACACCGTTCAACTTGGCAATGGCGATCTACTCCCTATTACCTATACGGGTAACATGGCATTACCACTCGGCTCATCTTCTTTTCATCTTAATAATGTCTATGTGGTTCCTTCTATGCGTAAAAACTTGCTCTCCATTGCTCAATTTTGTACTGATAATCATGTGGTATATGCCTTTGATGCTCATCACTTCTATATCTTTGATCTAATCACTGGTTCTCTCCTCTATCAGGGTCTATGTAAGAATGGTCTTTACAAATTACCTGCTCTTCCGCTTCACCTACACACCTTGTTTGCCTCCCACAGTTCATCCTCCCTCTGGCATAATCGTTTTGGTCATTCATCTACTTAAGTTATGTCTTATTTAGGGTCCAATAAATTGTTATCTTCTACTTTTTAATTCAAATCCTCCTTTTGTTAAGAATGTACTTTGGGTAAATCCACACGCCTCCCCTTTCCCTTATCTAATGAAATAAAAACCTCTTTTCCCTTTATTTTGATTCATTCTGATGTATGGCAATCTCCGGTACTTACTGGTTTTGGCTATAAATACTATGTGTTGTTCACTGATGACTACACTCGTTTTACTTGGCTTTACTTTATGAAACATAAATTTGAAGTTTTCAATCATTTTAAACATTTCCTAGCTTACATCCAAACTCATTTTTCTACCCATGTCCAACAAGCACATTGAATTGGATTATCACTTCATACGGGAATGCATACTTATTGGCACACATCGTATCCAATTTATTCCCTCTACCAATCAGCTTGCAGACATCTTCACCAAAAGACTTCACAAGACTCGCTTTCATCTCCTCCGATCCAACCTCGTTTCTCCCAAACAGTCGAGTTTGCAGGGGAGTGTTAAACCTCCATGCTGCGTTCTTATCTGTACATATATTAGCAATATTTTGTGAATCAATGATAATATTCTTAGGCTATAATTATGATCTATTTCTTTATTTAGCTGATTGTAATTTGTATATAAAGAGCTCTCCTTGAGAGAAGGAAATACACAAATTATTTTTTTAACACAGTCTACAAAAGAAATCAGATAGGGTTAGTTGTGGCTTTGTAGCTAGTCCAAGTTTCAGGGTCAGTTATGTTGTTTCTGCATCACTAAATTGTTGTAATTTGGAGTTTATTTCATGTTTTCAGATGAAGACAGCAGCAGATGCTTGTGTGCTTTATGACATGAACAAAAAACAGAAGTCATAACGGTGTCACAGCAAAGGTCCTCGTAGCAATATTGCTCTGAGAATGATGCATAGTTTCACACAACCTAAAAAGGTTTCGATCTATCTACCACATGTTGCAACTTCATTTTTGACATGTACTCCCTCTTTTTGTCTTTTTTATTTCTTTCTTTTATTTTCCATGAGATTTTACCATAGTAGCAAGGATTTTGAATGAAAAACATACAAGTAATCAAGAAAATGCATTTGTACAGTTTGGATCCTTAGCTCAATGTTGCCTACTAGCATCTCTTAGTTTCTGTTATTCACTTATATTTCCTTTTGAAGTTGAAGAATTTGTGTAATTTGGCCTTTTTTTTCCCAGTAAATTTGTCTAATTTGGCCTTGTGCCAAACATTATTATAATTTTCATTTGTTAGGAATGACAAGTTGGGTACATATTTAATATACCTTTAAACTTAACATAATATCAACATGAAAGTAATTTAATAAATGCAATCTTTTAATTACATGAAGAACACATGCCATTTAATGGTTATGGTCTTCCTGTTGATATTGCAAGCATGGTTTGTGAACATGGCTGCAAATGTATACCAGGGACAACATTCTCAAGACTGGACAGAAACAGATAGCAACAGTGATACATGTAATGATCCATTCCAGGGATAAGATAGGTATGGGTAGGAATATAACTGGCAAGTTAGGAACATTAGGGGCAGCTTATTTGTTTTATTCACCTGTACAATATTCAGAGTAGTAGTTTATATAGATAAGTATTGGTGTCAATTCATGTTACCATGTTACTGTGGCTTGTCGTGTCAGGACACATGAATATCTTGTTATATGGGTCGACATGAACACAACACTATTATTATTCATATCAATAAATTTTGACATCAACACGACACAATTATTACACAGGTAACACGACACGACATGCGTAACTCATTTAATAAATGAGTCAAGATTTAACACGACATGACACAAGAAGACACGTTTAATTAAAATTTCATACTATTAGGGTTATTTTTTAACATATATATTATGTTGTTTCTGTTGTGTACTTGTGTGTTTCTTTTTTCTGAAAGTCACACAGAGTACTTCTGATTTTGATCCTCTTTTTTAGTGTGGAAGAGAAAGAATGAGGTCTTATTTTGATTGCTTGGTGTCACCAAAACATGCAGTGTCTTCCATCAGATTGATCTTTTTGATATTTTTAGTAGAGCAGAGGTTAGGTTTTCAAGACACTGCACGAGATTAAAAGGATGCGGTAACTGTACTTTGACATTCATGACTATGCCACTGTTCAGCCTAATTTTTTAAATGAAGTGTCTCATAAATAGATGAGATTGAATAGTCCTTGTTTATTGTTTGTAGAAAATTAAAAAAAATTGAGTCATTGGAATGATGTCTTGTTCAAAGATGGTTTCATCTGTACCACATTCAACTTCTGTTGCTCTCTACATCTTTAATTCCATTGACGTTGCAGCTTTGCAGAAATACTTTTCTCTCACTTTCAGTATACTCTCTCTCTTTATCTTGATTTTGTAATATTCAAGTCTCATGGATATGGTTTTTCTTCACTTATATATATATATATATATATATATTTGAATGGTAAAGCAAACATGCACGCACATACACGCTATATTTTGCCCCCACTAGGCCTTGAACACTCGACCAGCTTATACCATCTAGGCTAGAGCCTATTGGTATCTGGATTTATATTCTAGAAAGTGGTGTTTTTTTTTTGACAAAAGAAAAAATTAAACTGAAATTTTAAAAATAGTGTTTGTTTTTCTTGCGGCCACCCTCACGGAGTTTTTCCAATAATTGTCCGGTACACGTGGGACGGGAAGATTACATGTGCCCGGGTGGTAAATTATAGAGTGTTATAAGAGACGACACCACTATCGTCGACAAAAAAATAAAATAAAATAAAAACCCTTCATTTGAACTGTGTACACCAGCAAAGAGTTTAGGCATCATTGGCAACATCAGGGCCCAAAAAGCTCTGATTTATGAGATATAAAGGTAAAGAGGTGATTGAAATTGCTGGAATAGTTAGTTGAGAGAGAGAGAGAAAAGGGTGTGAGTTTGGAGAAGACTAGACACAATAATATGGGTGGCTTTGAGGAGACCCACACCCAACTTTGGCCCATGATGTGAACTTGACCATGAGCCAACCAAAATGGAAACACCTATTCCCTTTCCCCATGTGACCACCAGTTTGTTTGTTTACATCACTTCACTTTTTAAGCCTTTTAGGATCTTTCATGGACACTCTCATCTCCACTGCATATATCTTCATCTTAATCTTTTCCCCACTTCACCTACTCTCTCTCTCTCTCTCTCTCTCTCTCTCTCTCTCTCTCTTGTGTGTGTATAGAAATATTTGTATGTGCCAGAAGAGTGCATGTTCAGCACTGGCGACAAACTTGTGTGGTGCAGACTGTTCACGAATATAAAAAGGAAAAGGGTAAAGAAAGAGAAGATGTTATTCCTGTTAATTCAATCTTGTCATGAAATGGATTTTGGACAAAAATTACCATATCATGTGTCCTTAATACGAGAAACATGAGTGAGAGTTTGTTAGAGTATGAGCCTAAGGGTTACCTCAGTAGCTCTGACTGATAAATTCATGAGTAGAATTCATCTTTAAAAATTAACTTATAAAAAGAGAGTATCCATTTGCTTATATATTGTACATCTCAAAGGTACACAGACAATATGAAACTATGCTAACACTGTCAATGTGAAGATTTATGGAGATTCAGACGGATGCAATCTTATTTCTGAATGCGAATAGGCTATTTTTATTTCAAACTCGTAACTTTTGAATTATAATGAAGTAACCTTATTATTGCGTCATGATTACACTAATGTTTGACACGGGATTTAAAATAGTGGGGTAGGGTTGAGGGTACAAAATTTTCCTCTCATCACAAAGAAGACGAAAAGAAAAATATAACGAAAGATTGGTATGTTTGACGGAAATTTTGAGTTGGGATAGAATACAAAATTCAAAGTTTTGTTCAAAAACGCCATCTAAAAATGAAAAAAATATTCAACGCTCCGGAAGTACCTATTTTGTAATATACTCGGCCAATGAGAACTGCACCTCTTGGGTACCCTAAAAATGATCACCAAATTGTATTGATATAGTAGAAGTGGTGAAGATAGGTACAGAAAGTGCCATTGAATTTCAACAAGGATAGTTTGGTCATTTTATTTATATAAAAAATGATTTATCATAAACAGTAAATACTTTACCTACTTGAGTTTTCATATAACTATAAATTGACCCTACTCAAAACGCACTTTTTGGAGAGACTTTTAGGTACTCTTGAGACCGATTTTCGACCGATAGCAATGAGCTAGATGTACATATGTGTCATTCTTTATGTGTCATTTTATATTTTAACATTTGTTATAGTGACGTGTTAATATTAGTCCCGAACAAGTAGACCCGAAAATAGCTAATAATTTCTCCACTTTTCCTTTCCATGTATGTTTGGTATAAGCGGTTGTCAATGGAAATCAATTCCTCCCTGATTGACGTACTCAAAAAATGAATCAAAAGGACCACTTTTGAACCTATTTTATAGTTAACTAATGAAACTTGCAAACCTATTCCTAATCCTTTTTATAATAAAACAATGAATCAAAAGAACCACTTTTGAATCCACTCAATAATTAACTAATGAAATTGAATACATAGAATATTTATATATAAAAACCATAAAAGTTATAATATTAAAACTATTTTACAGTTTAAGTAACAATCTTGACCAATGTTAGTATTGGGACTATAAGAATTGCATACTAGTGTTTTGCAAAAATTACACTAAACTCTAGGGGTGGCAAAAATCTCTGATTAGGCTGGGACCCGCCCGGCCCTACCCCATTTAAAGCAAGTTTGAAGAACCATTTATTTAAATGAGACTGGAATTTATTTTGTTATTTAAAATCCGGTCAGTTTTGGGACTTAGTCGGGGCAAGGTCACCCCATCCTATTTAAAACCCGCACCGATTATACTACACTTAATTGTTAGAATATTATATTATATTATATTACTTGTGTATATATACTTAAAAAAATGTTAATTTTCAAAATATTGGTTTTGTTGGAAGTTGTGTAATCCTTTATTTTACGTCAGGCCAACAAAAATAAATAAGAAAATTTTGGAAAGGGCAAAATATTAATGTTTGAAAAATGTTAAAAATTCATGAATCATATGAGTTTTAACCGATTATGAGGCGAAACAGTTTGAGGCGAGGTGAGTTAGGTCGGTTATGGGCCAGGAATAGAGTGAATGAGAGAATTTATAACCGGTTATGAAACGATTATGGGATTTTCAAAATCAAACGATTTTAGAGATGGGGATTGTATCCTCGTCCCATAACTGATCCGTTGTCCTCCCTACTTACCTCCACTACCAAAAAAATTCTATTAGATGGTGTTAACATAACTTGTCATTTTATTACTGTACTCTTAAGTTATATTAATACTATTTAATAATAATAATAAAAAGTCTCTCCTTCCAGGGGAAGGAGGGGCAACAACCTTGTCAAGGAGCGGGTGAAGCCGATTCAAGGTGAAGTGATGTGTACCAACCACGATCCTGAACAATAATAGAAAATGCAAGACATTTTTTTTTTCAAAATTTCAATTATGTAAAATAAATTATTATTGTTAGAAGGGCAAAATTGTATTCTAAAAGTTGTTATTGACCGTTACCAGATCGCGGCATATGTCATGGATCTCTTACAAATTGACTAATAGGCTTAGGTCAATATGATTTTTCAAACAAAAGGAAAAGTGGAGTAATTTATTCAAATCTAATGAGTTTGGTTTGCAAAAGTGGAGGTTAAAAATGGGAATTTCATTTCTCTTCTACTTAGATCTCTTGTTTGGATCTCATACTGAGAATCCTATTCCACTAGGAATGAGTATGTAGGAAACAAAGTCAAATTCAACAAATTTATAGGTAATTTTGTATGTTAGTAATATATATATATATATATATATATATATATATATACACTAGGGTATATTCGTGTTTACGGTACTATCGTGCACTCGTAATCGGGATCGTTAGATGAAGTGATTTTAGACCATCGATAGCGAAGACATTTTGGACCGTTCTACACACTAGGGTATACCTGTGTCTACGGCACTATTGTGCATTAGATGGAGTGATTTTAGACCGTTGATAGCGAAAAATATTTTGGACCGAAGGATTGTTTTTTAACAACTCTCGACCATTGGATTGAGTTTTTTTGACTTTATTAGGCTTTCCTTCTATATATATATATATATATATATATATATATATGTGGTACTTATAGTACTTTAAATGTAAGTTTATGGATCAAACATTGATTCACCCGATATGATATTTTGCATGATACAATTATGATAAGATTGTACTATAATTTAATAGTTGAATTGTCATAAAAAAAGGAATTTAATAGAAAGTTGAAGAGTTGTAAGACTGTTCCTTTGAAAATTCTAGAGAAAGTTGACAGGAATATTAGCATGGATTCTTCCCACTATTTCCGGTAGGTGGCGTTGCGTGACATAATTAATAAAAAATTACGGTGAATAAACAGATAAGAGTGGAGGAAATCTTTATTGGTCAGTTGGAGTAGTGTCAAAATTTGGCCCACCTTTTAACACGAATTTAACACAAAATTAATGAGTTTGAGTTGACATATAAGTACGAGTCAATTTGATTAATTAGTTTAATTAATTGTGTCGTGTTTAAATTTAATATTCTATCAACTCATTTAATTTGATTTAATTTATTTAATTAATTGTGTTAGGTTAATTCAAATTCACCCACGACTTGTCTCATAATGTATAAATAAGGGTAATATATTTAGTATGAAAGTGCAGTGAGATTCTTAATTAATTATGTGCTTTTTTGAGAGAAAAATGAAAAATAAAGTCATTCCACAAATATTTATTTCAATATTTTAATTTTTGATTACATTTAAAAGAAATAGTAAATAAATTGTTAAACGAATTGTGTTACTTTATAACTTCTACGACCCACTTATTATACACGCTAAGTGGATCTTGTCATGTTACATGTTTAATAGATACGACTGTGTTATTGTCTTAAGGTGTTTGACTTGTTTAATAAATGCATTATATTTAGGTTGACTCATTCAAAATCGTTTTTGTTTTTAACAAACTTAAGTTTATATTGTTGCTATGCGTATTTATATGTGAGTTGATTGATGTGAAAGTGATTTGAAAAGTTTAATTCCATATGAAAGTTTTAGAGGGGATGAATATATATGTCTAGCTTAGTCTTTTATTTATTTTCAAATTATTTTAATTTTTATCGAATTAAAACATAAAATCAATCACATACAGAACAATAATAAAGAACAATTAGAGATGACAATTGACAACGTGAAAATCTCAACTAGAAAAAATCACGTAAGATTAGCCGACTCGGGTGAAACAATCCACTAACTCGAAGCAAAAAATGCCACTGTCTAACTCTCACAGCCCTATACAATAGAAAAAAATTACGGAGACTAGTCGTCTCGGCAAAACAATCAATAATCTTCATCCACCACTTTGTCTCAATCCAATTACTGCAGATTCCAGTCTTATTTATTTACTCATGCGAGTCCACGTCCAGTTGCTGATCACTTTAATTTCACTCATGCGAGTCACGTCGCATATTCCAGTCTTATTCCTCAATTCTTCCAGGCGAATTACTAGAAGAACACAAATGCTCCACAAACACTTTGTTCCATTCATAGTAATTAACACACCTTCCTTGCACTCACTATGAGAAGATGGAAGGGAAAACAAAATTTCGTTGATCTGATCAACCCTGATGAACCGATGAAAGCTCTCTATGCCATTGCTGAAAT
This sequence comes from Cornus controversa, assembly GCA_026545225.1. Lineage (NCBI taxonomy): Eukaryota > Viridiplantae > Streptophyta > Magnoliopsida > Cornales > Cornaceae > Cornus > Cornus controversa. Next base: position 21,303,576 of record CM048854.1, on the reverse strand, counting down.
GAAGAACAACACCCTAAGAAACTCACGTGTGATAGAATGAAGGGTACGCAATTTTCTTCTAAAAAACTCACTCAAAGTTTTGAAAGTGAAAAATAATTTGTATCTCTCAAATTTGTGTAGAGCTAGAGAAAAGAGGAGTTTAAATAGACAAGAGAGTACAAATAAAAGTAAAAAAAAAAAAAAAAAAGTGTTATGAAATTTTATTAGACGTCCCTAGAGTTTTGATAAATCCAAAAGATAGAATCCTGAAGCTATCAGGAAGCTTACTAACCAGTTGGAAGAATTACCAACTGATTGGGGCTCTCTCCAGGTCAAACTACCAAGAGCAAAGAAAGGAGGAAAGTCGCGAGACCATACCAATTCATGTGCATTCGTGTTCTCACACTCATACCTGTTCTAATTGATATTTTTGTCCAAATTGACATTCAACTCCAATAATCAAGACATAAACATAAAGAATAAAATTACAACTCGATCATCACAAAGAAAAAGTTTCTCACTATATATGTATATTTTTTAGAAAGGTACATTGACCTTCCCTCTACTTAAATAAAATGGTAAATTACATTGACATCCCCCAAGATTTTGGTAAATTACACACGAGTGTAACGTTTGACCATTATTACTCTGAGCTCCTTTGTGAACGTTAAGGTATAGTGTAAAATACCATTTTTATTCTCAATATTTAAATATAAAATATCATCGAAGGGAAGGACAAAATGGTCATTTTAAAAAATTTGGTTAACGGTTCTAGCGAAAAAAAACGTCAGGAGTGTTGTTGAACACACACGCCAAACCTCAAGGAAGATGAAAGAAATAAACCTTAAACGCTCTATCTGTGTGTAATATGTCCAAACCTCAAAAATAGTCGGTGCGATTTATCCCAAATAAAAATGGCTATATCTAGCTTCACTACACTTTTTTCACAAATTAACATTAATTTTCCTTAAGATTTATGATTTAGTAACAAATTTTCTTTTCTGTCGAGGGCCAATCCTAGCCAACGTCAATTTTTGGTTAGGTTAGTAATGAAAATTTTGAAATACCAACATTGCCCCTTAAATAAGTGTTAAGACAATGGAGATTTGTGGAGGGTAAACTAATAAACTTTTTAAATGTGAAGATAAATATAATAAAAAAAATGTCAATGTAATTTTACAAAACACGTATATTTTTTTTTTTTGGAAGTTAAAGCAATATTCACACACACTGCCTCCACTGAGGCTTGAACCTGGACCTCCCATTTGGAAAGCAAGAGCTCATACCGCTGCCTCCACTGTATATTTTCACTTAAAGAAAGAATTACTTTTGATATATACTCTCTTTTTTGGTGGAGTTAGGGGTAGTTTCCTAAACTAAATTCGTCAACAATGAACATTCAACTCAAATATGGGTTTGGTTGACCGTACAAGAGGGTAGCAGTCGTGTGACTAAAGAAAGGAGTTGGTCAAAGAATTGCGACATTATAACCACAGACTCACTGAGCAAACAGTCGGTCTCATACTTAGTTGGAAATGGTCCAAAGTAGCACAAATGCTTTTGAATGCCCCTCTCTCTCTCTCTCTCTCTCTCTCTCTCTCTCTCTATATATATATATATATATATATATATATATATATATATACATACACTCATAATCGTAATCATTGAATAAAATGATTTAGACCATAAAATAACAAAATATATTTTGAATCACAGAATTACTGCTATATTTGTAATGTAGACATATATATTCCTGCTAAGTGAATGCCTATTCAAAACATTACACACCCATTCAGTGAATATAAAAAAATAACACACGTGGCAAGTCATGCTTATGCCAAACTATCATTTACAACACACACATATGTACATAGCCACTTACCAAAAATATTGTATATATATATACACACACACACGCACAACCCCAACACATTTCACATTTGCTTCACCAATATGCTCATTTCTTTCTCTTGCTTTCTTCTTTCTTGTCTTCCCCTCAAGACTCAAAAGACTAAAGCCTAATTAAGCCTTGTCATTCACTCTCTCTCTCTCTCTCTATATATATATATATATATATGAAGATGAATGATTATGGAGACGACAGGGTGTGCTGCTATTTTCATCCCAAGGAGGTGATTGTAGGGGTGTGCCACTTATGCTTGAATGAGAGGCTTCTCGTCTTGGCTTCAAAACAAGGGCACCTGTCCCAAGCTAAGGGCAACAATAGAAGTCAGAGTGTCCTACACAGGAAGCCCCACATCAGCCTCCCCAAGATCTTCGCTCTTGGTTCCCTTCTCAACCGCCTTGAGCTCCGCCACAAGAAATTTGATGACTCTGATCATCTTGACACTTCCACCAGCAGTCAAGAAGGTAGATTCATTTTCTCTCTCTTCTGTTCATTTATTATTAATTTGTTTGTGGGTGTGTTCTTCACCGTCCATCAAACTATAGAATTATGTTGCTTGATTGAAAAATAAATTTCTTTGGGTCTGTGGGTGTGGGTGTGTTTGTCTATATATATATATATATATGGAAGTGTATCTATGTATCTGTATATAGACTTGTATATATGGTGTATCTCACTCGCGTTATTATAATTAATTTAAGAATATTGGCATGGTAAAGTAATATATGCACAAGAAAAAGTGATAGCATATAAATTCTGAATTATTTCATTAATGCAATAAATATATATATATATATATATATATATACACACAAATACACAGGCACAAAAGAAGATGAAACTGATGAAGATATGATCAGAAAAATATTAATCATAATTCGAACAAAATTGAAAATTTTGGTGAATCTCAACCGTGTCCACAACACCGATCCATGGAGCGTGTGTGTTGTGTGTTGTGTACACATGGCGGAGAATTATTATGAAAAAAAAATAAAACTATTTCTTGAAAGCGATTCATAGAGAAATTAGTTGAATATAACACAATTCAAGTACAATCTATCTATATATATATATATATATTTAAATATATATATTAGGATGACAAAAACAAGAATATGGTCATTCTAAGATTATTCACTAACAATTTGTATAGCTCAGTTATTATTCGCCAATTTGAAAAGTGTGTGAAGAATAATTCTTGAAAAGAATTGAGATATTAATTAATTGGTGTCGGACATAACACAATTCAAGTACTATATATATATATATGATCTCATATACATTATAAATTCATGTAATATTTGGATGAATGAAAATAAGCATATATGGATTGTAAGATAATTCATTGAGAATGTGAATAATAAAAAATTATTGAATACTACGGAATTCCGTGTATGAAAAAATTTCACCACTAATAACTCTTTATTTTTATATTCTCATAGTTTGAAAAAGAAATTTAGTATTGATGGAATTCTTATAGATATGGAATTTTCGGAGTACTCAATAATTAATTTAGTAAATAATTGAGTAATTATTCACGAAAATGAGAAATTATTCTTTATTAAAAAGAATGAATTGTACATGATATGAATCAAACAAGTATAGATAACAAAAAAGGCTCATTGAATCGGTCAAATATATATGAGTCAAATTAAGATACTTAGTCCAATGGCAAATCTCAAAGGGACCCTTAGGGGCCATGGTTAGTATCCATCAGAAATGTCTTCTTCTCATTAGTCACTAAGCCATTGTCTCATTGTTTGTCTATAGTTTCTACCATATATGTGAATTGAAAGTATATACATAGAAAAAAATCTTATATATATACTAATTAGAATACATATAATTTGAATTTCTTTTTCATAATTCAAAATCAACCCACCCGAATCACGTGCATCATATAAACCCAGGCTTTGCCTAGAGACTCGAACCAAAGACCTAAGAGGAGTACGCGGTGTGGACTATACACTTTAATATTATATATATGTTAGTTTTGTATTATCTGTACTTGTAAGATAATAATAAGAAGTGGGATTGTCTTATTGTTGTTGTCTTACCATGTAACAATAATGTGTGTAACCTATTTCATGTAAAAATTTTTGGCGTTTTATAATTAAATTTTAGGGTTTTGGCATTTTCAGATTCATTCATATCAATCAAGTTTGAAGACAATGGTGTTGCCTCATGGGAGAAGAACACAGTTTCTAAGGTCTCTCTAGAGCACTGCAATGTGTCCTGGAATCACAGCTTGAGCAAGGAGGGCAAGGGGGGCCAGAGTGTCGTAGAACACGCGAAACCACGTGCCCCGCTGAGGTGGCGGAAGCGGATTGGGCAACTGTTCCAGCTCATCAGATGGAAGAGGAGCAGTAAAGGGAATGTGTGCCACGTGGGCAGCAAGCTGGAGGGAGTGAAGGTGAGAAATGGATGGATAAGGTCTCTGACCACAAGGAGGAGAACCAAAGAATAAAGGGCTGTACAGAAAGAGACACTGCTTTTCCTCCACCACCACCACCCCTACACTCATATAGGGGCTCAATTTGAATGTAAAGTACTATATATATATATATATATATATATATATATATATATCATTGAGATGGTAAGAATTGAATTACCTTTATCATAACAAAAAATGTGCTTTTGCTTGTATTCTTGTGTGCTTGATTGAATAATTTCTTAATTATAAAGGAAGGGGATGTGAAAAAGAGTCCAAAATTGTTTGATATCTCTCTCTATAAAATATATATATGTGTGTAGTATGTGCATATATATATATATACACACACACACATCTCATATGCATTAAACATTGACAAACCCATGTTAGGTACTTATTTAATAGAAACATGACACAAGCTTGATTTAGGTGCGCCCACTAGGAAACACATATTAAGGTCATCACTCATAAGGGTCCAAAAATATTGTGGTGGGACTTGTCCTTTAGTTGTCTATCTCAAGAGAATATCTTTTTCCTTGATTATTATTCCCCTTTAAATTAATTCAATTAATTTGTTACAACATATATATATATATTAGATGCTTTCTATCTTTATTTTTTCTTTATGAAGCTAATGTTAAAGGTAGGTTTTTAGAATTTGATTTTTTTTTTCCTTCCTATCACTTTGATTTAGGAGAGATCAAACGATTGGTGAGTGTATGATGGTGTTCACGTGTGAATGTGAATGTGTGAATGTGAATGGTGAAAGTGGTTTTGTTTTGTTTTGTTGTGTCCTTTACATTGTAACAAAGAGGCTTGTGGGGGGCAAATTGTCCCCTATGATAACTCTAGTCAAGGGACCATTAGATAAAAGGACCACCATGGATGTTGAAAAAAGCTCATATGGGGTGGAAGAAAATGACCAGACATAAATTACACCCAACTCTGAAAATAACACCAGAAATTAATATCCAAAATATCACTGGATGAATATTGATTAATACATTCCCTTCATGAAAATGACATGGACATTGCAACAAAACATGTTAGTGATAACGAGACAATTTCCAACAAAATCTATCTTAATAGCTTCCACAATTCTGGAATTAATCGAATGCATACGATCTCCTAAAACAAACAAACATATATGTTTTTAATACACATTCCAATCATAAAAATTACTTTTTCATTTCAAGGACTTCTCAAGAATGACTTTTACTAAATTGCTTCTAACAAAGTAATTTCACTTTTAGTATTAGGAAGCTCTTCCAAACACAACATTCATCTTTGAGCCTTGGTTTAAGGATTGAGAACGATGAGATTCTTGGAATTAGCAATTTGGGGTGTATAATCCTTTGCCACATAACAAACAACTAATCAAACAAAAACACTCTTTTTCTTTTCTTTTTTTTTGCATTAGTCAAGATGGTATGCTCTCTTGAGTGTTCGGGCCCTTCTAGAGGTAATATTGCAGATATGTGCGAATTTGCTTAAATTATTTATTTAAAAAATACAAAACACAAGCATGTTACCAATTTTGTGATCAATCATTATTTTAGAATTCAAGGAATGATATCATCATCATCATCTTTCTCTTAATCCCATATAAATTGGTTCAGTCACATAATTTTTCTCTAATCGAGTGAGAATTTATCAATAAAATTTGACATAAGTTTTACTGTCGACTTTTTTTTCTTTCATATTCGACTTTGGGTAGTGACAACGAGAGAGTCAAGTCAAAATAAATTAATAAATAAATAAGTAAATTAGTATATAGTATATAGAATTCAAGAGATGGCTTGCAAAAGATAATTCCAACTATTATATTTTTCTTTTATCTTTGGGCAGACCGACCAGTAAACATTTATTGGGCCTTGAGATGTACTCAAATATGATTAACGGATCACTTTTTGTGTTGTATGTCATATATAGTTAATTAAGTTTAAAAAACACACCAACAAACCAACTATTAATTAGAAACATAGGCATGTTGGAAAAGTCCATGTTAACATATATATATATATATATAAGTGTTCTTTGAAAAACATTTCCCCAAAAATTGGTGTCCTCATGGTTTTGTTTATCGAATCTTTTGAATAGACTACAAATTAATTTAACAAAGTCTTAGTCCACTAACATAGAAGTCGATTACATGATTTTTTTTAACCTGCCTCACAATTTCCTCCATTAAATTCTTTATAATTACCATATATTGGTTTCAATATTTTTTTATATTAAATTGCATGTGCAAGTTCAGACTTAGTGTAGCTATTCAATGCAAAATTTACATGATGCATTAATACTTACCATTCAAATCTATTTGTATTTGTAGTTTCTTACTCTACCCTAAAACATTAATTCTCTTTTTTTTTTCATTAAAGCTATGTTTGAGAGCACCGAATCAGCACCTTAAATTAAAAGAAATTTAATTCGAAGTTTAAAACTAAATTTCTTTCACATCCAATTTCAAAGCTAAAGGGCCGATTCAATACTCCCAGAAGCAACATAAAAAAAAATTAGAATATCCATGGACAAGCTTCACTGCACTAGAATATGAGATGAAAAGAAGAATATATATATATATATATATATATATATATATATATATATATATATATATTGTATGGGTGTGAGAAAGAGAGATGGGAGAGGACCCACAACCCTTACTATCTACCAATAATCCAGAAAACATGGTTAGAACAATAAAAGCAGCAGCTTTTCTTTTTTTTTTTTCTTCCAGTCTAGAGATAAAGAGCTCCTTTAGCAAGAGTAAGTCAAACAACTTTTAAGAGGCACATTGTTTGATCACACCTAAAGGAAACAATGCCTAATCCTATCCAGACTTCCAAAGTAATGATATATAATACCAACTTAGACTTTAGACACCTTGGTAGGCCTCTGCATATAAACTTTCCCCCCTTTTTCTTTCTTTCCCACTTTTCTCTGATCATTTCATTCAAGCTACAACAAACAGTCCACATGACATGATTCTTTTATAATTTACCTTTGAGGCTGGATGGATATTGTTGGTATTATCTTCTGTTTGGTCTAATTATGAGAAGTCATGTCTATTTTTTTTTCTTCTCTTTTTTCAATTTTTCAAAATAAAAATATTTTGCAAATCGTCCTTTAAAAAAAAAAAAAATTCTTTTGAATTCGACTATTTCAAATGTGTGTTTTGATAATAGGATGGTGGGTTCTATCAAATGACGTCATTAATGACGTCATGTGATCGAACCCACCACTCTATTCATATAAATAACTTTCAAAACAGAGGAGTTTGACATTTGTATCATTACTTTAAAAAAAATAAATTAATTGGTATAGAATGCACCAACTGAGTATGTGGCCTGGGATTTATGAAAAATTGAATTTTTATTGTCAACAGAAACCAATTTTTGATTAATGCATGTTATCAGAAGAAGGAAAATTTAGTTGTATATTATGCTTAGAATTGTCAGCAACACGCGCGGTTCATGATTTAGATCCCTCAATAGAGGCTAATTAAATGGAACTATATAATGCAATTTTTTATTTTTAAGGACAAATAATAATTTCTTAAGATACATAAGAATGTGAATATAAATTTGTATGTAGAGATCCAAATTTATATGTTTATCTCATATTTGGATTAAAATCAAAATCCTCAAATATTTTATTGATATATTCAAACCTGTTTCTAGCATTATGCAGATCAATTGCTTTGGATTTGAACCTTAATCTAAGAGCATATAATTAGATTGGAACTCGAGTCTAGTTAGGGATGGCAATTTTACTCGCCCTGTCGAATTTTCATCCCGTCCCGCCCCTAATGGGACTGGTATAGGAATCATTTTTGTTCTGTAGGGACGGGTATGAAAAAAAAAATTTAGAACCCGTCACAGGTACAGGGTGGGTTTGGAATTTGAAAAAAATCCGCCTCGCCCCCATTATATATAATAATATAGTTTTATCCTTACCCTTATTTTTTAAAGGGAGGCGATATTCGTACTCCCCTTTTCTACATTTGCATTCCTTTCTTAAAGAAAATGACACTTTTAATCCTAATTTTATAATTGAATAATTAATTTTTTTCTAAATTACACAACTACCCTTTCATATCTCCCTTTCTGTCTACATTCTTTAATATTTTTCGATCTCTTTTGATATGATCCAAAAAAAAAATAGCCAAAAAGAAAGTTATCTCTTTTGACAGGACTCCAAAAATAAAACATACTAGAAAAAAGTTATCTTTATTGAATAAATTATTTCTTTTGACAACTCAAAAAAAAACCCCCAAAAAAAATGTTATCTCTGTTGGATAAATTCTCTTTTTAACAGGACCAACAAAAAAAATAAAAAATACCCAACAAAATTTCTCTATTTAATAAATTATCTCCCTTGACAAGACCAAAATATAGTATGTCAAACAAAAAAAAGGATCCAAAAAAAATCTTATCTCGGTTGAATAAATTATATCTTTCGATATGACAAAAAATAAGATTATAAATAAATTATCTCTTTAACCCACACACACAAAAAAAAAAGCCCCAAGAAAAAAAAAAGTACTAAAGGAAGCAAAGAAGGTAAAAAAAATTAAATTTTATAGTATAAAGAATAGTCATGGTTTTATAAAATAAGAGATAATGCATTAATGAGTTTAACGACCTTATTTTCATTTTTTTTAAAAGAAAAATATAAGTGGAGTACAATTGTAGAAAAGGAGAGTGCGAATATTGTCTCCCTTTTTTAAAACTAGCCCTCTATATAAATATCTTTAAAGCCTAGGATTTCCTTAACTATTTACTTGTCATTCTCAATCTAACTTCTAGATACCACAACAGTACCACTTCTCTCCAACTTCAATATCTCACACTTTGATTCTATATTTTTTTCATCTGTTCATCTCATGTTGAGAACTCAGTTCTTAGGTTATTGTCTATTTTTTTTTCCTTTAAATGGGTTGTGTACTTATATTGATTGAAGATCAGTGTGATTCCACCCCGCCCTGTCCCACAATATAAACAAGGTGGGGTTAGGTTGTGTGAGTAAAGCCCTTCTCGGGTTCGGGGCGGGTATAGGAAAGATTTTTTCTTAACAAGGTTGGTTAGGGTTTAGGCGAACCCATCCCATACCCGGTCCATTGCCATCCCTAAGTCTGGTCATGTGTGCACAAAATTTGAATTATTGATAACTCAAACTAGGGATGGTATTTACACTATTCCTGTTGATCTTTGCCCCACTCTAGCCCTAATGGGATGGATTTAGGAAAGTTTAAGTTGAATTGGGGGTGGGAATGGGATAAAGGAAAAAAAAAAGCATGCACGGGACTAGACTAGGTTGAGGAAAGGGTCATTACCTAGTAAGCACGGACACAGACATGAACACGGACACGGGATATAGGTACGACACGACACGAACATGATGATAGAAAAATTCTAAAAAAAACAAGACAGACACGGTGAGAATACGACTATAAAATAATAATAAAATATATTAATATATATTAATTATTCAACAAAAAAGACTACATTACATAAATACTTCAATTTACCATATATCAATTAAGAATCAAACAAACTTATAAACAAAATAGACAAGTAGATTAAAGAACCAGACTTATTTAGTCCTCTACATATATTTATCTTAGATTTTTAATCATAATTTACTCGCATATAATTTCTTTCCAAAATACTTGAATATACATCACTCTTACGAAGTGTCTGACACGTGTTCGAGAAGTGTCCTAAAAAGAAAATGTCATGACACTTTTGAGAAGTGTTCTACACGCGTCCAAGGAGTGTTTGAGTCTCTGACACATTATCCAAGTATCCGACACGGGTACGACACCCTCAGTGAAGTGTTCGTGCTTTCTAGGTCCTTACTGATGTAAAAATGAGTTTGGGGTCCGTTTGAACCGCTAAAAGGCCAAAAACAGGCAGTTTGACAAAAATTTCAGTCCAATTTTGACAAGTCTGTTTGTTAGACGTCCAAACGGACCAAATTGTTTGAATTTTGGTAATCAGTAATTTTTATTAAGGGAAAATTAGATTTAAGTGACCAAAATTAAAGATAATTGTTTTATAGTGACCATAAGGTTACAAAAACACGAATAGTTACCATTTCTAAAACTATATTGCTCTTTAGTAACCCTTTTAGACTCAATTACTAAAACACCCTTCCCCCATCTCTCTCAATTAAAAACATTGTCTATACGCACCTTTGCATATACTATGTACATCAAATACTAATAATATAAATAGGGAGGCGATATTTATACTCCACTTTTATATTGTTTGACTCCACTCCCTTTTTCTTTTAAATAAATGACAAAAATGTTCCTAAACTTATTAATACATCGTCATTTATTTTATAATACCATAACTACCATTTATACTATAAATTTTAACTCTTTTACCTTATTTTTATTTATTTTAGTACTTTTTTGGGTTCTTGCCAAAAGAGAAAAAAAAATTTGGGTAGTTTTTTTTTTATTTATCCCATCAAAAGTGATAAAAAAAAAATTATCTTGTCGAAAGAGATAATGGGTACTCTATTTTGTTTTGTCTTGTCAAAAAAAAGAAATAATTTATTCAGCATACAATTTTTTTTTTGATTTTTTTTTTTTGCGTACCATACTTTTTTCTCCCGATGCTTTCAAAGGAGATAATTTATTCAACAGAGATAAATAAAAATAAAAAAAAACTTGGGACCTTCTGTTTTTATGTACCATACTTTTTTTCTCATCTTGTCAAATGAGGTAATTTATTTAACAAAGATAACACACACACACACACACACACACACACACATATATATATATATATATATTTGTCCCATCAAAAGAGAATTTATCACAGAGATAACTTTTTTGAGGGATGCTGTTACAACGCGTGATAGCGGACTCTACGCGGGTGCGCGAAGAGATATATGGCCAACTAGCTGATTACAAGAAATAGGTCCAGAAGCATGAGTAATTTTTTACCTCACTGGACCCATATATGGATATATCGGCAAGGACTCTAAGAATGAATGTGCGACCGATACTACACTACGTAGGTACCTGTGCAGGTGAGGCGTCGGTCGGTCCTAGAAATGGTGGTAGCGGCGCGAGGAGTTAACGACCGGACGTGCTGCAACCTAGGGATCACCAGGAATGATTTGGAAGATCCAAAACCCGAGCTGAGGCGAAGAGACTAGAGAAGGATTCAAGTTCTCCCACAACGCTGGATACAATAACCTTACTGACTCAAAACTGTCTTCAAGGTCGAGCTGAAACTGACTTAAAAGATTCTGCTGATCTACTCCACCTATATTTCTTGTATTTGTTTGTGAGTTGGAAAGGACGACCTTTGCTTTATACTCCCCACGTGCTTCAGCATTGTCCCGGAGTCTAAGTAGAGAAGGCGGCTGAAGCTCCTCCGCACTCACTAAGCTAAGGGCTCATTTTTACTCCGCCCCTTTCACAACTTTATACTCCCTTCTGAATCACTTTCTCATTAAAAAGATGGGATCCCTAACTATCGTTACATCGCTTCGTTCTTTAGCCCATTTGGGAGTGCTTTTCTTCTTCCTTCGAAGCTAAAAGGACAATTATGTCTTATCCCACCAGTGTCGTGGTTTTCTCCTATGAATGGGCCAGTCCTGGTTCATATATGTTGGTTAACAATCTCCTTTTGTCCACGGAGGGTGAGTCAGGGCCCTGATTTCCCTATGCTTCCAACCTTTTCACAATTACAGTTCACGGGAAGTAGTAGCCTATGAAAATAGCTGCTAAAACATATTGTATTAGTTGGGATGCCCTATTCGGCCCCTCTTTTGAGTTTTAGAGATGAATCCTCATATGAAGGACTCCCATCCCCGGGGATGACTTCAGCGCCGTGCCTGGGGCTCGAAGATTGGCTATGTCTCATTTTTTTTTTTTGGGTCTTGTCAAAAGAGAATTATTTTTTTAGTTCTATTTTTTGTGATTTTTTTTTTTGGATCCTGTCAAAAGAAACCGAAAACATTAAAAATTGGAAAAAGGAAGGGGATATTAGAAATGATAGTTGTGTAATTTGAAAAAATTATAATCATTCACTAGTTTATAAACATTCACTAGGTTAAGATTAGAAATGTCATTTATTTTAAGAAGGGAGTGCAAACGTAGAAAATGGGAGTGCGAATATTGCCTCCCTATAAATATGGTGAATCTAGATTCTATATATGACTCCAAATCATTTATTTTTTTAACTTTCCCTCATATGATACTTATCCATTATTAACTCTCTCCAGTTCAATTGAACCTATAAATATGATCAATATACAGTGAGAATTTATGCAAATTTGAACTATTGGTCTCAACAGTGTATCTCCATAAAATACAATTAAAGCCCTAACTTTATATATATATATATATAATACAAAGTTGAGTTATTGACCCAAAGGTTTTAACCTAAGGGCAATCCAGTAATTTTGATGATAACAAATCATTAATGATGTTAAACACTAACATCTTAATTCAGTGATTGCTTAGGATAATTGTTTTAAACAAAAGAAGCATTCACATGGTGGAATGATCATGAAAGGAGACAATGACATGAGAAAAACATTCAGTGAAGAAGAAGGAAGTAACTCAAAGCTTCAAGACATTTCAAGCATGAAGAAATGGGGTAGTTATACCTTGGTGAGAGATAGGACTTCATTTGTCAAAGTTATTTTTGAATAACTTGTTTGAAGCTCACTTGCATTGCATGACCATGATGCATTCTCACATATATCATCTTTGGTCATTTGATCATTAAGAAATTGTTTTAAAGTCTTATGGACATTTTTCAAAGATCAAAAGTCTTTCCTACACATTTTTGAAAATCATTTTAAGACTTGTTAAATTTCAGCTTACTGAAAGTCAACTTTCAGCTTGCTGAAAGTGCAGTTTCAGCTTGCTGAAAGTGTACTTTCAGACGACTGAAAGTGGTTTTTCAGGCGACTGAAAGTGACAGAACACTTTGATATCTGTAGAGCACCTTTTCAGCTGACTAAAACTTTATTTTCAGCCGATTGAAAGTAGCTGAATTTGAATACAACGGCTAGTTCAGTTCATTTAATGCTCACAACTACCTTCCAACAGCTATATTTCTTAAAGGCTCTATATATATTGATATGCTCTGCATTTGTGTATAGACCAATACTCTTGAGCATTTATTGAGCAACATTCATTGCAATCTACCATCATTCAATACACTTGAGCTTCAAACTTGTGATTCATCTTTAACTATAGTATTGAGAGCTTGAAGTTGTGTTTTCTTCTTTGAGAGACATTCTTTGTATCACAAATTCTGTTCTACATTAGTTGTAAAGGGTTGCTGAACCTTAGAAGACTAAGTGAAGAAGTTCACTTAACAAGAGGGAGCTTGTGTTCTCCATTGTAAGGGTTTGCTCTCCACCGACAAGGAAGAGCCATAGTGGATTGGGAAAATCTCAAGAGGGATCTTGAGTCGTGGAGTAGGAGTTTCCGAACCACGCTACATCTTTGTGTTAATTGTGTTTGAATTTCTCTATCCCTAACCTTTTATATTGTGCTTGTTTAATTCCTTCATTATCTCATTATTCATTGCATAACTTTTTTAATTCTGGGATTTGATTTTATTGTTTGCCAAAAACCCTATTCACCCCCCCTCTAGGGTCATTTCTTGAGTAACAGAGTTTAATTATGATTTCAGTTTCCAATCCTATATTAGGTCAGTTGCATAATAGAACGTGAAAAATATTAGGTTTAATATGTTTAATCAATTAATTATTTTTAGTAACTATATAAAATACTTTGACAAAACTACCCTCAAATGGTCACTAAAGAGTAATTTAATTTTAAGATCGGTGACTATTCATCTTTTTATATCATTAGAGTTACTTTAGAGCAATTAATTTTTAATTTTGGTCACTGAAATATAATTTTCCCTTTTATTGATTAGGATTCTTACTTTATTTTTTTTTTCAGAATTTTTGGAGGAGATTTAATTTTGGACATATTCCTTATGTTGTTAGTTTCTTTTTATTTTAGGTTTCCTTGTACGGTAAGTTTTTTTTTTTAAATACAAAGGGCAGATCACTCATTCATTTATCAATAAATTTATCATATTCTTTCTACAATTTTTGTTTGCGTTTGCTTTAGCAAACATTCAATTTATCTAGTTTTTGCTTCGTCACCCGTGCCTGCCCCGGTTTTGTATTAAAATATATAATAATATCTTTTTCTTAATTTTATTGCCAAATATATTATTTGGATTACTAGACTGATATTTTTATATATAAAACATTTTACATGAAAAATACTTATTAATGTAAAATATTTTGCTTTGAAGCAAAAGAATCATTTCAAAAGCTATTTCCGTTGTAGAGAAATCAAGTTTGGAAATGCCCCAAATGTAGCAATATTTCCCATAACAACATGGGACACATTGTGTTGGACTCAGGTCAATCCAGTAAAATCCAACCCATTGTTCATGGACTTGCCAGTCACTTGCTGAACCCAGTCCATTGTCTATAAACATTGAAAATCAATTACACTAAAGCAAAGTCTCATGCTAGATATGGATGGAAAAATGAATTTGAAAAAAAAAAAATAAAGAAAGGGAAGTTAGATTTAAATAGAAAATTAAATATTGAAATTAGTTTGGATATCAACCAGAATTCTTAATAGAAATAGTTTCTTTAATTTTTTTTTTAATATTATTGGATTATGGTACTCAAAAATTTTCATTTTAGCATTCAATGGTTTGAGTGATTTATTTATTCTCAGTTTTTTAATACCAAACCCTCATAAGCTGATATTCCAGTGCATTAGGAAGTTTATAAGTGCAAAATATAGGTACATTCCCTATTTGACAAGAAGCATGCATGTTACTTTGTTTGGGAAAGGATCCTCTCCTTGATTCTGTACGCGGTCAAGATTAAGTCACGTCATCATCTCATTTAATTTTATTATTTTGAATTTCAAATTTAAAAAATAGTTCACTTTACATAATGTGAGATGATGACGTGGCTTAATCTTGACCGCAAGATTAAGCCCTGCGGAATCAAGGAGAGGAATTCTCAAGGAGAGAATCGTTTGCCTACTTTGTTTATATAGTACATGGTGTTTGAAATAGAAACCATCCTATAGATTTGCTTCGACAATTTTACCTATCAAAAAGTGTTTACAACGAAGGCTTCTCACAAAAACTCAAAAGATCAACTACTTCTAAAGAATATCAATTCCAAATAACATGGAAAAATAAGAGGTTCGCAAAATGAAAACATTTCTGATTCAAGTTTCACAATTTCAACACATTGAATTCGAAAAAGACAAGATAGAAAAGAGCAATATCAATTCCTTTATTTATTTATTTATTTTTATTAGATAAATACTCGCATACCCTCACAAATAAGCTGGAATGAATTCCTTTATTTGCCTAATATATCAAATAAAAACTATAACAATAATATATATATATATATATATATATATATATATATATATATATATATATAATCCATTGTTTGTGTGCTTGAATAATTAGAAACTTAGTCTTCCAATTCCCTGTGGCAGACCTTGTTCAAGGGAATGGGTGGATCTGAGTATTTTCCAGTGGCAATATGATCAACAATAATCTTGTTAACTGCCTCTGTATAGTGAACTCCATCCCAATTTATCCTCTTTGAGGGGTCTTTGCATGACCCCACAAAAAATTCACTTCCATTAATAGTCGCTGTACTTCCACAGACTGCTTCACTATAGTTATATTTTCCACCATAACCACAGCAAGATACAGTAGGATACGCAAGTCCTGCAGTTTAATTACCAACAAAATAATTAATAATTAATGTATTTTTCCAAATAAAATAGAAGAAAATAATTAATGTAAATTAATGACACTCATATATATACACAGTTAAATAAATAAAAAAAATTTGATATACGAAAAACGATAAAGCTTCCGAAAGTTGAAAGTTTCCAACACTACCTCACACTCGCATTATTGGAGTCGGAATCTTCGACTTCCAAAAGATCCCTTGATATATTATTTTTTAGAGATGGGGAGACACATTAGCCCCCGCTGGACTTTTTCGGTTTTATTTTTTATTTTTTATGCAAAAATTTTAGTAATTATAATTGTGCTCCCACGGAATTCCTAAAAGATGAGTGTTAGGGGTAGTCGCTTACTATTGCACAGTCGTTCCAGTGATTGGTGGTGATCAATTACAAAAATTAAATACTTTTATGTAATAAATGTCTTATTTTTTTATCAATCAATATATCCTTCTAGTTTTAAGGTATTTACATTGGTGTTATCAACAAAAAAATAAATTTATAAAAATAAATTTATAAAATACTTTTAATAATATCATTTTTATATTGTCCAGCTTTTAAATATTTTTAATAATCTATATACTTATTATAATCATTTCCTATATAATTTTAATTTTTTTTAATTATGGCTAATTGAATTAAAGAACATATTTTTCTTTTATATACTTATCATATATTTCTTTTATAAATAATTTTATTTGTTTGTTGATGACACCATTAATTGTAAATACTTTAAAGCTAGAAGGATATATTGATTGATGAAAAAGTAGAATATTTATTACAGAAAAATATTTAATTTTTGTATTTGATTTCCGCCGAGATGAAGCGACTGTGCAAGTGCAATCGACTATCCCTAGCACTCCTCTTCGTAAAAAAATCTTAACCAAAAAAAAAACCTCTTTCTCTAACTCACTGCCTACCGAAGTTTTTTATTTATTTAAAAAAACTCTTTTTCTAACTCACTGCCCAAACAAGTTTTTCAAATTTCAAAAAAGACTTATGCCTTTCACCTCTCTTGGGTTCCACAAAATTTAAAAAATCAAAAATCAGAAAAAAAAAAAAAAAAACCTTACTTTACAATTTATTATTTTGGTTCAAACTTTTTTATCATATTATTGTTAATGGTTGCCTCCAATGAATTAAACTTCCAGCTCCACCACCGATTTTATGAGATAATAAGTGCAATCGATTTGGCTCGTGAAAATGCACAAACTCGACTTAAATAATTCATAACCCAGTTGAGTTTAAGTCAAATAAAAATGACCAGACTTGATTCATTTGCAATCCTAACATTGAATTATGTATGACATGAAAGATTGACATACCATATTTTTCTGGATGAAGGATGATATCATATTTGATGGTGTGGACATCTACATATGTGATAGCAGCTAAAGGAAGCTCCTTCCTGAGTTGAGCAACACCCTCCTTCAACTTGTAATTGTAATACTCAGATAACTGATTGAAAGGAATTGCACAGCCTGCGCTGTCGTTTTGAGCCGCATATTCCGGAAAAGCTGTCAGCATAAGGGGAAGGCAGCCCATGGGGTCAGTGTTCTGGACCCAAAATGATCTACCTCCCAACTTGTACACATTCTGAAACATCATCACAACCTCACTGTTATATATATATATATATATATCAAATTTTGTGTGTAACGTGCTATATTTATAGCATATCAATTATATATTATATTATACCAGATCGAATTATTATTCGATCAAATTAAACATACTTAATATTATGAATCAAAATTCGATCCATTGACATGTCTATATCATCTTCCTCTATAATGAAGATTACCTTGATAGCGTTGGTTAACCTGTCGACTAGATTTGGTATAGATGCATTGACTTCAGCTATAGTCTGGTTATCAAAAAGAAACATAGACATATCATTATGACCGATATCAAATGTATACAAAGCGTCCTCAAAGGAGTCTTCCTCGGGCATTAGATCCTTGAATATCCCTCCTGTAAAACAATCAAAGTTCATATCACAATGTTAACTTGCAAAGAAATATCTTGATCATAAACTTGATGTAATTAGAACTATCAAAATAGAATTTAACAATGCTATTAATTTGATGCATAATTTACCTTTTTTCCTGATGAATTGTGATCTCCATTTGAATTGTTCGAACTGTCCGATCTGCACATCTAAGTAGAAGGGGCTGAATCCGCCCACCGGAAGAATAAACAACGGCGGCGTGATTGTTCCTGCTGCAGTGGCAAAATTCACTCCATGTGTGTAGTTGGTTCCCAAAGAATTGAGATAGGCATCCAGAAAGGGAAGACCTAAATGTGAAGCTGCAATTGCACAATTTTTGGAGAAAATGTTTGAGTTAAAGAGTAATGGAGGAGTTGCAAATATATATATATATATATATATATATATATATATATATATGAGAGAGAAATTGTGAATGTAACTTTTTTAACATAGTAAAGGACAGAATCACATAAGTATAATTTTTTACACTTTTCTCATGCAAAGGTTGAGAGTTTGAGTCTTCTAAAATTTAACAATATTGTAAGTATATATATGTTTGATTGAACTTTCGATAATATATATATATATATATAAAATTTTGTAAAAAAAATATCCATTGAAATTAATATTTAAGAAAAGAGTAATGATAGACAGGCCGATCGGACTTAATTCGATTTTTGTTTTATGTGAGTGGGGTGGTGGGTCCCACCACCACCACCACCCCACTCACATAAAAAAATATCGGATTAAATCCGATCGGACAGAATATCATTATTCTTAAAAAAATGACTGAAAAGCCTTCGGTTACACAAGTCGGTGTACCATTTCCATGCAAATAACAAAGTCCTCACATTTATAATTAAGTTATATCTAATTAGCTATGCCCTTATTGATGTTTTGATAAAAAGGTAGAATGGGTAATTTTGGCAAATCATTGCTAAAATGAGTGTTCACGGAGTTTCTTGGACCTGCAACGTTTGTTTCACAAATGAACAAGAATAAAAGTCCGCTCAAGTCTCAACATCATGTATTAATTATAGAGCATATAGTTGAGGTAAGAGAAATTATTACAAGTCTAATCATCACAGTCTCCAACCAAAAAACAAACGAAACTCACAAGTGTGCGTTCGATCAATAAGATATTGAAAAAAAATTAAACGTGACTTTTGATTGCACTGATCAATCAAGTGATTTACTAGTATAATTCAATAAAGTAAGCTAAAAGTGAGATCGATTCTAATAATACATACCAATGAAATCGATAATAAGCCGTCCATCGGAGTACCTTCCATTTGGCATGTGGAAGAAGGTTTCTCCGTAAGGTGGGTTGGTCCAATTAAAGGCTGCTTGCAGTCCACCGGTGTCGGAATTCGAGTCGCCGAAGTTGAAAATGGCCGGAAAGTCACAAGTTTCATCAGCAAAAACAGGGTTGAGGACAGTAGCACAACACACAAGCATGCAAAAACAAACGAGAGAAAAGGCAGGTTTGATCATTTTTAGACACTCCATGTTGTGGATGAGAAGAGAAAAGCAAGAAAGATGCTTATAGACTTTATAGTAGCCAGAGATGGTAGTTGATCTCTTGATATAGTGTGCCAAAGGTGATACTCTTCAATTTCAGAAGATTGGTACGTAGTTTCTATTTAGACTTTTCAATTCTTCTAGCAGAAATTTTAAAGTTTATCCAAAACATTCTAATATTTGAAAAATAGTGTATCTTGAACAAAAAGATTGACCAGGAAGGAAGAAAAATCAACAACATGATTTGACAGATAGAAGAAAATTACAAAATATGTTTGTATTGTTTGAGCACGTGTGCTTTTACAAATATGCCAACAGATTTCAAGAGATTTCCAATGACTGTATTGTCATGGTCTACCACACAATAAATAGATTTTAAATCATCATGGTTGATTCTTGTATGTGTAGATTAATAATGGGTATTGGATAATTAGTGAGGAATATTTAGAAAATTTAATAAACCATGCAGTTAACGAGGGAATGAAACTTTTTTTGAAATATTTTTCAAAAATTTAGAAAATAAAAAACTGTTTTCAAAAAACTATAAACTTATCAACCAATCATTTTTGTAGATTTTTCTTATTGAACCAAACAGACATTAAAGTTCTTGAAAAGTTGTGAGAGATCGAAGGAAATTAGGCCCCAAAAAAAAAAAAATTCAGGGCAAAAAGGCCAATTACCAAAAATGACATTCAATTGATGATTTATGGATCCACGTAGAGAGTTTTCCAAATTTTTATGGTCTTCATTGTCATTTTATTTTTATTTTTCTACACTTTCTCTGGTTGCACATGACACTTGAAGACTTATATTTCGTTTGGTAAGAAGGAAGAAAATTGAATAGAAGAGAGATCGAGGAGCAGGGATGGATGAGATATCTCTAGAGAAGAGATTGTATTCTTTTTACTTTTGTTTGGTTGGATGAAATAGATCAAAGAGAAGCAGATAATGCATTATATTAGGGTGTAAAACATTGTAAATAATAATTAGTTGTTAATATGCAGATTAGTTAGTTACAGATTAGTTAGTTAGTTAGATTTCTAATCTTCCTTGCAGCCAAGAGCTTACTCTGATGCTTGTGCTCCAGTTAGTTTGAAAGCATTCTCTGATGCTGATTGGGGTTCATGCCCTGATTCTCAGATTAACAACTAATTATTATTTACAATGTTTTACACCCTAATACATTATTTTGTTTATTAGGATAGAAGGAAAGAAAAATAAGAAAAGTTTTGTAATTTAAAATATTTATTAAGTCTTGTTTTTTTTTTTTTTTTTTTTTTTTTGTCTTTTGTCTAAATTTAGAGAGATAAAAATTTATGAAAGAAGAAGAATGTCTCATCCATTCTTTTCTCTCTTCTCTTTTTGCATTTTTTTTTCTTGAATTTACTCTCCTTGCATCTTCTTTATCAAGCGAATGAAATTTACTCATTCCCTTCTATCTTCCCTCCACTCCTCTTCCTTTCCAACGAATCATTAATTTTCACACACACAATCCTAAAAAGCGATTAGAACTCCATGGTTTGAGTAAAAGGTTCTTGATTCGTGTGTGAGTGTGACTCAAAAAGTATACCAATTAAAATTTTCCACACTTCGCAATAGAACGAATTCTTTTCAGAATAGGGCTATCGAAAGGAATGGGTATCGTACCTCAGGGATTATGTTCTGATGAGTTGGAACACAGAACTAATTCTAATTAAATTTATAAGAAAAGAATTCTGATTTTTAACTAATTAAAAAGATAAAATAAAATAAATCAAAGGTAAACAGATAATGAAGATAATAAGAGAGAAACCTAGGGTGTTTGACTTCACCACTAACTCCACAATCAATGGTCAATTGAATCAACTATAGGGGAATTACATCATGCATAAGTGGTGTCGGTGGCTACAAGCTCACCTTCATCCGTCAAGAAGATAACATATGATTAAGGCTAAGCCATGGACTATCTTCGATTGGCATGGGCCATCTGCCTAACTACTCTAATCTAGGGTGCAGTATGGTTCATCTTCTCTAGGCATAATCCATCAAAGCTCATAATAATATATTCAGTGATTACCATTGTGTAATAATCTCTCTCATGATCACAGAAAACAAAAGAGATTGATTTCAATAACAACAACTAAATATCTAAGACAAGATAAGAAATCATTGAGAGTGAATTTACAAGACTTTTATTGCTCAATTCATTAATAAGAATCCTCACAATTACACAATCTATGCATGTATATAAAGGTCCCCAATAATTAAAACAATCAAACCATTGATGCTTTGTTAGGGCTACATCAAAACCCTAGTGGATGAACTAGCCGCTCATGGTAGAAGAAGAAGCTTCAACTGTTGAGGAAGAAGACATCATCTTTCTGAATTACGCGTATGACTTCGTTCTCCAATGGCTCTGCAATATGTTCTGTTCTCTTCAGCCCTCTCAGACTCTCCAATCTCTGTGTCAGCTCCCCCAAAACTGCTGCCAAGCCTTCCCTTTATTCCCCAAGAGAATACACCAAAGTCCTAATCCAATTAGGAATTAATTAGGGTTTCCCGCAGCACTAATCAGGTGGGTTTTTCCTGCTGACTTCGGCCCAACTTTTGACCCACTAGAAGTCCGATTTACGGAATTTTCGTGAAATACAAAAGTGTGCAGAATCAAATTTCGTTCAACCCCACGCGGAAATAATGTCGATTTGAGGCTCGAAAATAAGACTTCTGGTCCGTTTTCCAAAACGGGATTAAGACTGCATTATGCGCAGATTTGGGCTTCAGGCCCGAAACCTTCTTAAGCAGCTGTAATTCTCTTGGACCTCTTCCTTGGGCTGATTTGAGTTGAAATAAATGGTTGAGTGAATCTCCTTGATGTAGGCTTCATCTCACCATCTTGGATGTCTTCTTTAAAAGCCCAAAATTCTGGTTTTAACTGAAATAATTATTAAGGCCCTGAAAATACAGAAAACACTAAAACAAAGTAAAATAACAAAATAATCTATCACTAAGAGAATAAAATACATAAGTTAAGAGGCTAGAATGCGTAACATTCAACGCCTATCACACCCCCAAACTTACATATTGCTAGTCCCTTAGCAATAGAATAAAACAAAACTAAAACAAAGGAAACTAACAAATACTAACTAAACTACCAAACTCCACTTTCGTGGGAGAAACGATTGCATTTAGCATATGCAACAAGCCTTTAAACCCCTAGGTTCCCCCTAGTGGACGAGTATAGTCTCGTGAGGGTTTCCAGAAATGTTACCCACAAACATTCAAAATTCTGTTTCAACATTAATTCAAGAAGAGAATTACAATATATAGTTACAAACTTGCATTCAAGAATAATTTCAAACTTTCAAATTCTATAATTCAAATCAATGGTCCTCATGCATAATTCACATCAACATATCTCAAAATAATCAACTCTAGCTCCCTCGTGTAAAGTGAACTAGCAATCATCTCATGTAGCATAACTCAGTTCTGAATATATTAAGGCACATACCCTTTCAATTCACTAGCTCCCCTTATTGAAATCATACTTCCCAACATGATTACATGACTTTTTCATTTTTTTTTTTTTCATCATTCCTTTTTTTTTTTCATTGCTTTATTGGTTGTGCAATGTCTTGATCTATTAAGCTTTCTGAAAGATCCATGTAGCAAGCTTTCAGTCAGTGACTCCCAAACCAGATGGCTTTAGGGCACTAGGCTTTGAGATACCCTGAAGACCTAATTACTCGAATCAGTCAGGCTACAAATCAAGACAACCAATGCTCATCTTTTCTCACCCTTTCACTTTTGACGCGAACACTCCGTGCTTCCTGAGGCATAGAGGCCCGGTTACTCATGAAAAGGATCAAATTGATTTGCTTATTCGTCACTTTTTTTTTTTCACTTCTTTTCTTTCTTTTTTTCCATTGAAGTCAAGTAAAACACATTATCGGTACTCATTCTCAAGAGATACTAATTAATATCAAGCATATGTAACTCAATAACCCAAAACATAGGTTTATACCCCACAAGATTATGCTAGTGTGTCTGTGCATGTAAGGAAACTACAATTAATCACTTCAAAATATGTTATTGCAAACCATGATTAAAACCACTTAATTTAAACCATAGTTTTCAAGAATTTAAAACATACTCAAAAATTGTAAGTTAAGCACCTACATAAGGTATTAATCCCTTGAATAATGTAAAAACATTCTACCTAAAAATAAAACAAAAGAAAATAAAATAAATAAACTAAGAAAATAAAATAAAATAAAATCCTAATACAAAAAGAATTTCACACAAATTTCCCCCCATATTGCAATACAGCACAAAAATAGGCATCGCCTCACCCCCAAACTTAAACTGTACATTGTCCTCAATGTACACCCAATTAAAGCATAGAGAAGAGTAAGAACGATGTTACCAGGACCAAGGAGTAGTGGCAAGAAAATAGAGCACATCACTAGCATGAAGGCAAGGCAAGCACACCCCCAAACTTGGATGATTCAACCTGTCAAAACAAACCACTATACCCCAAAGATCAAGTGAAAATAGTACGGGTGAAAATAAATATGAAAGAGAAAAATCCTTAAAAAAAAAAAAAAATAAAATAAAATATTTTTTTTCCATTTTTCAATTTTTTTTTTTTTCAAATTATAAACATCTAACTACAAAAAAAAAAAAAAAAAACTAAACAGAAAAACTAAAAATAAAATAATATACAAAAGATGGTTACCTTCCTGTCAAGGATGTGGTGGTGACTGAGCATCCGGATCTAAGTTAGCTTGGCGCATCAGTGCACGCATCATCCTCCTCATCTCTAGTTGCTCTTGGCGAGTGTCACGAAAGTGATCCGCCATCTCTGCTCTCATTGCACCAAACTGTGTGGAGACCTCTGTCTGTAGGGTGCCAAACTGGGCTGTCAACCCAGCAATCTGCCCTTCTAAGTATTGATAATCATGGCCACCAGCCTGTGCATGCACTTCCTCTTCCTCTGCCTCCATCTCCTCTGGATCATCTACCGGTGGTGGTACATCTACATGCTCTCCTCCTTGGGCCAACCGAGATACCTCACCAGGCGCCGCTATGACTCTCTGGTGCATATGAGATCGACTCAAGTTCCAGTCATGCGTGCCATAATGAAGGTCATGTGGAAACGCAAGCTCGTCCTCGTGGACTGCATACCCCTGTGATACAAGCAACTGGTGAATAATAGTAGGGAATGGAAACTCCCAGTCACTTGCACTGTCTGGTACTTTGGCCACAACCTTGGAATAGAATTTCTCCATCTGGCCCCAGACAATCTGTGGGAATGACAGCCAATGCCCAAAATGTATGGCATATAAGGCTCTGAGGAACTCTTGACGTCTTTCGGTTTTATGTCCAATTGGACATACATTCTTGAGTAGCACAGCGTCAAGGAATCATAAATGATTTGGCATTGAAGACTTTGAAGCTGCATTCCTTTTCGGCCCAGAAAATTGGTTGGCACACAATCGTGCAACCACATTGCCCACCGACAACTCGTCGGGTAAAGGAGTGTAGATATGAGATAAATCAGCTGGGCATTCATGAGGACAACCCATGGCAATGGCAATGGATGACATGTCAACTCGAACTATTGTTCCATCTACGGAAGAAGTAAGCACATCCCGCTCATCAGGTTTTGGTATTAAGTTTTGATAAAATACCTTGACAAGCCTCGGGTAAATAGTAGATGAGAGTGGAACAAAAATGGATGCCGACCGACGACGACGGATGTCGGAAATCCCCCATCGTGTCTCGGGAAACATACCATAAAGTTCGGCTATGTCAACCGTTGTTTCATAGTTCAACGCCCTTGGATGCCATCTCTCTTGAATACCGTCTCGGCGAGATTGTGAAGAACCTGTGGTCGGATCATTCCTCGCTCGGCGAGGATTACGTGAACTTGAAGCATCTTGGTGACTTGCTCTCTTTGGTGCCATAGAAGTAGAAAAAGTGTAGTTGAGGAATTAAATCGAACACTTGGTGTGCACAATTCTTTTGTAACCTTCAACCTCCTTTTTTCGGCAATTTTTCCACCCAAATCGAACAAGTATTTGCACCAATTTGATCCCCCAAACTTGGTCTTCAAAAGCCCTCAAAAAGATTTGAACAATTTCTTCTAGGAAAAACTTCACTTTCTTTGATGTTGAACTTGAAAAAGTGTGAGCTTCCTTTGAGAACTAGTGATTTTTGATCCACTTTGATGTTGAAGTTGATGTTGATCAATGTTGAATCCTTGTATAATAATCACTAATTGAAGAAATTAGTTTTCCGGATGATATAGGACTTGAATTGGAGTTCAAAGAGGTAGAAGATGTAAGTAGTAGCAACCAAATAGGATAAGGAGTCCATTTATAGAGCAAACTTTCGGCCAGCCCCTCTATACCCTTGGGCGATCGATCCCCCTTGGAGTGGGCGATCGATCGCCCACCTGCTGGTGGGGATCTTCAAGAATTCCCATGGGGCGATCGATCCCCCTTGACTGGGGCGATCGATCCCCCCCCTGAAGGCCTGTTTGACCCTCCATCGCCCAAGTTCGACCGAGACTTGATATTTTTGAGTCTCCATCGCCCAAGGTCGACCGAGAGCACGATTTTTCACCCGTCTTGAGTCCGAATACCTCGGTACACCTCTTGGCATCCTCCGGAAGCAACTTATACATCAAAAACTCAAAGAAAAAACATTAAAACGCAACTAGAATTGAAGAAAAACCTAAGAAAACTAGAATCAAAAATTAAAATTAAAGAAAACTAAACGAAATAAAGTATAGAAATACATACAAAACCTACTATTTAACGTCCGTAGGAGACGATTGACTCTCCGAAGGGATTAAGTCGGATAGATGGGATCCGTCAAGTCGACGGACTCCACGTCTCTTCTTGGCACACATCCTTCCACACAATGTTTCAACCTTTGGCCATTCACTTTCATCAAAGTATTATCTCTAAAGCTTCGAATTTCCACGGCACCATGAGGAAAAACCGAAATCACTTGGAATGGTCCATCCCACCTTGAACGCAATTTTCCGGGGAACAACCGAAGCTTGGAATTGAAGAGCCACACTTTATCACCTGGAGAGAAGGACTTTCGTGAGATGTGTCGATCATGAAATGCTTTCGTCCTCTCCTTGTAAATTCGTGAACTTTCATAAGCATCACGTCTAAACTCTTCTAATTCATTCAATTGCAACTTCCTCTCTTCCCCAGCTCTTTTTGCATCGAAATTGAATTTTCGAATTGCCCAAAGTGCCTTGTGCTCAATCTCGACTGGAAGATGACATGCTTTCCCATACACTAACCGATATGGTGACATACCGATAGGGGTCTTGTAAGCAGTCCGATACGCCCATAGTGCTTCGCTCAGTCGTAACGACCAATCTCTTCTATCTGGTCTCACTGTCTTCTCGAGAACATGCTTAATTTCTCGATTGGACAACTCTACTTGCCCACTTGTTTGAGGATGATAAGGCGTTGCCACCTTATGTGTCACGGAATATTTAGCAAGCAAACCTCTCAAGAATTTATTGCAAAAATGAGTACCACCATCACTGATCAAGGCTCGAGGAATTCCAAATCGACTCAGAATATTCTCATGCATGAATTTGATTACCACCTTGTGATCATTGGTTCGAGTTGCAATGGCCTCCACCCACTTGGAGACATAATCCACTCCAACCAGAATATATTCGTAGCCAAAAGAAGGTGGAAAGGGTCCCATAAAATCAATTCCCCAAACATCAAAAATCTCCACCACCAGAATGGGGCTCATGGGCATCATATCACGCCTCGACATTGAACCCAATCTTTGACAACGATCACAAGTCTTACAGAAAACATATGCATCGTGAAACAGAGAAGGCCAAAAGAATCCACATTGAAGTACCTTTGCCGCTGTCTTCCTTGCACTGAAGTGGCCTCCACATGCCAATGAATGGCAGAACTTGAGAATATCTTGAAACTCATGGTCTGGGACACATCGCCGAATAATCTGATCTGGACAATATTTAAATAACTCTGGATCTTCCCAAAAGTAATGATGAACTTTAGAGAAGAATCGATCACGTTCTCGCTTGGTCCAGTCTCTTGGCACTTTTCCCGTGGCTAAATAGTTCACAATATCTGCATACCATGGTGTGGAGTTGTCGGACACTCCAAACAATTGCTCCCTCTGAAGTGTTTTGGAGAGTGTAGTGCATATAGAAGTTACCACCATGGTAGAAATTTGATCTTCAAACACCTTCTTCTCCTTCTGTTTTTCTTGCACCCTTACTTCATCTACAGATTCAATCACCTCTTCAGAGTCCATGAAGAAGACATCAGTCTGATCTGGAGGATTCTCAACAGCATTGAAAATATTAAGTTTAACCTTCATGTTGCCAAAGGAAATATCCATGATCCCTGACCTACAATTTATGCAAGCATCAGCAGTAGCTAAGAAAGGTCGACCAAGGATCACAGGAATGTGCCTCTTCGGATTGTGAACCGGCTCAGTGTCAAGTACAATGAAATCAACAGGAAAGTAGAACTTGTCCACTTTAATGAGCACATCTTCTATGATTCCTCGGGGTTGCTTTGTTGATCTGTCTGCAAATTGTAATACCACCGAGGTAGGCTTCAATTCTCCCAAGCCCAATTGTAAGTAAACTGAATAGGGTAGCAAATTCACACTTGCACCCAAATCAAGAAGAGCTTTATCCACATGGTGCTCCCCAATAATGCATGAGATAGTTGGAGCACCAGGATCTTTGTACTTGGGAGGAGTACACTGCTGAATTATTGAACTTACTTGTTGTGGCAGCATTACTTTCTTTGGCACATGGCTTTTAGAACGCCTTTTCTGAGTGCACAAGTCCTTCAAAAATTTTGCATAAGGAGGAATTTGCTTGATGGCATCAAGGAGTGGCAAATTAATCTTCACTTGGCGAAACACCTCCATCATGTCATGCAGCTTGTCCCCTTGCTTCCCCAACTTAGATGCTTCAAGAAAACGTTGTGGGAAAGGAGCCTTGGGCTCATAAGGAATTTCAGCACTTGGACTTGTGATCACTTTTTCTTCTTCTTTCTTCTCACCCACCTTATTGTCAATTATTTTCCCACTTCTCAAAGTGGTAATGGCTTGAACTTGCTCATGGTGTGGGTTGCTTGTGGAAGCTTGCATCCCTCTTGGATTAGCAATTGGTTGACTAGGGAGCTTCCCTTCTTCTCTTCTACTCAATGAAGTAGCAAGCTGTCCAAACTGAGATTCCAGTTTGGCAATGGATTGAGAATGCGAGTGCACTAGCTGAACTGTAGATTGTACTGTTGCTGCAGTAGCTTGCACTGTCTCTATAAGAGAATCAAGCTTGTCAAATTTAGACAAGGTAAGAGTCAGCTTGTCTTCAATAGCAGAAATTCTTTGGGCCATAGGACTTTGTGTTTGATATTGCTGTTGAGGCACAAAAGTCCTAGGTTGATATGATGGTTGCATTGCTGCCCCTTGGTTACTGTAAGAAAACCCAGGATGATTCCTCCATGTGGGATTGTAAGTATTACCTCGTGGAGGATTCATTGGTCCAGTGAAAGTAGCTTGAACTTGCTCATGTTGAATATCAGAAAATTGCCCCATTGAAGGACAATTGCTCACATTATGCATAGGACTAGAGCAGAATTCACACGGGCCTAGCAATGAAGAATTTGAAGCAGAAGGAGTTTGATTGGCAGCCATAATTGCTGCTACCTTCTGTGCAATTAAATCAATATCAGTTGGCATAGCTTCTGAAGCACCAACCTCAAAAATCCCATCAGTCTTCCTGGTAGTGGCAGGTCTGCTAGAACGAGTAGAGGACACATGTTGTAGAGAGTTGTCACTAAGATTTTCAAATAAGGTCCATGCCTCTTCTTCACTCTTCAACATAAAAGTACCTCCACATGACGCATCAACCATCTGTCTGTTGGCTTCTGTGAGCCCTTCATGAAAACTCTGCACTAGTTGCCACTTAGGAACTTGATGATGGGGACACTTCCTAAGAAGGTCCTTGAATCTTTCCCATGTCTCATAAAATTGTTCCCCCTCATGTTGGGAGAAACCAGTGATAGCACGTCTGAACTGATTGGTCTTCCCTATCGGAAAATACTTCTTGAGAAACTCATGTTGCATCTGAGTCCAAGTCGTGATAGAACCAGCCGGTAGGGAGTTGAACCAATACTTTGCTTTGTCTTTCAAAGAGAATGGAAAAAGTCTCATTCTGAAAGCATCTTCAGAGAAGTTGTGAATTTTTGTAGTTGAGCACACTTCAATGAAGTCATCCAGATGCTTGTAAGGGTCTTCTTGAGTCAGCCCAAAATAAGATGGTAGCATCTGAATAATGCTGGACTTGATCTCATAATTCTGTGCTGTGACATTGGGCAGTTGAAAACCTGCTGGCGAGGTATATGTTTCAGGAACATAGTAGTCCCTAAGCAATCTAGCTCTCTCTCCATCAGCATTAGGAACAAGGTTATTATTCCTCTCTTCTGCCATGTCTTCAATTATTTCTTCCTCTTGCACACTGGTGTCAACAGGGATGTTCCTCTGTTGTCTAAGAGTACGTTCAGGCTCAGGATCAAGAGGTATCAAAGGATCAGCCACAGAACGACGACCTTGCATATATTACCAAAAGCACCTGAAAAGAAAACAAAAACAAGAATAAAAATAAAATATAAAAATTTCCTAAACTAAAAATCCAATTAAAACTAATTCTGTAAAATCCAATCAATCAAATAGATAATCCCCGGCAACGGCGCCAAAAATTGATTCGTGTGTGAGTGTGACTCAAAAAGTATACCAATTAAAATTTTCCACACTTCGCAATAGAACGAATTCTTTTCAGAATAGGGCTATCGAAAGGAATGGGTATCGTACCTCAGGGATTATGTTCTGATGAGTTGGAACACAGAACTAATTCTAATTAAATTTATAAGAAAAGAATTCTGATTTTTAACTAATTAAAAAGATAAAATAAAATAAATCAAAGGTAAACAGATAATGAAGATAATAAGAGAGAAACCTAGGGTGTTTGACTTCACCACTAACTCCACAATCAATGGTCAATTGAATCAACTATAGGGGAATTACATCATGCATAAGTGGTGTCGGTGGCTACAAGCTCACCTTCATCCGTCAAGAAGATAACATATGATTAAGGCTAAGCCATGGACTATCTTCGATTGGCATGGGCCATCTGCCTAACTACTCTAATCTAGGGTGCAGTATGGTTCATCTTCTCTAGGCATAATCCATCAAAGCTCATAATAATATATTCAGTGATTACCATTGTGTAATAATCTCTCTCATGATCACAGAAAACAAAAGAGATTGATTTCAATAACAACAACTAAATATCTAAGACAAGATAAGAAATCATTGAGAGTGAATTTACAAGACTTTTATTGCTCAATTCATTAATAAGAATCCTCACAATTACACAATCTATGCATGTATATAAAGGTCCCCAATAATTAAAACAATCAAACCATTGATGCTTTGTTAGGGCTACATCAAAACCCTAGTGGATGAACTAGCCGCTCATGGTAGAAGAAGAAGCTTCAACTGTTGAGGAAGAAGACATCATCTTTCTGAATTACGCGTATGACTTCGTTCTCCAATGGCTCTGCAATATGTTCTGTTCTCTTCAGCCCTCTCAGACTCTCCAATCTCTGTGTCAGCTCCCCCAAAACTGCTGCCAAGCCTTCCCTTTATTCCCCAAGAGAATACACCAAAGTCCTAATCCAATTAGGAATTAATTAGGGTTTCCCGCAGCACTAATCAGGTGGGTTTTTCCTGCTGACTTCGGCCCAACTTTTGACCCACTAGAAGTCCGATTTACGGAATTTTCGTGAAATACAAAAGTGTGCAGAATCAAATTTCGTTCAACCCCACGCGGAAATAATGTCGATTTGAGGCTCGGAAATAAGACTTCTGGTCCGTTTTCCAAAACGGGATTAAGACTGCATTATGCGCAGATTTGGGCTTCAGGCCCGAAACCTTCTTAAGCAGCTGTAATTCTCTTGGACCTCTTCCTTGGGCTGATTTGAGTTGAAATAAATGGTTGAGTGAATCTCCTTGATGTAGGCTTCATCTCACCATCTTGGATGTCTTCTTTAAAAGCCCAAAATTCTGGTTTTAACTGAAATAATTATTAAGGCCCTGAAAATACAGAAAACACTAAAACAAAGTAAAATAACAAAATAATCTATCACTAAGAGAATAAAATACATAAGTTAAGAGGCTAGAATGCGTAACATTCAACGCCTATCAGTTCTTGGATTACTTGTTAGAGCATATGGGTTTGTTATTTAGACATTTGGGTTTATAAATGATTCATAACAGCAAAAGCCATTCAATTAGCCCTGTTTGATAACAATTCCGATTTTAGATTTTAACTTTTATTTTCATTTTTTTGAAATTCACAGTATAAATCACGTTAGGTAACGCAGTTTTCATTTACAAAAATTACACTAAATACTCCTAAATTTATTTTTTCACTAAACATCCCTCTAAATTTTTTTTTTTCAAAAAATATGCCTCCCTCAACCTGTTTTCTGGATCCGTCCCTATTTATAGGTATTCCTAGTGTACTTAACTAGCTAAAATTCTCTAATCATAAAAGAACCTTGAAAAAAGAAGAATTTCAATCTTTTATGATCGTCCCTCTCTTTGCCATTTAGTGTATAGTTTGGCTACTCATAATAATTGTCATGAGCTCTATTTTAAAGGATAATACTTGGGTCCTGCCCTGACAATACCAATATCATTCTCCTTGCTTATATGGACCAATGAGTGTGCAGATAGAAGTTGAAGAGACAAAACAAAATCAATAAACGATGAACTTTTCGTTTAACCCACAAAAAGATGGATAATGTTCATTTAAAAAAAATAAAATTTTTGACAACTGTTTTAATTCTATTAGTCCACATAATCAGGGAGAATAATGTTGGTACTGCTACGGCAGAACCCAAGTATTATCCTATTTTAAATTAACATATTTCTGAGTATAAAAATATGTGCACATGTATGTCATGTCATTACAAACAATATCAAAATATTCTAAAATAAAATTATACTGACTCGTCAAATGTCACAACTCAGGTAAGTGTGAAATTTACTATAAATAAATTTTGACGCGAAGTATAAGGATTCTAGTGTTTTTTTTTTTCTTCTCTCATAATTTGTACCAACTTTTCTCATTGGGAGGATTACTTGAGACTCACGGTTGTAAATTGTTCCTTCTTTTTCTTTTTCTTCACTTTGATAGCTTGCACGAAACGTTTTTTGAAAATTTTCTGAACAGTGAACTATATCCTTCTCTCTTTTTTTTTTTTCTTCACTTTCTTTGGTTGCACACTGACAAACGTTTCTTGTCTTTTTTTGGGACAAGTCAATTTATAGTAATAAACAAAATAAAAAATGATGTCATGACATTTAAAAGGATGGAATTTTCAAATATTGTCATCTCTTATCTGTGGGATCCACCCACAAGTGTTAAACAAAGTTACCACAAAATTTGTCAAACTGCGCTTTGAAGATATGTATGATACACTGTGTGATTTGAATTCACAAATTTTTTTTCTTTTCAAAAGAAAGAGCCCAAAACTCTCATGTGATTTAAAAAAGAGTAAGTTTTATTGACACTCTTTAAAGTTTGAAGTATTGTGATGTTACTACAATTTTTTATAATTTTGTCATCAATACTTCTTATAGTTTGTACCATATATCACATACACTCCATTCTGCAAAAAGTACACAGAGCACTTTTTTACGGTAAAATGACTTTACTGTCCGTTAACTTTTGACCTAACTCTTTTAAATACTAAAATTACTCCTTTAATCTTGCCTAATGGACAAAAAAAATATACTTATATACACATAGTATCACAAATATATATACACACACACACATATGGAAGTCGTGAGTTAAAATGGGTTGGGTAATAATCATGGATTTTTTGGTCTTTTTGCAATTTTTATATTTTTATTTTAAAAATTAATTGAATAATGAGGAGTAATCTAGACATTTCACACATTCTTAAATGAAAAAGCTGACACAGAGTGTTGGTGACAAAATTACACAAAGTTGTAGCCGCATGACAATACCTCAAACCTAATATAAATTAAGCTTTATATGATTGGTTAACTTTCTCCATGTTTTGCATATTTTTAACATTTTAATATTTATTAATGTTGAAGTATTATTGACAAAAAATAAAATGAGTGATCTGACTTATATTACTTATATATGTTATATGTTATACTATATATCTCAGGACACTAAAGAAAAAATTAACTTCATAAAATTAGATATTCAAATTAAATGGTTTAAACTCGTCAATTAATCTAATTAATTTTTTAGACACTCAACTAATTAATCAAAATTTGAGAAATATAAGAAACTGGTCTAACTTATATTACTTATAAATATTATATGTTATACTATATATCTTGGGATACTAAAGAACAACTATCATAAAACTAGATGTTCGGATTAAATGGTTTAAACTCATCAATTAATTTAATTGATTTTTTAGACACTTAACTAATTAATCAGAATTTTACAAAATAGAAGAAAATGGTGTAATTTATATTACTTATAAATGTTATATGTTATCTCAGGACACTAAAGAATAACATAGTATCATAAAACTAGATGTTCAGATTATTTTTTAAACCCAAATTTTGACAAAATAGAAAAATGTCGTCTAACTTATACTACTCATAACTGTTACATATTATACTATATATCTTGGGGCTGTAAAGAACAACGTGTTATCATAAAACTAGATGTTTAGATTAAATTATTTCAACTCATCAATTAATCTAATTCAGTTATTTGACATGGACTAATTAATTAGAATTTCATAAAATAGATGAAAGTGGTCTAACTTATATTACTTACATATATTTATCGTTTTAGTAATTTTATTGATCAATTTCTTCCAAATTGAAGATTTGTCCTTTTGTACAAATTGAAAAATATAAGGAATTTTGCAAATAACAAGGAGGTGAGTAGGCGAGTAACTTAAGTTAAATTTATATTATTTAATATTTTTTGTTGCATAATAATATATAACTGGTTCATCGATCACATGTATGCATTTAGCATAAATAATAATTAATTTATAAATTGCAAGTCCATATTTTTTTTTATGATAAGTGTAAATTGAAACTCCATATCTTTACTAAAAAAAAGTTTTATTATTATTATTATTATTTTACTAACTAGGAAAAAATAAATTATTTTTCAAATCAATGAATACTAATAGATTTAAGAATAAAATGAGTATTTATACTATATATAACATGTTAGAAGATAATATATATATATATATATATATATATATATATATAATACATGTTAAAGAAAATATTGTGACATTTGGTAGAATAACCTTTCTCATGCTTTGAAAATAAATATTAATGTTGAAGTTTATTAACAAAAAAAAAAAGTTTGTACTAGTTACAGTTATATTAGCCATTAAATATAATTATAGGTCAATCAAAAACACAATGCTTTGATGGATGGAGTGTTACCATGTATATTTTTAGCTAAAGTTTAACTCTTCCCAGCAGCAATCATTTATACTATTACAAGTCGGGTTTCTATTCGAGTTGCTCAAGTTTTCTAATTCGGTTGGGCTTTGGGCAGACCGACACATCAACCTGGGCCTAACCCGAAATAAATTCGGGTTCTTATATTCCAGCTCAGGCCCGGCCCGATATTCAGTATAAAGTACCCAAGCCCAAAAAAATTCGAGCGAATTTGGATTGGGTCAGGTTGAACCCGCCCGAGTTGCAGCCCTAATTGTTGGTGTTATTACAGACTGTCTTGAGAAGTGGTTGTTGTAATTGATGTCAAGAAGTTATTTGAGAAAGAAATTTTATTATGCTCATTTCATAGAATAATTATTATTATATAACTATCAAGTATTATTCTTTTATATTTATATTCTTTGGAAATCCTGAATGGCAAGATCCTTGAGTTCAGATTATATTATTGTCTATTTATTTCAAGTTTTCAGCACCTTTTTTATTTTTTATTTTTAGTCAACCTCATGATGGTGCTTTATCCACAACATTAGAAATTTTAAGTGGGTTTCTTTTATTTCCTACAATTTCCCATAAACCAAACGGAGTTTCATAATGAGTTCAATATTTTGCTTAATTTTTTTTTTAGTGAAGGAATTATTTGATTTAAGAATGATAATTTGGTATTTTTTAATAAGAGGTTAGAGAACATTTTGGATCTAATGTGGTGTTTGACTCCAAATATAAAGCCAAGTGACGTGGGCAATAGTGATT
Organism: Cornus controversa; assembly: GCA_026545225.1. Classification (NCBI taxonomy): domain Eukaryota; kingdom Viridiplantae; phylum Streptophyta; class Magnoliopsida; order Cornales; family Cornaceae; genus Cornus; species Cornus controversa. The sequence continues at coordinate 21,267,614 of CM048854.1, read as the reverse complement.
TGTGTGACGTGAATGAGAGATGTACTTTGACTAGAACTTTTCTATCCTCAGCTAAGTCTGAGAAACTGAAGAGCCAGCCTCCTACTAGGACACGCTCCTATCTGATTGTTATAAATACTGGAACAATCCATGTTCCAACTACACAATTAATACCCTCTACGTGTCTTTACAGTTTTTTAAGCCCTTCCGATTTTTGACTTGACCGTCGGAGTGTAGTCGGCTGGCACCATGCTGATGTCCTTCTGGTTACCCTTCTTTTTTCCTTTTACAAGTTGGCGTTTGACCAGATTGGGGGTGGATTTGTGCTTCATCAGTTGGCGTTGTCTATGGGAACAAAATCAAACTTGATTATTCTACACGAAGCATGATGCACCTACAATATGTGCTAGAGACTGTCGTCGGTTAGGATCCACCTACCGGTCACCATGCAGCCGGCCAAGATCCTCCTACTGGTCCTGCCGGTCCTGTCTAACACTATTAGCCAATCGGTCAGGAATCACCTGCCGATCACAATTCGCCTGCTATCCCAGACCCTACTGGCCACAATCTTCTTGTGGCGGGAGAAGGAAGCATGTAGCCCCCTGGTTAGGGAGACTTGCCCGGGGTATGTCCTGGAGCCCTAAACAACCAGGAACGTGTCGCAGCGTTGGAATACCAAGTTCAGAAATTAAATCAGAGTCTGATCTAAGTACTCTAACAAAATGCAGCAATCCTGCAGTACCTCCCTCCTGTGGCACCAGTGCCATTACGAAGCCACCTTAGGCCAGTCTATCCAGAAATGAATGATATTGGGTGAGATAGTGGGGTTCTGGCAAACGACACGGCCTAGAGCCACATGAGAAGCGATCGAGATGGGACGAATCCCATTCACTTAATTTCGTCTGAAATAGCTCGTATTCATGGGGATTCGGGGTTCAGAGCTAGTACTTATAGGGATTAAGGACACACCTCAGAGCTAAGGTAGAAAGTATGGCTCATGTCATTAAGGGGAAAAACCCTGTTTTAGTGGAGGATCTAATTCAACAAACCAACTTCCCTTTTGCCACTGGAGTAATGAATTGGCCTTTGCCTAATAAGTTTAAGATACCCACACTTCAAAACTTTGACGGGGCCAAGGACCTGCTAGACCATCTGGAGACCTACAAGGCTCTAATATACCTCCAATGAGTACCAGATGAAATCATGTGTAGAGCCTTTCCCATTACATTGAAAGGTTCTGCCTGAGCATGGTTTAACAGCTTGAAACCTGTGTCTGTACATTGCTTTAAAGAACTAAGCCAATTTTTTGTGAGCAACTTCATTGCCACCTGAAGACACAGGAAGCCTGCCACTTACCTTTTGAACGTAAGGCAGATTAAGCGAGAGTCGTTGTGAGACTACATTAACCGTTTTAATAGGGAGATGTTGCTGGTAGATGTTTTGGATGACAAGGTAGCAGTTACCGCATTCATGGGAGGCCTGCAGCCCTCAAAGTTCTTGTACTTAATCTCTAAGCATCTACCAGAAAGTATGTCGAAGCTACTCATAAAATCCCAAAAGTACATGAACACCGAGGATGCCCTTGATGAACGAAGGAAAAAAGGCGATGGTGGCAAAAAGGCTGACAGAAAAGGGGAGGACAATCCATTAAAAAGGAAAAGGACCCCAAATATAGTATGATAACACAAAATCAGAGCGAGAGGTCATCGCGCCGAGATAAGGGATTCACTTTTACCCCTTTAAACACATCGATAAGTCAAATCCTCCTTTATATTCAAGATAATTTGCAGTAACATGACCCCCAAAACTCAGAACAGATCCTGCTAAAAGATCCCATGACAAGTATTGTAAATTTTACTGTGATCATGGACACAACACAGACGAGTGCATCGACTTAAAAAGGTAAATTGAAAGTCTAATCCGAATGGGCCAACTGCGTAGGTTTGTGGTTGGAGATGAAAGGGGGCACAAAACTGCCCACGGGACGGCCAGAATGATAACACTCAAAAAAACCCTCCATTAGGAGAAATCAAAGTTATCTCAAGTGGACTTGCAGGCTGCTTGAAAAGCGTATATGAGAAAGTTCAGAAGTTTCTGCGAAGTGGGCGAGGTGAGCCAGTCACTCCCTTAGGCCAAGCACCCTCGACTGGATGATCAGATCATAACCTTCTAGGAGGCCGATGCGAGGGAAATTCAGCAACCATATGACGATTCCCTGGTGGTTATACTGACTATCACTAATTTTACAATTAGGCGAGTATTGATCAATAATGGCAGTTCTGCTGACATCGTGTTTGTCGGGGACTTTGATCAGATGAACATTGGTAGCGAAAAACTCAAGCCTACTAAATCCTCGTTTATCAGATTCTCTGGGGAGAAACTCTTTCCGTTTGGTATCATTGACCTGCCAGTCACTGCTGGTACAAGTCCAAGGCAGGTCACCAAGATGATGACCTTCTTTGTGGTAGGTTGCCCATCTATGTATAATGATATTGTGGGAAGAGCTATGTTAAACACTATGATGGCAGTAACCTCCACTTACCATCTCCTCGTGTGATTCCCTACTGACTATGGCATTAGAGAGCTAAGGGGAGATCAGGCCACTACTCGAGAATGCTACACCATTTCCTTAAAAAAGAAGAAAGTACCAGAGACTTTGAGCGTTGAAGGCCTAGAGGTTGACGATAAAGAGGAGGTCCACCATACGGAACCAATGAAAGAACTAATTGAAGTGAAGTCGATTTGTATGAGCCCGAGGTCAGGAAGAAGGTGAGCGTGGGGTCATCATTCTCACCCACCACGTAAAAGTTCCCTCGTAGAAGCATGTCTCCCCTCAAAAATAGAATAAACCCTTTCCACACTGGTCGGGGCTTTAGAAACGACTCTGTCCGGGAAAGAGTAACAGACAGCCAACTCTTCCACCTCTGAGGCAGTCATAGTAGAGGCAAGGCCCTATCACTCAGAATAGTCTTCCATGAACAAATAAATGAACTCGAGAGCTTCATAGAGGGGAGATTAAGGAGCAAAGGGCTCTGGGTCGAGCTTCTAAAAGTTGTGTTGAAAAAAAAAAGGCAATGAGAAAGAGAAGAAGTTATGGAGTCTTGCATGTACTGAATGATAGTCGATGGTGTATAGAGAAATGAAGATATCAGAGGGTTTATATAGGCATTGGCCATTGGCAACGTTCAAATTACAATGTTCTAATTGCAACGTTCTAAGGCCGAGGAGACCAAGAAGACCAAAGGAACTGACCAAAACCGGCCAATGCCGGCCAAGGAGGCCGACTAAGGCCTGTCCCTAACCGAAACCGGCTAAGGCTGGAGCCGAGGGGCTGGTTCAGATGGGGTCCATGGTTATAAGGCTTGACAAGTTTTAGCTGGGTGTGGGTCAGAGGTTCATTTGGAGGGCCCAAAGGGCTGATCGAAGTGTTCTTAAGGTCCAGCAAACAACCCTCATGAACAGGGGGCATCTGATGGGGTGTTTGACTCCAAATATAAAGCCAGGTGACGTGGGCAATAATGATTTGTGTGACATGGATGGGAGATGTACTTTGACCAGGACTTTTTTATCTCCAGATAAGTCTTGGGAACTGAAGAGTCAATCTCCTACTTGGACACGTTTCCATCCGACTACTATAAATACATGGACAATCCATGTTCTAGGTACGCAATTAATACCCTCTGCGTGCCTTTACAGCTTCTAAAGCCCTTTTAATTTCTGACTTGACTGTCGGAGTATAGTCAGCTGGCACCACGCCGGTGTCCTTCCGGTTAGCCTTCTTTTATCCTTTTACTGGTTGGCGTTTGACGAGATCGAGGGTGGATTTGTGCTTCATCATGAACACTGATTCTTAATGCATATGTAATTGTTTTATTTTATTCAACCAAAGTGAAAAATAAACTTTTAAAATAGACCACTTTGTTATTTAGGACTCCTAACTCAATGTAAGTGTAGTTTTTTCTTAATTCATTTTATTCCCTAAGTACATGAATATTTTATAATAAAGAAATTATGAACAAAAGGAATCCTAAAAATATTATAATTTAAAATTATCTCTAAAAATTATAAATAAATAAATAAATATGAGATCCTAATCATTAAACTAAGATAACTACCCAATTTAAGAAAAATACGTCTTCGTTTAGACCTCTAACAAAAATCCCAAAATATTTAGCAGTCCCCCTATAGAACTAAAAACTGTGATTTTGAGGCACTATACAATGAAATTTTGCCTAAAAATGACATGGGCTACTTACTTATTGGGTCATTTTCGATTGAGAATGGGACTTTTCGAATTAAAATGATGTGTATAACTTGAATTTGAAAAACTGTCCTACTTCAGAACCCTCCCTTTTAAAGATTCTCGTTCTCGAGTTTGGCTGTGGATAAATTGGCTCATCATATATGAGTATGAACAGAATTTCATACCATTGAGGACTTAATCTTAATCTTTTATAAACTTGCTTCAGATTGTTCGCCCATTTATTTTCTCTTTCCTTCAATTTCTTCTGACAATCTTCTTGATTCTTATTTCTTGATTGAACTGATTCATTTTTCTTTTCCTTAACTTCATCATAACTAATTTTTAATATATCCATATTTTTTTCACATGATAATTTCACTATTAGAGTTCGCATTCATGTCTTGTAATTATTCTACCAATCCATCTTTTAATTTGTGTGCTTCCTTCTTGCTGCTATAATTGCAAAGTCCTCAATCTTGGCCAACTACCTCAACTTAAGGTGATCTACATCAAAGGAATGCAGGACTTGGAGGACATTGAAGGAATTTAGGACATGGAAAAGTGGGCGGATGAGCAGTTCCTTTCCATTGTAGTAACTAAGATAAATAGCTGCCCAAAGCTAAGGAAGTTGCCATGCATATTTCCTACAGTTGGAATTTTGTGGATCAAAAGTGCAAAAGGCTCTCTCACTGACCCCATCTCTAAAGTTTCTCATACTTGTTGAAAATCCTGTTCTTGAAGGCCATAATGACCTTAGCCAATTTATAAATCAACTTTAAGTTCAACTCATTCCATCCACTTCTCAAAATGACCCTAACTAGTCGGTCCTGCAAATTTCTGAAACTGAGATTAAGAAAATGGTAAATTAGTGGCCTAAAAAGGTGAATGACATGCTCCATAAGGAGCATCAACTGGTGTTTTCTCAACATCCCTATTTTATATGCGATGGTTGTGACACAGTTGGACTTAATTGGTCATTCTTCTCTCAAGAATGTGACTTTGATCTCCATCCAGATTGTGCTTTAATAGAAGACAAAGGAAACATGGTGAACAAATTACTAAAGAAAGTTCAATCTTTGATGGAATTTATTGTGTCAAAGCTTAAGATGTTAGTGTTTTGGGTTTGGAACTTTGATTATTTGATAGCACCTTTATTGTTATATTGTGTTACTAGTAGTGTTAATTTTGATATAGTTACTTCTTTTTTTAACAAGTACTTTTATTTTTAATGTTAGTTGAATGAAAATTTTGTTAGGTTTGTGGCTCAAATTTAGTTGCAAAAGTAGTTTCCTTTTCTGTTTTGGAAACTTGAAGACTTGTGAAGCAAGGCGGGAGACTTGGAGAGGAAGTTGTAAACATCTATTTTAGAGTTGTGATTGATTTGGTAACTTTTTGTTAGACAAGGTATGAGAATTTTTGTTCAAGAAGGAATTGGTTTTGAGACACTATAAATAGAGGTAGGGTTAAAGTAAAAAGTAAGAGAGAGAGGAAAGATGTAAGGGGTTGGTGAGTGCTGTAAGGAGAGGAGAGAGTATATGTAATTTTGGAAAAAAATGCCAATAAATAGTGAAAGAGTGTGTGTGGTAGGCATACTTTTCGCGTGTTATATATTCTCTTCTCAATTATATTGATATCTCTCTCCCCATGGACCTAACCCTATAGTTAGGTGAATTAAGTAAAATATTGTGTTGTATATGAATGTGTTTGATTATTATCTCTATATATGTTTGTGTGATTGTTGATGTGATGATATGCTTCCGCTGTGCCAAACGAAGGGGGATTAAATCCCAACAAAAGTTAGATATTCACTTCTGAGAACAATCAAGACGTCCACATGTCTTACTCTTGTGAAACTAGTCCAGAGCAGATCATGGCGTGATTGCTTAAAAATGATGCCACGATCGGTGCAACCGCAAATAGCGATGACCAGCTCATGCCATACACTTCCAGGGACTACAAGGATCAAGTGATGTTTCACACTTTAGTAGAAGACCACAACGAGATCCTGCAAAAAAAATATAAAAAAATTAAGTTTTGGGATCGAATGGTTCAAGTGCGTGAACTGATTGAGGATTCATAGTCCACCCCCATTTCCTTTGCTCTTAATTGAGTGTCAGAAATCAGGGCATGACAATTTGGGCCATGACTTTTAACTCGAGTATTGTATTATAAAACTTATTCGTAGGGGAATAGATTTGTATTTCACGAAGAAGTCCTAATTCCAATATTTAAGGGGTGAAAATTGCATGTCAAAGTAGTCACAATATTCTATGCAAATATTACACCAGTTATGGTAATTGACCATATCTCTCGACCCAGACATCTGAATTGAATAAACTTAGCAGCTGTGAAAAGATAACTTGAAGCCCAAGATTTTTGTATTTCATAGAAATTTCGTGAATAACATTTATTCAAGGTGAAAACTGGATTGCAAGTCAGAGAAAATATTCTGGCAGATTTTCTTCTCAGCATTTTCCTATTTTCTTTTACTTGGAGAATATCCTAGAGGACCTCTATATAAGAGAAAAAGATGAGTAGAAGACGGGAGGAGAAAAATAAGTGGAGGACAGGGCAGAAAAGACAGAGACAATCTGAGTTTTATTTCTTTATTTTATTTGATTATGTCTTTTATTTATTCGTTATATTCTTCTACCATGTGTAACTAAATTCCTTAACTAAGGTTGAGGAGAAAACCTCCATTAATGAAATGAAGTTATTTTATTCATTAATTGATACTCATGTGTATGATTTAAATGCTTATGATTTTCGCTTCTTGTGATTAATTATTTTATAGTTCTTTCACCATTTGTATCATGTATATGTGGTAGTTAGAAAGTATTATAATTAATCAAAGCTTGGGTTTGCATTTCTTAAAAGTGAAAATCTTTGATCTTATGTTTTTCATTAAATTGGATACATAATGCTTAGAATCTTACATTATTAAGCGAAGAAAAATCTACTGTTTAATATATTTTTTATAGTGCTTTATTGTTAAATCTTAAGTAAGCAATAGATTGATTTTTTGATTACTACTCTAAGTTTGGAAATTAGTAAATGAATATTAGAAGTTTTATGGATTTAATAGTGGTGGAATCCGACACCTTAATGATTTTCTCTATTTCATTTCAATCGTGTTATTTTACTTGCATGTTAATTTAATCGATCTCTCTATTGATAAAAAAAATAAAATATTGAAAAGAGAAATCAAGAATGAAAAAACACAAGGATATATGTGGTTCGACCACTACGGTCTACGTTCATGGCACACAAAACTCAAAGGGCTACATCACTTTTATTGTATTCTCTCTTAGTTTTGTTTAAAATGACCACCACTATTTATAGGTGAAAGAATACTTGTGATAAACATAAAAAATACATTAATGGAAGATTCCTAAAATTTATTCCATAAATCACTCCTATCAATCTTCTATCAAGGCTTAAATCACTCCAATAATATATTCTCCAACACTCTCAAATCAACCAACTTTGTTCAACTAGATTAGTTTTAAATTAATTTGAATTTGTATTAGTTTTTCTTCTAAAGCATTCCCTTGGGTTCGACCTCATTCTTGTCAATCTATACTTCAATAGATTTGTACACTTGCGAGTTATATATTTTTAAAACAACATCATAGACTCCATCTTCATGGTGGAATTCTCCATCACCATGGCTATCTAAGCTCCCAAAGAGACCGACCAATTTCATGCAAGCTTGCTCTCCAAGAAAACCCACAAGTGATAAATGAGAAAATGAATATCTGAATTTAGTTTAATCAGTTGAGAGGGTCCTAGGTGAAATGGTGATCAATCACCCTTTTGAGAGCGAACAGTCGCTTTTGGCATCCGCTGGGCCCTAATTTGGGCCACTTGTGTTGACCCAATGCTCTCTTGTCTTCAATGGGTACTCCTTTTGGGCCTGTTTTCTTAGCCTAATCAGTAATGGATCTTCTATATATCAAATCCAATAACTCTATGCTCCAATTCTCTTCTATAAAGCCCAAGTTCAATTGCCTTGATTTAGGGGAAATAAATATAATGTCCCTGAAAGTCAAATAAAATAAAAATCAATATTAAAGATATAAAAAAGGCATTACGCAGTTATAAGGACTTGAATGTGAAACATTCGGCGTTCATCAATGGTTTAGAAAAATATGTTTTTAGAAAGAATGTATTATATTGAGAAAACATAATTTTAGAAAGTATATTGATTTTGAAAATATGATTTTTAGAAAACATGGTTTTTAGAAAATCAGAAGAATTGGCTTCTCGAAACTTATTAGACCCAAAGTTGGGAAGGTTGATTAATTTTAACCTAAACTTGACTAAGGTTTATCCAAGACTTAAATTGGATAGCATGCTAGCCTAAGGTCATGTCTTTTAGGGATAAAAAAAGTGAGTGTGTGATAAAAATCATCGCTTTGAAATGTCTTTAATCTACCACGAGCACACGAATGCAATGAATGTAGTCAAGACAAGAGTTTGATACCCTACAAGAACCATGAATCATGAAAAATTTATGGCTCTAATGACAATTGGAATATCATAAAACTATCAAGCTCGAATATTTAAAATCAATTATGTAGTGAAAGACAAGATATTTTTATTTAATATTTTTTTAATGGATGAATACACACAATATAGGGTTTGCATAAAAATAAATCTAAGGAGGCCTATAGGTTATTGGGTAGGTTAAGGAACTCAACCTAACTTTAACCACCTCATATATGCGGAAGGCAAGTAACTGCCTTTACCGCAAACCGGTTGATGACCTTGATAAAGCTAAGATGAGGGCTAGTGCACACAAATTATAGGGCCTTGCAAAGAAAGAGTATAAATAAAGATGTAAAGTTTAAAGGTTAACAAATACTTCCTGGATATTACCAAACTGTATATACCCTTTGTTACCCAAGTATTGACCCTAGAGGGGGTGAATAGGGTCTATGGCATACCATGTATATTTTTTTGGATTAAAAGAGATATATTACCCAATGAAATATATTCCTATTATGCAATATAAAGATGATAAGTAATAGAAATAATTCAAGCATAATATAAGCAGATAGAGATAGAGAAATCAAACGCAATTGGCATAGTAATTTTTGCGAGGTTAGTAATTCCTACTTCTCGGCTCAAGACCCCTCTTGAGACTTCCTGAATCCAATATGGTACCTCCTTATAGGTGGAGAGCAAAATGTCTAGCTAAGATAAACGCATTCCCTTAATCTTCCTTAGGTCACACCAACCCTTGCTAAAGAAACAGCCTTCTTTAGACTTCCTATAGATCAAACCAATCCTTATGGATGGAAGAAGTTTTTACAAACGTATCTCTCAAAGATAGATATACAATAGACTCTCAATAAATATCTCTTAATATAGATGAATACACAAGTGTAAGCTCACAAGACTATAGTATATATGAATTCACAAGTTAAAGCTTAAGTCTATTAAATGATTTTTGCAAGAGAGTAGATGAATGTATTGAATGCTCAAGTGTGTTCTCTTGTCTGCTCTACAATGTATCTACACTATATATGAACAAGAGGTTGCAGAAAAGCGGTTGTTGAGGTAATTGGGAAACATTAAATACATAACCTAGCCATTGGGCACAAAATCCGATAGTATCGGCCAACTGATGAATTCATCGGTCGACTGATGAACATTGTTGCGGTTGGCTGAAACTATGTTTCGGCTGGCTGAAACAATGTTTTAGCTTCCCTTATTTTGCACACCTACTGGAATGAATTTCAGTTTCTCCCAATTGTCTAATGGGTCTCATCAAGCAGTTGATAACACTGTTTCGGTCGGCTGAAGTTATGTTTTGGTCGACTGAAACAATGTTCTAGCTTCCCTTATTTTGCACAACTCACTAGAATGAATTCCAGCTTCAATCAGCCGGCTGATGGAACCCACCAGGCAGCCGAAACTTTATAAATGAGAGAGTTTGCTACTTTTGAGCAATTCAAGTGTTTAAACACATTTGTAGGTCCATGAAGGAATATGAATGATGTTCAAAACATATTTGTAAGTTTGATAAAAGATCGAGTATGAATTAGAAAAAAATTTTATGCATGATCTTTAAAAGATTTGAGCTTCAAAAGAATTCAAAAATATTTTGACATTAATTCCTAATCACTTGTCAACCTATCTACCCTTTTCTTCAAATATGGATTGATTGGATAAGCTTTTGAATATGCGACTTGCTTCTTTGAATTGCTTTCTTAAGCTTGATAGTCTTTGTCAACTTGAAAGTTTCTATTTTGACTTGTATATGTATGTGACGAGCTTTTGAGCTTGAAGTGTTTGGAATTCAATTTTTCTTTCTTGAATCCTGTTTTTGAATTTGATCAACTAGCACAATAACTTAATGTAGATATTAGTGTTAAAACATGATTAATGATTTGTAATAATCAAAATTACTAAATTGCCTTTAGGTCAACACCTTTGGGTCAACACCCTTTTTCTTTTACTTTATGAATTTTTAGAAGTCTTCTATTGCTCTTTCGGATGCAGGCTTTGATGGAGAGTATTTGACTAGAGGTTAAAAATTATGATTGGAGAGAGAGAGGGTTGGTGTACTGTATTTGTATTGAGGCTTCTAATATTTTTTGGGCAAAACTTTTCAAATCCCCATCACAACATATTATTTGTATATTTATAGAGCCAAACACTTAATACGTAAGTAAAATTAGTGCCAAGTAATCTCACTTAAAAAATATATATATTTGTGTGCAAGAAAAGTCATTCTAGAATTTTCTGTGCATAAATTTTACTAACTAATTTTTTTCCACTTTTTGACAAAACAATTATGAACCAAACACGCTCATACCGCTAAGAAAACGTGTATATATATATATATATATATATATGTGTGTGTGTGTGTATATATTTGCCATTTTGGCCATGCCCTATGGGGCCCACCCTTTCCTCTTTTTGATTTTTCTCTCTCCTACGAATACATATATATTTGCAATACTGACCCAATTCAAGGTGTTGCGTAAGGTTTTGGGACATTTGGAACGCAACGATGGGGTTTGTTTTTTCATTTGAGAATCGAATTGACCTGCTTTGGAGAAGAAAATGTGAAATCACATATTTACCCTTCACTCAATCGGATGTTAAAAGCCATTCTACGGTCTTATCTCTAGATCTATCCCAAAGTTTTAGGGTATTCCGAACACAATGGAAAGGTCAATTTTATAACCCACTAGTCCGATTTTTCTAAAGAAATACTTTTTCTTAATGATTGATGAGCCGGGCAAAAATTGTTTGCCTACATAATGTATTTTATTAAATTTAAAATTTTAGTTTTGAAATATTGAAAATGCAAACCCTTAATCTAAGTTTAATTTTTTATGTTAATTACATATGGGTTAAATTTGTAAATTTATAACTTACAAAATGCATATAATTTTCCAAATTTTGCAAAATATCAATTTCATAACAAATAAATTTGGAAATTATAAATGCAATTTTTTACAAATTTTGCATAATCCAAACATTATATATATATATATATATATATATATATATATTTTTTTTTGCATAATCCAAATATGCATTTTTCTTATAATTCAAGTGATTTTGTGCAAATTTTTTATATCTAAATTGGGATTTTTAAAAGATCCCAATGCTTTGACCGTTGACTTCTTAAGGTACTTGATGGAGATGATGGTCTTGTAAAAATTTTGTTGCCTCACTATGGATTTTTGCTAAGAATTTAATACAAGGGGACAATATGCAATTTGTTTGTACAATTTAGAAGATTTTATGCAATTAACCCTAAAACATTATACATGAAAAACCTTTTTTTGATGTAAAATATTTTGCATTTGAAACAATAGAGTCATTTAAATAACCAAAATATGGTGAAATGGTGGTTAGCAACTTACCATATACTATAGATTCAACATTAGCAAAAGTTTTAGATTTTAAAACTATTTTCCCTGTAGAGAACTCAATAGCTTTTTTTCTAAGTAAGCTTTTTAGAGAAAGTCAAATTCAGTCATGCTACATAACAACATGAATTTGTGGACACATGGGATTAAAAAATCTTCTTTAACCTTGTTTAATTTGGACTATTACTGAATCTGGTTGAAACTATGAAACTAATTTAGTCTAAAAAAATTTTAATCAATTATCTTTTTGGAAGGTAGAGAAATTGTGACTACAGCATTAGTGATGAATTATCATACTTATCACTTTCATATTTGTATTTGAATTATTGATTAATTATACCAATGGCCTATAAACTATTTTTCTTTCCTCTGAAATTTCAAGTAAACGCACTCAACAACAACAAGCTCCCTTTTGACTCAAAAGAAGAGATCATATCGTCTAAACTAATATTCATTAGTTATAAACTGATATTTTGGTACGTTTATAAGTGCAAATACAAACACCTATTTTACAATGACAACGCATATAAATTGGTTTCACTCTACCACACATCAAATTTGAAGAAAATAAAACAAAAACAAGTAACAACAATTGTTTTATATGCTTATCACATAAAAGAGATATAACAACTATAAATATTTTTTTAATATATATATCTATATATATCAACTATAACATTATTATATAAATATATATTTATGTATATATATATTATCCATTTCATTATTAGAAACTTAGTCCAATTCCCTGTGGCATGCCATTTTCAAGGGAATGGGTGGATCTGAAAGTGCTCCAGTGGAGAGTTGATCAACGAAAAACTTGTTAGCTGCCTCAGTAAAGTGAATTCCATCCCAATTTACTCTAACTGAGGGGTCTTTGCAAGAGCCCGCAAATATTTGGCTTCCATTAATAGTGGCATTACGTCCACAGACCACACTGCCATAGTTATACTTCCCACCATAGCCACAGCAAGCTATAAGAGGAAGCTCAAATCCTGCAATTTACCAACAAATTAATTTATGTATATATATATATATATATATATATATATATATATAAATGACTGATGATGAGTTCATGAGATAAGCCTATCACTAATAAAATACTAGCCACATTTCATGTCTTTGAATTCAAATATTAAATATTACCTTGGAGGAATAATTGACATAAATAAATACATGAGTTTATAGAGGGTGCTACATTATGAACATATTTAAATCTGGATTAATTAAATTCCATATATACCTAGTTTATTTGCAATCCTAGCATTGGTGTATTACAAAATAATGTAGCATGCACAATATGACAATAGCATTATGTGACATACCATATTTTTGTGGTTCAGAGATGAGACGGTACTTGATAGTGTACGTATCTACATATGTGATTGCAGCATAAGGGAGTTCCTCCCTGAGTTGAACAATGGCCTCTTTCAACTTGTAATTGTAATACTGAGCTAACTCATTGTAAGGCCTCGCACAGCCGGCGCTGTCGATTTGATCGGCGGTGACCGGAAAAGTTGTCAAGATATAGGGATAGCATCCAATAGGGTTGGTGTTTTGGATCCAAAATGATCTAGCTCCCAACTTGTATATATTCTGAAACATCACAACCTCACTGTTATAGCAATTCTAATACAACCCCAATTGTGTGCATGTATGTATATATATCATATATGTGTGTGTTTTTGGTATAGGAGTGTGTGTATCAGTCAACTTGGTCTACCCTTTTGTAATCTTCCCTTAATTTGTATTTTGAAGCATCATGATGATGAAGAGGAATTTTGTTGGGAGTTGGAACTAAGAATGAGTTTGTTTGGATGTAAAAAAATGTTGAGTATTTTCAGACATTTCGTTCTCTATAAAATATTTTGTAACTTTTTTGAAAAAAAAAGAAGAAAGTATATATATATATATATATATATATAGAAACCTTTAAAAAAGGATAAATTATAGTCAACTCCATTGAGATTCATCATAATTACTAGGACTTCTCCTCTTGTTTGTACTAGATTCCCCCTCTGCTAATGGTTTAGTAACAGTCAAAAATGACTTTTGTTGATGTCAATAATTTGAAATTTCTAAATTGGTTTTAAAATTTTCAAAATACTAAATTTTGGCCTTGCCTTTTTTTTCTTTTTGGATAAGTCTTATAAAATTGTTTAATTGAACTTAAATTACATCTAAATGTTGAGGCCAAAATACTAAAATTGCAGAATCTATTAATGTAGTTGGACGGAAGTTTTTAATAAGAAAAGTCAATGTAATTTTTTAAACAAGGGAAGTTGTTCATATAATTATGGTGAACCTCAAAGTAAATCAACGTACTTTATCCAAATAATAACGATAATAACTAATAGTAACATAGACTAAGTAGATTGAAATGAGTGTGGGTATTGGTGCAACGGTAAGGTATTCATAACTTATATTATGTTTGGTACAATGGAAAAACAAATGGAAAAACAAAAGAAAAGAAAGGAAAGGAAAGGAAATAACAATTAGTCATTTTATTGTGTTTAGTTGATTAATAAAGGAATTGAAATAAAATGATAGTCAACATGTTTGAAAAAAAATAAAAGAAAATTATTTTTAAAAAGTTATCAATATACCCTTTTATATTTAAAAAATAAATTTTATCTTTTATCAAAATAAGGGTAAAGTTAGTATTAACAAAGTTTCATAAAAAAATATTAGTATTTTCTTCCCTTTCTTTCCATTTCCTCCTATTTTTGAGAGGATAACAAAACTTGCTACTCATGCTTTAGGTTATCCATCCACTTCTTTTTTTTTTCTTCCAAAATTTTGTACCAAACACAAAAATTATGTCCTTCCGTTACCTTTCTTTTCTTTCCAACTAAATTAAATTTTAGGAGTCATGGTCTTGAAATATAAAATAACCTCTTCACATGCAAAAGTAAGTTGAGTTTGTATAAATTTGACCCTTCGTAAATTAAAAAAAAAAAAATCGTACACTAAATTAGTCATTTAGTCGACTCCACTCTCCCTGACGAATAATTTTACAATACTTCGAAAATTCTTTAAATGTAAAAATTTCACCAATGATAAAATTCTTTTTACTATTATTATAAAAAATCATAAAATATAAAATTTTATTATTGATAGAATTTTTTCAAAACACAAAATTCTCATGCTATATAATAATTTTCTTCCTGCACCGATTGCGAGAAGAAAAGAAGTGTGGGACTTCAAGTGAGAGAGAGAGAGAGGTGGGCCCTATAAGTAGAATGAATAAGAAAGGACAAATTGAATAAATGAATGACAATTCTACCATTAAGATTACCTTGATATTGGTGATGAAGCCGTTGATTATATTTGGTACAGATGCGTTGACTTCCTCTAAGGTCATGTTAGCATAAAGTTGCTGAGTGAGATCATTATGACCGATACCAAATGTATACAAAGCTTTTCCAAAGTACTCCTCCTTGGGCATTAGATCCTCAAATACCCCTCCTATAAAACACTCCAACTTCGTATCAATGACATATATAAGAAAACTAAAACAAATATTTTGATCAAAAATTTCATGTTACTAGAACTATTAAATTGAGACTCACAGTGCTAATTAATGCATAATTTACCTTGTTTTCTTATAATTTGTGATCGGTATTTGAACTGCTCGAACTGACCATACTGCACATTTAAGTAAAAGGGGCTGAATCCGCCCACCGGAATAATTAACAACGGAGGCAGGATTGTTGCTGCTGCAGAAGCGAAGTTTACTCCATGTGTGAAGTTGGATCCCAAAGAATTGAGATAGGCATGGAGAAAAGGAAGACCTAAATGTGAAGCTGCAATTGCATAATTTTTGGATCAGCAAAACTTGATTTAAGAGAGGAATAAGAGGATATGTTTTCAAGACAAAAAAATTAATAAATATTCGAAGAGGAGTGATAGAGGCAATCGCTTAAGGACTATCTTTTCACACTTGTTGCATTGATTGGTGAAAAGTATAAACTAATTATTAAATAATTGTGTAACAAATATCATATTTTGTCATCAATCAATATGTCCTTATAGTTTTAAAATATTTAAATTAGTGTTATCAACAAAAAAAAAAAAAAACTATGGTAATCATAAAATATTTTTAATAATATTTTTTCAATTCATATCATTTATACAATCAAAGATTAAAAAACATATGTCAAACAGGGTCTAAAGTCCCCTGTATATATATAGAGGTTTTGCTTCGACTTTTACGCATAAGAAAAAGAGAAGTACAAGTTAAATGAGAAAGTTGGTACTCACCATCTTTCTTTAAACGCTCTTTTTGGATTTCGAAACTCTTCAGTCTTACCAATACAAATACTCTCCAAAACTATTTTTGAGCTTGAAAAGCTGAAAACTGCTTTTTTAAACTCAATCCAAAGAGGGGCTTAATCTAAAAGAGCAATAGCTTGAATCACTCGTGGCCAATAACTAAAAAATTGAGTGAAAGTGATGCAAGTTTTTTAGAATTTATCACTTTGCTAGCTGCAGGCAAATAAATCACTTTAAGGGATGATGGTGAAGCCAAAGATTATAGAATGAAATTGAAAAAGGGTAGTGGTTACTATGGTCTTTCAAATACGCGTGATTTGATTCAAGTTAATGGACTCCAAGGTAGGGGTGCACAAAAAATCCGCAAATCTACAAATTCGATCGGATCCGATCTAGACGAATCCAATCCAATCCGTTAACTAATGGATTGGTGGCGGATTAAAAAATTAGAATCCGTTAGTCACGGATCGGATTACAGATTGGAAGGTCAGAAATTCGATCCGCAATCTGATCCGTGGCAATTCGTAGCTATATATAATTAGTAATTATATGTACAATAATATAAAATACTACATACTTACATGGGTAAACCTAAAAACTCAATATATATTATATTTATTTATTTAACAATTGCATTTATTTGAGATGTGAATTAAAAAGTGTTGTGAATTTTTTTTCTTGGAATTTTTGAAGTAAACAAAAAAAAATTCAAATAGGAGTACTAACCCAATCCATCAATCCAATCCGATCCGATTCGTTCAATCACGGATCAAATTGGATTGACAGATTGACACGGATCGGATCGGATTGAATTTTCGTCAATCCGTAATTCGCGAATCGAATTAGGATTATGCATAATCCGATCCAATTTGATCCGTGGTCACCCCTACTCCAAGGTGGCATGTGGGTTAGATTCAAATTCACTGTTGATATAGTCTTGCACTTTAAAGCCCTAGAATGTAATATTTTCAAGTAAAGTCTTACAATAAGCAAGAGCGAGCACAATTAAAAAAAAAAAAAAATCAAGTTCAAAATATCATAAATAAAATTATACGAGACAATTAAAGTTGATAGTGTAGTTTGGTCAAATGAAGGTCAAAATAAAAATTGTATAAAAGTTTGACCAATTCACGTGATCTATTTTGTAAAAGAATTTTGATTGTATAATTCTCATACATTTATATTTCAAACGATTAGATACACGTCTCAATATTCATTCATGATCACAATAAAAAAAAAGACAGAGAACTCGTGAAAAGTGTTAGAAAGAAAACCTCGTAGTAGTATTACTCAAAAATAATTGTAATAATATTAATATATATTAATACATACCGATGAAGTCGATCATAAGCCGTCCATCAGAGTACCTTCCTGATGGCATGTGAAAGAAGGTTTCTCCATAAGGTGGTCTGGTCCAGTTAAAGGCTGCTGCCAATCCACCAGTGTCCGAACTCGAGTCCCCGAAGTTGAAAATGGCCGGAAAATCACAACTTTCCCTAGCAAAAACCGGGCTAATTAGGAGAAGAAGCATGCAAAAAGAAGAGAGAGAAAAGGCAGCTGGTTTGATCATAGTTAGACACTCCATGTTGGGGAAGAGAGTAGGAAAAAAAAAGTTGATGCATAAATTAAGAAGCCAGAGATAGTAGTTCTGTTTATATAGGTAAGACTTTTCAATTATCTAGATGAAATTCTAATGTTTATCCAAACCATTCTAATATTTCAAACATAATCTTGAACAAGGAAAAATCTTTGTTTGGAAGGAACTTTACGTTATCATATGACTATATAACAAAAATTTTGGCCAGATCGAAAAGCAAGGAAAACAAAATCGTAAATTGAAAATCTTGGCAATGATATCAAGAAGAAAAATACAAATCGTGTTTGTGTTTGTGTTTGTGCACGTGTAAAAAATTCAAGAGATTTCCAACGACTCTATGATCATAGTTCATATTACAAGGAGTTGGGTACGTGTAGAAAGTCAAAGACAGACGTACCCTAAAGCGAGTCAAAGACAGACGTACCCTAAAGCGAGTGGGGGCATCCACCCCCACTCAATTTTTTATTTTTAGTATTCTATACTTATAATTTTGGTATTATATACTTCTATATGGGAACTTGCCTCCTCTAAAATTACAAAAAAAAAACTCACTACAACCCCTTAATATATATATATTTTAAATCTCTCTCTCTTTTCCCCCTTTCTTTCTCTTATCTCTCTCTCTATCTCTCTATATCTATAAAAATAATTTTAAAATAATAAATTCATTTAATTTTTTAATAAATAAATTTAAAAATAATAAAATAAATGTTTTTTTTCAAAAATTCTTAATAAATAAAGTAAATGTTATAGATGAACAATGGACACTTATCTTTGCTTGCACATTACACGATTGTATGGAATTAAAGTTTTAGAATTAAAATTTGTAGAATAGGAGAAAAATTAGTTTAAATTTTCTCCAATTTCACAAATTTAAATTCTAAGACTCCAATTTCATTGAGTCGAACATAGTCTAAGTAATTTTTAAATCATTATTGTTGATTCTTTTATGTGTATTAGCAACCTATCACAACTCCGCATTACCAACAATTGTATGACTATGTAACATTTTTCTTGTTCAGAACATTCAAGCACTAGTGTTTTTGAAAAAAATCATTGTGATTTGTGGGGACTAGCACCTGTTTTATCAATTGCAAAATTTAAATACTATGTTTGTTTGGATGATGATTTTTCTAAGTATACATGGATTATTACCTTGCTCAACAAATCTGATTTTTTTAATGCATACTTAGCTTTTGACAAATATGTTGCAAGACAGTTTAACAAGCAAATTAAAAAATTTCATTCCGATGGAGGTGGTGAGTTATCAATTCAAAATTGTTGGCTCATTTTCTTTCTAACTAAATTTGACCCTTCAATTACGTCTAGAAGAAATTCTAATGTTTATCCAAACCATTCTAATATTTCAAACATAATCTTGAACAAGGAAATCATTGATTGGAATGAACTTTAGGTTATCATATGACTATATAACAAAAGATTTGGCCAGATCAAAAAGCAAGAAAAAAATGATCATAAATTGAGAAAATAAAGGTTATACCCAGTGCATAAGGCTCCCGCTTGAGCGGAGTTTGAGAGAGGTAGATGTCGGCTAGTCTTACCCTCCCTTTTGGAAAGACTGCTTCCAGGTCTCGGACCCGAAACCTATTGCTTTTGGACAAAGGCACTTATCATCGCACCAAGGTGTGACCTCTAAAATCTTGGCCATGAAATCAAGAAGAAAAATACAAAATGTGTTTGCGCGTAGGTGTCCTATAAATATGCAGTAAAAAATTCAAGACATTTCCCATGACTATATGGTCATAGTTTATAGCACAAGGAGTTTGGCAGGTACATTACACGTTACACGATTGTATGGAATTGAAGTCTTGAAATTAAAATTTATAAAATTGGAGAAAATTTAATTAGTTCAAATTTTCTTCATAAATTTTCTCCAATTTCACAAATTCCAATTCTAAAACTTTAATTCCATGTGGTCGAACATAGCCCAAGTAATTTTCAAATCATCATTGTTGATTCTTTTACATGGGCATGATATGGTATTTAAATTTAATTAATCATCTAATTCAAGAGAGTGTATCTTTGGTTAAGAGGGTGAACCATGAAACACTAGAAGTTCTTGAGTTTTGGGAGAGAGACCAAAGAAATTTTGGAAAACTAAAATAAAATTGTTTGGTCAAAACTAACAAATTGTTTGTGATGGTCTTGGACACCCAATGTGAAGGTGCTACATTTTTATTTTTATTTTCTTCGTTTTAATGGTATTGCAACTTTGATTTAATAGTGTTACATCGTTTATTTGATGGCATTACATTCTCAACTCAATGGTGTTGCATTTTCGATGACTTTAATTGTGTTGTATCTTTGATTTAGTTGTGTTGCATCTTTAATTTAATTATGTTGTATCATTAATTTAATTTTGTTGCACGTGTACAACACCGAACAATAATACATAGGGATCCAATTTCATACGTGTTTGTGTGTGGCCGGATAGAGAAAAATTTAATTTTAAATGTCGTGGAGAAGTTAAATAAATGAAGGAAGGCTGAAGAATGAGATTTTAGGCCGGCTATAGATTGCTGAGAAGTCAAAGAAATGAAGCAAGGCTGAAGACTAAGATTCATGCATGGTGTGGAGTAATCTTATCAACTGAGTTCCACGTGATAAGAATCATGAGTTCGTTATATTTAATCACTGATTGGCATAGTTTTCTAATACTAATGAAAAGTCGAATGAGTTAATATTTTTTTTTTGACTAAACTGCAATAAACTTCTCATGGTTTTAAAATAGTGCACAATACTCCCTTCTCTTTTTTTGGGTGTAACACAAACACCCTCCAATTTATAAATTGGTGAAATTTACTCCTATTTGACACTATTTGAATTAAAAATTGACTTAAAATGAAAAAAATACCCTCACAAATATAAAAATAAAAAAATAAAAAATACCTAAAAAAAAAAAGAACTTTATTTTGTCGAAAAAATTTACCCAATAAAAAGAACTTTAATTCACCAAATTTTTTTCAGTACATTTATTTCGGTATTTTTTGACAAATTAAAGTTCTTTTTTTGGTATTTTTTGACAAATTAAAGTTCTTTTTTTTGGTATTTTTCGGTAATTTACCAAAAAAAAATTGGTGAATTAAAGTTCTTTTTTTTGGGTAAATTTTTTCTACAAATTAAAGTTTTTTTTTTTCAATAATTATTTTTGGTATTTTTCAGTAAATTAATTAGTTTTGTATTATTATTTTTTATATTTGTGAGGTTAGTTTTGTTATTTTAAGTTAATTTTTAATCCAAATATGAGCAAATTGCACCAAATAAGTTGGATGGTGTTTGTTGCACTCAAAAAAAGAAAAGAGGGGTGTTGTGCATTATTTTGAAATCAGAGGGGAGTTTATTGCACTTTTGGCCTAAATTTTTCAATTCAGTAGTTAAATAAAGAGAGCTAATAATAAAAGGTTATCGTGATATCATTACTCGGATTTCAAATATCTTTTGTTGGTTTATAGCATTTTGATTTACTGAAACAAACTTGTTGCAACAACTATTCCTATTGGAGCAATGCTGCACATCCCGAATAAATATCTAAAAATATATGTCGAATCTATATGGCAAGTGATATATTCCATTATTTTAAGAGATAAAATTAAATGGTGAGTTAGTATTGGTGGGATTCTCCCATACACCGAGTCCGGGTGGTATACATGTTAATTGTCTATTTTTAGATAAACACCATATCACCTGTCACATAAATTCGAGATATATTTCAAGATGTTTATTTGGGACATGTAGCATTTTCCATTCCTATTGCAAGGCCTTGCTTGTTGAAGTGGTAAAAGCCCAAACAGGTAAGTGTGAATTCGAGAACAATCACTATCCATAAATATATCAAAGATTATAACTAGTAAGTGTGAATTCGAGAACAATCACTATAATCTTTGATGGACAGTGATTGTTCTCGAATCCAAAGTGAAAGAATTATAAATAAATATATAATGAGTAGATTTGTCAACCCTAAGCTGATATGCAAGAAACCTAATGCCCTTTTTTTTCCGTCAATATTACTCTTTCTGCAAAATAAGATTTTTT
This sequence comes from Cornus controversa, assembly GCA_026545225.1. Classification (NCBI taxonomy): domain Eukaryota; kingdom Viridiplantae; phylum Streptophyta; class Magnoliopsida; order Cornales; family Cornaceae; genus Cornus; species Cornus controversa. The sequence continues at coordinate 21,245,569 of CM048854.1, read as the reverse complement.
ACTTTCGGAAAAGAAAAAAAAAAGAAAAGAAAAAAGACTAATTTTTTTAACATTAATAGATTGTTTGAGAAAAAAATATTTAAAAGCATTAATATATTGAGTACAATTATAAATTTATTGAATGATAATATTATAAATCAATATTTTAATTTTATTATTTATTGTTTGGGTTCAAATTTTCACTGAAATTAAAAAATTTTATTTTTTATTTTTTACATCTCAAAAGCACATACTCAGATACTCTAATGGTGGTCCTTGTATTCCCATTAAAGAAAGAAAATTGAAGTCTCCTTGGTTTGTTATTCAGAAAACAGTGCTCTAGAATTCAGAAACAGAAAAGCTTATAAAAGACAATTCTCTAAAAATAAACTTTTTTTAAAATCGAGTTTTCAAAAAATAGATTTCAGAAATTATTAACCAAATAGATTGTTGAACAAATTTCTGATTTTTAATTCTCATAAAGCAGAAACTGAACCAAACAGACCCTTAAAATTTCATAAATTAAAGCGTCTCTTGTTTTCCAACCTTACTCAAATATGGAGTGAGCACTTCTTTAAATAGAAAAAAAAAAAAAAAAGAGTAAAGTAAGAAAAAAGCATGCTAATCCCTCACTATAGATATGTAGAATTAACATAGTCCTGGTAAGGGTGCAAAAATGGCCCAAGCCCAGACTGAGCCCATGGAGGGCTGGCCCGGCCCATCCCTATAAGAGGATGGGACGGGCTTGGGTATAGGCCTCGGCCCTCAGCCCAGTTCTTAAGCCCGCCCAACACACCCACACACAGGCCCGCCCATCAATGTAAGAATGATATCAAATTATCATGAAAAACTGAGATCATTGTTAAAATAAAATATAGAAACAGTATTTATCAAAAAGAAAAAAATAGAAACACAGTATTTATAAAAAGGCAAGGAATGTTTTCCTTTGAAAAAATAATTACATTCATAAGCATTTCTGAATCTCATTTGCTTTAAAAGTCATTGCAAATTTGTTCCTTATTTGTCTATTAAAAGGAAAATGGTCATTTTCGGAAGCATTTACACACCGGAAAAATATTTTCTACTATCAGGTCCAGTGAATTGTGAAATCCCATCCAATATAAACACCGATTTTTCATGATAATAAGAAATAATGGAAAATACAAACTTTGTATTGGTGGGATCTTTATAAATACAGTACTCGGATACCCGATTTTCTTAAAATGTATTCCGGCCCGGCCCGTTGAAAAGTCATATCCCGTGGATTCGGGCCTCATTCCTAAAACCACGGGCCGGGCTGGCCCAGCCCAGCCCGTTATGTACCCTAAATCCTGGCTGTATAATTGCAATATGATCAAGTTAATCAGGTTAATCTTTTACTGATTCAACACCCAAACTGGTCTCATCCATTAGTATAGTTTCAAATGCTAAGTAAAGGTTCTATTGTTGAAAGAGAGATCATTTCAGACCCCCTCAGTAACTCTTTTTAGAGGATATAAATAAGTTACAGTTATACATTTTTTTTTTAATTTTTAACCTTGACAAAAAACTTTCATAGGTGCTGTTTGATAACGCAATTCAGTACTTAATTTTGAACGAATTAAGGACTTATTCAATTAAGTGCGTTTGATAACGCAATTTGAATGTCACTTGAAATGGTAAACACCACTTAAAATAGAGTAAATTTTAAGTGACATGGGCATCACTTATCGAAAATTCAAAAAGATAGAAAAAAAAAATTTAGTTTTTATTTTTCACTTAAAAACTTCAACACTTAAAATTTAGGTCTTAAAATTTTCAATACTTAATTTTCAATTTTATCAAACAGCACCTTACTTTTGCCTCTAATAGGACTTAAATCCTCTACCTTCCACTTTATACTATTAACTGATCACAAAATGTAAATTATATATATTAAGGGAGACAACAGAGTTCGAATACAGGTAAAAAAAAAAAAAAAACACATTTCGAATACATGATCTTCCTGTTCTACAACCATGTCAACAATTAATCAAACCTTAAAAACTTAAGCAGATTGATACAGTGTAACAATATATAATGAGAGAGAGAGAGAGAGAGATGTTTATGGAAACAAAAAAACACTTAACACTAGTGATTATTTTGGACATAATTACCATTTCTTGCATGAGAAAACTACAGAGGTTATGACTTATAAGCACCACCACCTAACCAGCATTTACTATTTTTCATCCTCATCTGTCACAAACTTACCAGTCCCCGGATTCAATGCCGCGAAGAAGAAAAAGGCGACGTTGAACAAGACAAGGGGCTCAATTTCGCTGACCGGCACTCCAGTTTCAATGTTCAGTTGTGCCAGAGCTCCTTTCCCTGTGATAATTTCTCCAATCAAAGAGAAAGCAATACCCAACTGAGCCAATCGTCCTACGAAGAGCTCATTTGCCTTTGTGAATCCGAAGAGTGGACCTACAATGTAAGACCATATCGAAACAAAAACAGAATAAGCGCTTATCCAATTAACCAAACACGTCCACACAAAGACTTCTTAGAATATATATGTCAAACAGCATTCCACACACTAATAGAATAACTTCATTAGTGCCAAATTTGGTTTCATCATGACCTTTAAGCATAAAGATTTGAAGTCAGAGAAGAAATGTAGAAACTTAATGGTCACTATAAATATCAAAATTATTTATTAGTATTCGAGCTTGAGCCGAGTCCACTTATTAGTATTCGAGCTCAGGTTAGATACTACTCGCAAAGCTTAAAGGTTGAGATCAAGATCCATAAAGAAACGAACAATTATAAACTTGAACAAGTCCTAGGAAACGATTAAATTCCTGTTATGTACATGTTAGAGAGATTTGTAAGAAAAACCAATTAAGGATTCTTCAGCTCGACTCCTTTACTCAACGATTTTGAAAATATTGTTCAAGTTGCTAGTTTACTTGTACAAAATAACACAAATCGACCTCTTATCAAGTAGAAAAGTTGGTGTGGCTCCTATTTTTCTCGAAATTGAGTTATTCAATTTTTGTGACAAGTGCTTCTTTCATAAATCATTTTACCAGGAATGTAATTGAGTTTAGTTGAGTCGATCATTTGGCTGTTCAAGGTCAGCTTGATCAAATAAAACAATTGTTCTAGAATCACTTGGGCTAGAACCAAGTCCACGTATGAGCGTTCGATCTTAGCTTAGACACTACAAGCAAAGCTCAAGTCCAGACTCAAGGTTATCAAGATTGATATGGAAAGAACTATTATAAGCTTAAACGGAATCCTAGTAAACAATCAAATTCGTGTTATGAACATGTTCAAGAGCAGGAATCTAATTAAGGATTGTTCAAACTCGACTCGTTTACTTAACAATTTTGAAAATATTGTTCAAGTTGCTGGTTTACTTTACAAAATAACACGAACCGACCTCTTATCAAGTAGAAAAGCTGAGGTATTGAACTGGCTCCTATTTTACTCTGAAGTGAGCTATTCTTTGTTTAAAGTTTCTCTTGAACATATCCAAGGTACAGTTTTCATTTTGCATAAACAAATTGAAATTTTGGAGTGTGTAGTTTACCTTCTTCTTTCAAACCCAGTGCTGATCTGATTCCTTTGCCTGGAGGGATGACAGCCCTATCAAGTCCAGTAGCAGGTTCATCGATGAAACTGCCTCGATCACCCAATGCTCCTATGGCTCCAAGCAGTGTGAAGAGGATAAAGAAGAGAAGAAGAGGTTCAGCTTCATAAATTGGAATTCCAGTTTCTAGATTCAATTGTGCTAGAATTCCCTTCCCTGTTATTGCTTCTCCCAAAATGGATGCCTGCAAAATTTTATGCTCAATACTACAATTAACAATATAGACTTCATGCTTTATCTTTCAATACATCAACTTCCTTTGAAGAGAATTTAGCAATGACCCATTTTTGTTACATTACTAGCATTTCCCATTTTTTATCAGCCCAATATATATATATATATATATATATATATATATATATATATATTATCCCGGCAAGAAACCACACACCTATTTGTCTTTATGGGGACTTGAACCCTCGACCTTATATATATATATATTTTATCCTGACAAGAAACACAAGCACCTACTTGTCTTTATGGGGACTTGAATCCTCGACCTTTCACTTTGAAAAGAGAAAAAGTATCACTAGATTACAACCTTTGGTAATGCTAGTGAATAATTGAATATAACCAAACAAAGCACATTACTTCTTTTACTTTTTTAACAGCAAGTAGTCATTCTAGTAAAACAGAGGGTTGATTAAATGACTCAAACATGTCTCTTATATGTAGAAATAAAGCTTAAGTGGTGCTAGAGAACAGTTATGTGCACTTCTTTACTCATTCCTTATACACAAGTACATAACTCTGAAGAGAAATGAAAGAGTAATGCTATTCAGAACGAAGAATTTGAATGAAATGAAGAGTCGAAGACTTCCAATACAGTCAATGGGTCTCACATCACTCCCAATATAATGTATCTAAACGGATGGAGAGCCTTCGTTTCGTTCAAGTTCTTGGACCTTAAAATCATTATCCGAAAGAAAAGAGTAATGCTATATAATGTGACCCAAACAGCCAAAATTGTTGGGACCCATCAGGCACTTGGATTGCACCAAAAACCATTTTCCATTAGAAAATGTACTTCCATTGATGAGCCCTGGGCTTTAATAAATCGCAAACAAGCATATATTTTTTACACTATGCTACTACATTTTTGACTTAATTAAAGTTCGAGAAATAAATCAAAACCATTGAGATAGAGAAAATTACAGTAAATTTGGAAGCAAAGGAAATAAATTAGTAACTCACAGCGAAGCCAATCATGGCCACACGACCAACAAAGAGCTCATTTGCCTTTGTGAACCCAATCCCTCCAGAGGTTCCAAATATTCCATCTTCAACCTTTGGCTTAGGAGGTGGAGCCTAGTACATACCCAAAATTAAATTCAAAGCAAACACATAAGAAAAGTAGGCAAACAATCAATACAAATTCAGAGAGAACTAAATTGAATTTCCTTTCTATATATATATATATATATATATAGAAAGAATAGAAAAGAGAGAAATTTAGACCTTCTTGGGAGGGGCTTTGGCCTTTGATTTGAAGAGAGCAACAGTTCTTGCAGCATGAAATGTACTAGTAGTAGTAGTAGTTGGAAGAGTAGTGGGTAGTAAGAAATGAGAGAAGGGTTTAGGCCTCAGTCTTTGAAGCAATGGTTCTTTCTTCAAATCCAATGCATGGCCAGAAGGAGTAGATGCTAGCAACATGGTTTGAGCCATGGCCTATATAGATACTAGAGTCTTCTCTTGTTCAATTTCTAGGAAAACAAGAGTGAGTACTGAGAAGAGAAACTAAGGTAAGGTGTGTGTGTGTGTGTGTGTCTCCATGAGAAAGTTTTATTATGAGATGTGGATAGGATGTGAGAGTAGTGATGGGCAAATAGAGTGAACACGTCTCTTTGTTGTACTTTGTGTCTCGAAGATATTGTTGTGTGCTCAATATTTGCTTGGAGATTCCTCAGCCAAGACATTCATTTGGTATTTTCAAAGAAGTTATATTAATGCTCAGTTGGCCCTATGTTACATAAGTGCCACTCTCGCGCTTTGCTTTCGTTTTTGAACACACGCTTGCTTTTTCGATATGATATAAAATTTATCGTTTTTAAGTTTGTGTTCTTGTACTTGTTGTTTCTCAATATGATATAAAATTTATCGTTTTTAAGTTTATGCTCTTGTACTTGCTCCTTCTCAATATGATATAGAATTTATCGCTTTTAAATTTGTGTTCTTGTACTTGCTTTGCTTGTGTGTTTTATGGATTAGGCCTAGAAAAATCGAAGCTAAAATTTATAAATTATACGCTATATTTTTTTTTATACAAAATGGGAAGTTATATTAATTAATATAAACTACTTTCTTCTTAAATTTTGTCTTCAATTTCTCTACTTTCTCCTTCAATCCTTGGTGATGTGTGATTAATGCAATTTAGCACTAAGTTTTGAACAGATAGATTGTGTTTGACTTTGCAATTTAAATATTACTTAAAATTTTTTTTTACTTAAAATGAAATAAAATTTTAAGTGATAGTGTATGACTCTTACTACTTAACTTCGGCTCTTAATTAAAAATCAGCTTTTGAAAATTTTAATACTTAAATTCCATTTTTATCCAATAACAACTTTTTAAATTAAAATCAATTTGGACTCTTTTTTTCACTGCCGGAGCTTAAGCGACCGATTCAATCAAAATTCGAAACCATATTTTTTTTGACACTTGTGGAGCACTTAATCAACCCAAAGGCCCAAACCACTTCTCTACCTGTGGATCTGGACAAAAAAACAAATGGAAAGGGCCCGCTCCATTTGATTATTCTTTTTTTTTTAAACCAACCATTTGATTATTCATGGGAATGTACTAGACACTCTAAAAAAAACATGGTTGAAAATCGTCAGGGGCCAAGCCCCAACTAAACAAACAAACAAACAATAAATATATATATATATATATATATATATATATATATATATAATATTGAAATCATTCTTTCCTTTCTTTTCAAATGAATTGGGTCATATATATATATATATATAGAGTATTGAAATCATTCTTTCCTTTCTTTTCAAATGAATTGGGTCTTCCTTTCTTTTCAAATGAATTGGGTCATATATATATATATATATATATATATATAGAGTATTGAAATCATTCTTTCCTTTCTTTTCAAATGAATTGGGTCACATGCCTCATCTAATATTTAATTTTTAAATATTTTTAATTATTTTATTTCATGTCAATATTAGAAAAAGAAGTTACACGTGACCCCTCTAGAATTCATTGCGTTTTTATTCTCTCTTTAAAAAATCAAATCTAGTAAAAAGAGTAATTCCATTATTGCATAATCCTTGGTGCAACATTTTTTTTTTATAAGGACTACAGCATATATGTTACTTTCAAATATATATATATATATATGTACACACACACTTTCAATATGAATTCAAAGAGAGAAAAAAGTAATGTTTGGCTCTAGACAACATCATTTATCAATTGGTCAATTCTCTAGTTTCAAGAAATAAGTTCTATCTTTTTTATTTTTTATTTTTTGAAATAGGAACTCTTTCCATTAAGGATTTTTTGAACTACAGAATAAACTTAAAATATGTGTAATCATTCACAAATCATACATATCATTTAAATTTAAATATTTTTGTACTTGTGAGAATCGAATAGTTCATAATTGAAAACATAATATCACATGTATTAGGAAAGAAAATATTTTAAGATAAATTATTCCAACCTCTCATAAGTGTGGAGAAATCACCATTGGACCGTTGGTTTAAAAATTTTAGTCAATACGAAATGGTTGCATTATTGGCCTCAGTTGTAACGAAATGACAGAATTGGTCTTATTAATCAATATGAAATGACCATTAAAACCACACTATTTTTTACACGAATGCCCCCATCATTTTAACACTTCGATTACAAATAATTATTAATTCATAATAAATATGAGATAATTACACTAACCTCTCCTATAAGTAAGCTAAATAACAGGGACCTCCCTATATTTTTAAAAATAACATTGTGCTCCCCTCCGTTAATGTTCTCCGATAGCCAAAATGATTAAATGACTATTATACCTGTGTATAATTTATGATTCTTTAATAAGAAAATCTTGTTATATAAAAAGACCAAACTATCTTTTTCTTATTAACCCACCACTTTTATCTCTAACCTGACACTTTTATGTCATTTCATGTCCACAAACTCGGATTTTTTTGGTGGATGGAGTATCAAACAAACAAGAAGATTTAAAATTTTAATGCAATATTTAATTAATATTAGGCAAAAGTGCAAAAAACTTCCTTGAACTTTTCTCAATGTGCAAAAATACTCTCTAAAACTATTCTTTAGAGCAAATAAGTCCCTCATCTTACAAAAGTCGGCAACTTGACCCCTGCCAAAACTATAATTACATATGTATCGTTTACTATGGCCATTATGCCCTTCTCTCTATAAATATAGTGTTTTCTAAAAATTCAAAAAATAAAAATTAACTAGATAAAATTTCCAAATATTAAGTTTAAAAACATAAAAAAATAAATAAAAGACTAATAGAACTTTATTTATTTTTTTTATAAATAAAAGTGGCTTTGTCTAAAGCAATGTGTTGTGGGTTCGAGACTATGAGAAACTTCTTCAAAAATGGGGATATGATTTGCTGACATCTATCTCTCTTGGACCTTGCTCAAGCGAGAGTTTTCTGCACTGACTACGACCTTTTTTCTATTAGTATATTATTTTTTAAATAATTTTTTTTAAAAAAAATAGTGTGATAAAATTCTGAAATAAAATTCTATTGACCTTTTACTTTTTATGTTTTTAATTATTTTTATTATTCCAGTAGTGCTTCCTACTATAATTAGCAAATCAAAGAAAAAAAAACCTTTCCAATGATAAATTTATCAAACTCTTTTTTTATTTAAAATTTTTTATTTAGAAAACATTATTGACTATACTACTAGAGAAAAGAGTATATATGTTAGTTATATATATTTTTATAAATAATCTTAAATAAAGCTCTATTAGCCTTTTATTTTTTTATGTTTCTAAACTTCTTATTTGAAAATTTTATCTAACTATTTTTTATTTTCTGAATTTTTAGAAACCACTATATTTATAGAGAGAAGGGCATAATAGTCATAGTAAAGGGCATACATGTAATTAAAATTTTTTCAGGGGTCAAGTTACCAACTTTTGTAAGATGGGGGACTAATTTACTCCAAAAAATAGTTTATGAGGGTATTTTTGCACATGGAGAAAGTCCCAAGGGGTGGTTTGCACTTTAGCCTTAATATTTTTAGAAGATAAATGGTATAGAGTCCCTCCCAAACAGCCGAATTTATCTCCGAATCTAATGTGGCATAGCCACGTCATCCACTCACCTAAAATGATTTCCCCCTCTGTTCTCATTGCTTCCGACGCTTTCCAATTAATTCTGGCTCTTTTTTGTCTTAGATTTAACATCTCTATTGCACATATAAACAAGAACCGAACATCACAAAAACTACGGTGTCAATTGCGTTTGATTTCTCTATCTCTAACTCTCAATATTGTGCTTAAAATATTTAATAGCTTATCTCTTATTGATTACATAATTAAATTGTTTAATTTGTTCATAAAAGTTATTTTAAATAAAAAATTGTATATCGTTTGCCTTCGGCCCTATTCCACCCTCCACCCCCCCCCCCCCCCCTTTCCCTCTAAGGTCAATACTTGGTTAACAATTAGCATTTTTGTCTATCTTGGTATCAATACACTTTAGTTTTTCCTTCTTCCCAGTACTCCAAATCTCATAGATGGAGATTATTAGCATATAATTTAAAAATGTTCAAAAAGGAAGGTGCATGTATCTTTATTAAACATGGAAGGACATTAGTGTAATTTCTCCTTTTTCTCTCTGGAATTCATATAATTGATACTATACATGTGTGTATAAATGAACCTACATTTTTTTTCACAAGATTGGACTTCAAAAGTAAGGATAAAAGGGTTCAAGTTAAAAATTTTATGGATTTAGAAAAAATATAAGTTTTATTTACAAACTCACTATTTGGGAGACGATATTGGCACTCCAAATTTCTACGTTTATACTCCACTTACATTTTTCTTTTAAATGAAATGACAAAAAGGTCCCTAAAATCATTAATGTATCATCCCTTATTTATAATACCATAATTACCCTTTATATTATAAACTTTAACTCTTTTTACCTTCTTTACAGATAACTTTTTTCTTGGGTTATTATTTTTTTTGGAACTTTTTTTTTATCTTGTCAAAAGAGATAATTTATTCAATAAAGATAACCTTTCTTTTTGTACTTTTTTTTTTGGGTCATGTCAAAAGAGATAATTTAATTAACAAAGATAACTTTTTTTTTGGGTACGGTCAAACAAGATACTTTTTTCGACAAAGATAACATTTTTTAGGTACATTTTTTTTTAGTCTTGTCAAAAGATAAAATTTATTCAAGAGAGAGATTTTTTTTTTTTTTTTTTTTGCGTACCATACTTTTTTTACAGTCCTATCAAAGGAAATATTTTATTCAACAGAAAATTATTTTTTTGGGTCTTGTCAAAAGAGATAATTTATTCAATAGAGATAACATTTTTTTTGGATCCTTTTTATTTGTGTAGTATACTTTTTTCTGTTCATGTCAAAAGAAATACTTTATTTAATAAAGATAACTTTTTTTCGGTTTCTCTAAAAAGAGATAATTTATTCAATAGAGAGAACTTATTTTGTTTTTTTTCTTGTGTCATGTCAAAAGACATATTTATTCAACATAGATAACTTTTTTTTTTTGGGTCCTATCAAAAAAGATATCGTTTTTGGATTATTTTTTTGGTATTTTTTTTTTTTGGAAAATGATAATTAGGCATAACTGTTAAACCTACACTTTCTCATCCATAGGATCCCAAAAAAAATGGTGAGTGCATGTGGTAGGTCAAATAATTTATTTAATAAAGATAACTTTTTTTCGATTTCTCTAAAAAGAGATAATTTATTCAATAGAGAGAACTTTTTTTTTTGTGTCATGTCAAAAGAGATAATTTATTCAACATAGATAACTTTTTTTTGGGTCCTATCAAAAAAGATATCTTTTTTGGATTATTTTTTTTGGTAATTTTTTTTTGAAAAATGATAGTTAGTCAGAATTATTAAACCTACACTTTCTCATCCATAGGATGCATGTAGTGAGTGCATGTGGTGGGACCTACCACATGCATCCAATGTGTAGAGATTCAGAGAATTTTATTTATTTATTTATTTTACCATATTTTATTTTCTGAATTTCAATCATATGTAGACTACATGTATTATATGTGCGATTTACATACATGGGGGCTTTTTTAGAGGTTCGGAGAGTTTTCTGAACCATTTGGCTCATTGTGAGACTTTGGGTCGTTGGGGCCCGGAAACCAGATATTTTTTAAAAAAAATTTATTTTTGGTTTTAAACCATTTTAAATGTTAGAAGAGATAAGAAGTTGATTTCAGGGCCATAACCGCTTTCGGATTCAAAACGGAGGTCGGGAAGGTACGTTAAGTGACTTAAGGGCGTTTTGGTCATTTCGCGTCTTAGGGCTTATAAATATCACAAATAAGATATTTACAGCTATTTTTTCTCTCCCAAACAACCGACTCTCTCCCTTCTCTATTCCATTTTCATTATCCTTCCTTCTCTCTAAGTTTTGAAGACCTTTAGGTGAGATTTAGAGGTTACCAGTAAAGGGAAGTTTGTTTTATGTGGCGAGGGCGTCGATTTAAACCGAACAAGGCTAGGTTTGAGTAACTTTTGAGTTGGTGGATTTGAGGATTAGTTAGAGATTTTATCTCTTGAGGTAAAGGATGTGTGTTGTGTCTTCATTTCAAGCTTTATGTCATGTTATATGCATAAAATAAATATTTTCATGTTATATATGAATATGTGAAATTTTATGATAGAACTTGTGATTTAAATGATATTCTTCATGTTTTCTATGATTAGAAATGGACAGATTGTGATTTAGAGTGTTTTAATTACATGTATACGCATTATGTGATATATATTGCATATATGATATTTTACGGTATATGTTGGGAACCAAATTCTGACTCAGAGGTCTTGTTTGCCTAATTTCAACGTGAATTATGTTGAAATGATTGAATGTGCACATATCGATATAGTTCAATGCATGATATGCTAGATATATACTTAGGACATGAAATAGATACACGACATCGATGATTTGTGTATGTATATGCTAAATGTGACATATTTGGTGTGTGTGGGGTGATATCTGGGAAAATGACTCATGTGAAAGTAGAGGAGGAAAAGATCCTCCGGGGTTGAAAGTCCTCAAATTTGCACAAAAGGGTTTGTTACTAGTGGGTTAGTAGCCCGATAATAACTATAGATTGGGGTGTGGGGCTTTGGCACGTATCCGATTTGGGTGTGTGAGTGTGAGAAATATTCCTAGAGTAATGTGAAAGTTATGGGACTTTTGTGTTGGATTTTGAATTTGAGTTAAATTACTGTCATATGTTATATATATGATGAAGTTGTGCATTGATGTATAGAATGAGTTGAGCATTATGATTTTTCATGTGTTTTGACATGTATGCCATGTGAATTGAATAATTATGACATTTGACTAAAATGTTATGAAACATGACCACCAGTCGACTGGCAAATATATCAGCCGTCTAGCTGAATTAGAAGTTTTGAATCCAAGATTATGAAAAATTGGGATCAGGGAACTCAACGTTTCAACTGACCGAAATTGGGCTTTAGCCGACCGAAATCAACCCTTTCAGCCATCCGAAAGAATGATCAGCTAGCAAGAACTGGGTTGAAATAGGGCAAGTTATCTCATGAGTGAAAGTAGGGTAGTGACATTGTAACCCTTGTGAGACCATTAGAGTGAGTGATTAGACACATAGTAAGTGTTGATGCATGCATGACATGCATGGTATCAAAGTATGATTTAGGTAAGATGTGTTGAGGTTTAGATTTCCTCACCCCTTGAGTTCTTGTACCATTCTGGATATGGGAATTCGGGGCATGACAAAGTGGTATCAAAGCATTATGTTTGAATACCTAAGGATGAAGGTTAGTGGTCGATTATTCGGTATTAGGTTTGAATACCTAAAGACGTGGGGTAAGGGTTGGGGTTAAGAAACTCTTATAGCTTATGTTGCGTTGTGTGTAATAACATGATTTTATAAGTGCGTAGAGTTGATTAATTGATATACATCTGTGATTAATCTCTCTTGCTCATGTTTATTAGAATCATGCCACCAAGGAGAGGTTGTGGGAGGAGAGTGGATCCTATTCCACCACCATAACAGATAGATAGGGATCAGTTGGTGAAGGAAGCATTGCAAGATGAATTCATACACTTAATTTAGGGAGGGATGAGTGTGATGGAATATGAGAATAAATTCACATCATTGTCTCAATTTGTACCAGAGTTGGTAGCAAATGAGCTAACAAAAGCTTAAAGGTTTGTGAAGGGACTTAGGTTTGAGTTAAGAACCAAGGTCACTATCTTGGACTTGCCTATTTATGTGGTTAGGCGTGCATTGTTAGCCGAGGATGACAATAATGACATCCAGAGAATATGGGATTTGAAGAATAAGTCACAAAATATGATTTCTCAATAAGAGGAAAATCCAAAGAAGAAACACAAGGGGAGTAATTCCTATTCACAAGGACCACAACAGACACAGTCAGCTTTCATAGATTCTATACCTATAGGATCCTCTCGAGATAAGGTGAAATGTTTTCAATGTCAGTAAGTGGTACATTACAGGTCGGAATGCCCACAGCTATAATTTGCGCCTGAGGAGGATTCGAGGAAGTGTTATAAATGTGATCAAGTGGGCCATGTTGTGAGGGATTTCCCATAGAAGGAGGGTAGTACTTATAGTGCTACGGGGTCACAGTAGCATTATTTCAGGCTTTTGTGGTACAGTCAGGATTTTGAGTTCCTCAGCCACCACAGCCCGCACAATCAGTTCAAAGTTCGCAACCGGTGAGGGGAGTAACTCCTAGTGCTTCTACTCAGCAATCTGGCTATCATTGGTGGTCAGTCAAAATGGGGGATACAGGGTCATGCTTATGTGATTACTCCAGCTGAGACTCCGATAGTTTCCTCCGTGGTTTGAGGTATATTTCTGATATCTAGTTTGTAGGCTAGGGTATTGATTAACTCATGTGTATCTTATTCATTTATATTCATTGGTACAGTCAGGATTTTGAGTTCCTCAGCCACCACAGCCCTCACAATCAGTTCAAAATTCACAATCGGTGAGGGGAGCAACTCCTATTGCTTCTACTCAGCAATCTGGCTATCATGGGTGGTCAGTTAAAATGGGGGATACAGGGTCATGCTTATGTGATTACTCTAGCTGAGACTCCGATAGTTTTCTCCGTGGTTTGAGGTATATTTCTGATATCTAGTTTGTAGGCTACGGTATTAATTAACTCATGTGTATCTTATTCATTTATATTCATTGCTTTTGCATCTACTTTAGGATTAGAAGTGTCAACCTTGGATAGAGCCTTGTGTGTAGATACACCAGTTGGGGGTAGGAGACCTTAGATATGGTTTGTCGGGCATGTGAGATCGAAATTGAAAATCGTAAGTTGGTGTTCAATTTTGTTCTCCTAAAGATGATAAGCTTTGATGTTATTCTCGGAATGGATTGGCTATCAGCTTTTTGGGCCAACATTGATTGTTATCGGGAAAAAGTGTTAGTGTGTACACCCAAAGGAGATTTTTTTGTTCCATGAGTGAATGGAGTGAATTTCATTCTTCGTCATTTTATGAATTGTGTGGTCGAAATAACTATAGCTTTTTCTTAGCTAGTCTTGTGATTGAAGAAGAAGAAGGAAACTTTGAAAACTTTTTTGAGGTTGTTTGTGGTTTTGTGGACGTGTTTCTAGAAGAGTTAATGGAATTGCCTCCTAGGCGGGATGTGGAGTTTGTCATTGACGTCATACCTAGTACAATGCCCATTTTCATGGCACTGTATCCTATGGCACTAGCGGATTTGAAAGATTTTAAGGAGCAATTAGAGGGCTTGAGGGCAAAAGGTTTTATACGTCCTATTCACCTTAGGGAGTGCCAGTCCTTTTTGCTAGGAAGAAGGATGGGTCATTACGGTTATGTATTGACTATCAGAAATTAAATTATGTTATGATCAAGAACAAATATCTCTTGCCAATGATAGATGATTTGTTTGATCAACTCAAGGGAGCTAAGTGTTTCTTTAAGATTGACTTGATGTCAGGGTACTATCAGTTGAGGGTCAAGAAGGAAAATGTTTCTAAGACAGCCGTTCGTACACGGTATGGTCATTATGAGTTCCTTGTGATTCCTTTTGGGCTAACAAATGCTCTGGCAGCATTTATGGACTTGATGAATCATACGTTTAATGTATATCTTGACAAATATGTTGTGGTGTTTGTTGATGATATTCTCGTGTTCTCATCGTCAAAAGAGGAACATAAGAATCACTTGACTACGGTGTTACAAATTCTAAGAGAAAACTGGTTGTATGCCAAGTATGAGAAGTATGAATTTTGGCTACCGAAAGTGAATTTTCTTGGGCACTTGGTTTCAGGGGGAAGGGTTTCCGTAGATCCGTCCAAGATTGAAGTCGTAATGGATTAGGAACATCCGAAAAGTGTATTTGAAGTTTAGAGTTTCTTAGGCTTAGCTAGCTATTACCGAAGATTCGTTAAGGATTTCTCTCGGTTAGCAGCGATTATGACATGACTTACTCGAAAAGGAGTCAAGTTTGTGTGGAATGAGGCTTGTGAGCTTAATTTTCGAGAATTGAAAAAGAGGTTGACTACCGCTTCAGTTTTGGTGACTCTTGAACGTGGGTTGGGATATGTAATATATTGTGTGTACACACAAATTTTGAGTATGAGAAGAATATCAAAATACGTGGACAAATAAATCAAATATATTAATTTTAAGAAATATGAGTTATAAATCTCTGTAAATCTTTACGAAAGAAATACAAATTCCTCTGATTCGATCTCCTTGGTTATCCGAATTCAAGAGCTGCTGGAGCTTATTCTTGAATTAGTTTAGAACTTTGGTGAAGAATGGTACATGGATGATGTGCTTGTTGTTCTTCTCCTTCAAGGTTTTAGATGCTTTGGAGCTTTGAATTTTGAGTGAAGAATCTTGTAGAACTTCAACGTTCTTTTAGAGTCTTCTTGTTCTCCCCCCCCCCCTTCCACCCTTTATCTCTATTTATAGACTTCTTGGAAGGGCAAACTAGTAACTTCTTTTACTTTTGATAATTATCTTTTGTGAAACTTATCCAATTAATATATATATATATATATATATATAATTATCTTTGATTATAAATATATATATACATATATATCAATTATCCTTTGACCCATTTTTAAGTGGGTTTGGACTTCTTAGATAATTTGGATTTGCCCATGACCCATTTATTTGTGGTGGGTTGATTCGTTGGTAAGTGTATCAATTAAAATTACCACACTTCGCAATAGAACGAATTCCTTGCAGAATAAGGCTATCGAAAGGGGTGTCGAACCTCAGGGACTGTGGGCTGACTAAGTTGGATATTCGAAATTAATTCTAATTAAATTAAGAAAGAATAGGTTGCTAATTTTTATATCTAAATTATCTAATGAAGCAATTAATCAAAAACAAGAGAAACTAAGGATGTAAAAAATATGAGATAAATCTAGGATTATTGATTTTACCACTAACTTCACAATTAATGGCCAATTGAAGTGGCTACAAACTCACCTCCATCCATCAAGAAGATAACATATGATTAAGACTAAGTCATGGACTATTTTTGATTGGCATGAGCCATCTGCCTAATTACTCTACTCTAGGGTGCAGTATGGTTCATCTTCTCTAGGCATAATCCATCAAAGCTTTTAATGATATATTCAATGAAAACCATTGCGTAACAATCACTCTCATAAGACAAGATAAGAAATCATTGAAATTGAATATATAAGACTTTTATTGTTCAATTCTATAAGTAGAATCCTCTAAATTACACAGTCTATGCATGAATACAAAAATTTTCAATAATTAGAACAATCAAACTAGTGATGCTTAGTTAGGGTTACATTAAAACTCTAGTGGATGAACTAGCCGCTCATGGTAGAAGAAGAAGCTTCAACGGTTGAGGAAGAAGACATCATCTCCATGGAAGTATTGCTACGCCTTGTTCTCCAATGATTCTTCACTACAAAAGCTCTTCAAAGCTGCTGCCAAGCCTCCTCAATAAAGCCCCAATTCATCACTTTTAATAGCCAAGAGAATATGAAGAGTCCCACCTAATTAAGAGACAATTAGGGTTTCCCGTAGGTCCTAATCAGGTGGATTTTTCTGCTAACTTTCAGCTCAGAGTTTGATCCAGTAGAAATCCGATTCACAAAATTTACGTGAAATACAAAAGTGTCCATAATCGAATTTTGTTCAACTACTGTAAGAATTGAGTCAATTTGACGCTTGAAAATAAGAGTTTCAGGCCGGTTTCCAAAACAGGATTAAAACTATATTACGCGCAGAATTGGATTTCAGCCCGAAATATCCTTCAGCAGTTATAATTCTCTTGGGTCTCTTCCTTAGGCTATTTTGAGTTGAAATATGGAGTTCAATGGATTCATTTGATATAGGCTTCATCTAACCCTCTTGAATGTCATCTTTAAAAGCCCAAAATCATGGTTTTAACTGAAATAATCATTAAGGCCCTGAAAATACAGAAAACACTAAAACAAAGTAAAATCATAAAATAATCTATCACTAAGAGAATAAAATAAAAAGTTAAGAAGGTAGAATGCGTAACATTCAACGCCGATCATGGGTCTGGGCTTTAAATTATTTAACTCATTAGGCCACATTCCAAAGTGGGTTAAATTGAAGATAAGTCCAAATTATATTTTGGGTCCATCATGTAATTTTTTAATGTCTACAAATTACCCCCACTTTAAGTCTCACGCTAATACTGAACTCATCGCGTATTTAAACGGGGCTTGAAGTCATTTTTTTTAAATGCAATTTTCCAACATCTAAATTTTGGGCACTTTCCTTGACATGAACTATGAATACTTAAATTTCCTTCTTTGAATGGGATTACGATTTCCTAGTTCTCCTTTTCTTGATTGAACCAACCTCTCGAAAATCCTGTTCTAACTAGGATATTTTTTTTCCTTATCCAAGTAGAATTAGAGTCTTGAGAATCCACCTGCAAATAGGATTAAACCAGTGTGGGCTATATATAACCCATGAGTCAAGCTTTTGACATCAATTTGTGTTGTAATGTGAATTGTTGAACTTTGAAACGAAGTCAACGGTGATAGAAGAAAGAAGAGCTTGTAGCTGCAGTACCCACTTTTGCTCACTAAAATCTTTATCGTAATAGCAGGTTCTTTACTTTCTTTTTATTATTTTCTTTCTCTTTCATTGCTTTAATGTCCCAAGCTCTTTCACTTTTTTTTCACTGTTTCCTTTATTGTTCTATTCATGCCTCACAAACATAAACTCTTATATAATTACTGTCACGCAACCCAAGATTTTTTCTTCCAACCAATTTTTTGCTCATTTCTTTCTCTTATATAGAGGTCCTCTAGGGTGTTCTCCAAGTAAAAGAAAATAGGAAAGTGCTGAGAAAAAAATCTACCAGAATATTTTCTCTAAATTGCAATCCAATTTTGACCTTGAATAAGTGTGATTCACGAAATTTTCATGAAATACAAATATCTTGGGGTTCAAGTTATCTTTTCACAGCCACTAAGTTTGCTCAATTCTGGTATCCAAGTCGAGAGATATGTTCAAATTACCATAACTAGTGTAATGTTTGTGCAGAATATTGAGACTATTTTGACACCTGATTTTTATCCCTTACATGCCAGAATTAGGGTTTCTTCGTGAAATACAAATATGTTCCCCTATGAATAATATTTCTAAAAACTCTAGGCTTGAATTAATTCGATACTTGAGCTGAAAGTTATGGCCCAAATAGTAAGACTGCACGGAAAAGCCGTGGACTTTATATTTGTTAAATTTGGGTCTTTTCCACAAATATCACCATAAACTCGGATTGTCTTTGTCTTTTCTGCCTTGGCCTCCACTTCTTTTCTCCTTTTTTTTCCAATGATAACTTGGCAGTGAGCAAAATTTCTCTTTGTTTTTTTTTTAGTAACAATTTTGTCTTCCGTGGTCGCAATGTGAATTATGTTGAAATGATTAAATGTAAACATGTCGATATAGTTCAATGCATGATATGCTTGATGTGAACGTAGGACATGAAATGGGTGCATGCCATTGATGATTTATGTATGTATATGCTAAACGTGACATATTTGGTGTGTGTGGGGTGATATCTCAAAAAATGACTCATGTGAAAAGTAGAGGGCCTCAAACTTGTGCAAGAGAGTTTGTTACCGGTGGGTTAGTAGCTCAAAAACTACTATGAATTGGGTGCGGGGCTTTGGCACGTATTCGATTTGGGTTTGTGAGTGTAAGAAATATTCCGAGAGTAATGTGAAAGTTATTTGACTTTTGTGTTGGATTTTGAATTTGAGTTAAATTCTTGTCATATATTATATATATGATGAAGTTGTACATTGATGTATGGAATGAGTTAAGTATTGTGATTTGTCATGTGTTTTGACATGTATGCCATGTGAATTGAATAATTGTGGCGTTTAACTAGAATGCTAGGAAACATGATCACCAACTGACCGACAAATATATCAGCTGTCTGGTTGAATTAGAAGTTTCAAGCCCGAGAGTATTGAAAACTGAGATCAGGGAACTCATTGTTTCGGTTGACCGAAACTGGGCTTCAATCGACCGAAACTGACCCTTTCAGTCGGCCGAAAAAATGATCAGCTAACTGGAACTGGGCTAAAATGGGGTAGGTTATCTTATGAGTAGAACTAGGGTAGTGACATTGTAGCCTTTGTGAGACCATTAGAGTGAGTGATTAGACGCATGGTAAGTGTTGATGCATGCATGACATGTGTGGTATCAAAGTATGATTTAGGTAAGATGTGTTGAGGTTTAGATTTCCTCACCCTTGAGTTCTTGTACCGTTTTGGATATGAATTCGGGGCGTGACACAATAGATGTAAAAGTTTAGGTTTTGCAATTCTGCCTAGGTGGCATGGTCTTTTTTTTTTAATTCTGTCAAAAGAGACCGAAAATATTAAAGATTGGAGAAAGATAATAATGCCTGAAAGGATAGTTTTGTAATTTAAAAGAATATAATCATTCACTTAGAAAGTTAAGATTAAAAGTGACATTTCTTTTAATATAGAAGTACAAATGTAGAAAAGGCAATCTCTCACTATTTTTGAGTTAATAAATAAATCCTTTAAAAAACATTTGGAGGAGGGGGAGTGAAATTTTCTATATGACTTTTTGGAGCAAGAATTGAGTTTATTTATAAAATAACTATTTTTTTGTCGAATATAAACAGGAAGCATGAAAATTTTTGGGCCCCTGCCAAAAGTGTTACTTGAGGCGATATTGCGATGAGATACAAGAAACAACCACCTGCAATATGTGTCTCAAAGGCACCTTCGGCATAGCAAAAGACAGAGAGTATCACAGAGAAGCCCGAGACGACGTACGATAGCAAGATCGTCCATGGCCACCGTGGTCAAACTTGGGGTTTGTATGTGTGTGTGTGTGAGAGAGAGAGAGAGAGAGAGAGAGAGAGAGAGAGTGATGGTGGCGGAGGGATGTAGGCGGTGAGGTCGTGAGTGAGAGAAGGGTGGAGGTGGTGGGATGACCTATATATATGTATATTATGTTTAAAAAAAAAGAAATAAAAAAAGGGAATAAAGAGCAAACAACCTGAAGAAATTGAAGTTCCATAACCTGTAAATTTGACAGCAACATAACTGGAAGTGAATATTCAATATTTTTTATAAGTAATTTATAAATATTCAATTTATAGTCTAAGATTAGTATTTGATTGTTTCATTATTTATATGAAATTGGTTCATTGTTTGGTTCAAATTCTCGGAAAAAAAAAGGGACGTCGCCATCTCATCCGAAGCACCCCCAAAACATATGATACAACCCAAAATAAATTTCGGAACGTAATTCTGAGTGCGTTGTTTGATTCAAGTGATGAGCTATGGCTTAAGATTGATGTGGGTCAGGTGATAACCCATTAAATTGTGAATTGGATCTTGCTTGATCTCAAAGTTGGTTAAACCCATTTAAATACACAAGTCATTGTCTTTAATTTGTAAATATATAGTATCATTACATATTAATAGAATACATAATTTTTTCATAAAAGTATAATGGAAAATCTCTTTAACGGGATAAGTTAATAAAATATATGTATTATATATATAATTTTTCAAAAATTTAAAATTTAAAGCTTGCATATTAAATGTATTTTTAATATGTATTTACATATCTAAATATATAAGTTTTAATTATTTTTTTAATTTAATAAGTTATATGAATATGATCAAAATGTTAATAGAGTAAGGTGTGAATAAAAAATTAAGAGGAAGACAAAGGGTAATTTTTTGTCATTTCATCTTATAAGTTTAAATTTGTTATTCCATATGCTTAGTAGGGGTAACTTGGTCATTTTGTTCCTAGGAAGGGCAATTTTGGTATTTATTAAAAAATCTCTATCAGACCTAACATTTTATTAACAAGTTGGACCTATTTGTGATTTTGCCCAACTTTAGGGGAGGTTAACTATTATTTTAACCAAACTTTAATTTAAGGGTGAAAAATGAATACCTTAAAAGATCTGACAATAATTTACTAAAAAAAAAGATAAAATTAGTTACAAGAGAAAAGAAATGGAAAAAAATAATAATATTAATCTCTTATCCAGTTTGGTTAATGAATAAGGAAATAGAAAGGAATTATTCTCTCACCATGTTTGGTTTACTTAGTGAGAAAAAAAGAAAAAAAAAATGATAATAATAACCTTAAATTGTGTTTGGAAAAGATGATGAAAAGTAAGGATAGTTTATTTGTGAGCGATAGGAGTAAAATTAGAATTTACTTGTTATAATGAACAAAGATAAGAATAATTATGACTAAACACATACTCTGTATCATTTTTCTCCATTCCCCTTCACTTTTGAAATGATTAGAAAATTATTGTGCAAGAGTTTAATGACCCTTCCTTCTCCGGTTCTCCCTCCAAATCAGTCTATTTCCCTCCACTTTTTTAAAACAAACACAAAAGAATATTTGCTGCCAAAATTTTCCCTATCTTTCTCTCACATTTCCATCCATTCGAATTGACCCTAAGGCATGTGTAATGAGAGCATGTATGTAGGGTTGTAAATGAATAGAACGTTCAACGAATAGTTCGAGCTCGACTCAATAAAAGCTCGGCTCGTATTTGTTTGCTTAGTAAATAAACCGAACACAAACATAATTTTCTTATTCGATTAATTAATGGGTTGAGGTCAAACAACCCTAAGCTCAGCTCGTTTGTTCGTAAACATGTTCATGAACAAGCTTGATTAATGACTCATTTTGGGCTTGTGAAAAATGTATATAAAGTTTCTTTTGAAATCTATGTAATATTAGGAGGGTGTATTCAACTAGAATTTTAAAGGATTTTGAAAGACATTTTTTAAGTGACAGACTTTTATGAATTTCTATGGATTTAAGTAGAATTCATGGATTTCTATAGACTTTTATTATAGACTTTCATAGATTTCTATAGCTTTTATTATAGACTTTCATAGATTTCTATAGCTTTCTATTAGAAACTTTGATGGATTTTTATAGACTCGAAATGATTTCTTTAATATATTTTATATATTTGTATCTTTGAATTATACTTTTGCGTACAAGTAAACCAATGATTCAAGGGGCAGGTATCATGCAAAATAGATAAGGTATCATTTATGGTTTCTGCTATTTGAAATTATTCAATAGAATTATTAAAAACTTATACAAAGTTACATATATCCCTACTCATAACAGTGCGAAGAATGATTAAGCAATATATGTTAAAATGAAAGTTGAATGTATGATTTGGATTGGGCTGAACCATGTTCGTTCTTTTGTTATTTTATTCGTATTATATGTTAAGCTCTTGACAAAAAAGTTATGCTCATGGTAAATGAAATATTTTCTTACTTTCTAATTTTTGCCTCATTGTATTAGATATATAGGATATATAGACATGTTTTTTTTATAAAAAAGAAAAAAGAGATTATGCTACTGTGGCGCGCACCATAATTTTCATAAAAAACAAAAGTTATAACAAACGCAAAACAACTGACATTCACAAAAGTATAGTGACAAGTTTATAATAAATTTGAAAGCAAAATTTAAAGGAAAATATTTAATATTCATTACTCAATATCCTTAGTTATTATTGTGCCCGACATCTCTCCACATATTCAAAGTTATACTAACTCTCCATTCATTAGCATTATCTCGTTGTTGCTCTTGTGTTTGAAAAAAATATTTTCAAAAAATTATAAAAGATAGCTCTCTACAAATAATTTTTTTTGTAACTAAATTTTTAGAAAACAATTTTCATAAAATTTACAACAAAATAAATTTTTTTGTACAATTTTCTGGCTGTCATTTATCTGAAACATAAAACTGTTTTTAAAAAATTAAACCAAACAGATTCTAGATATCTACTTTTGATACCCCATAAAATATTTTTCATATAAAATTCTTTATAAAAAATCATTTTTCTTTTTATTTTGTATATTTAAAAAGTATATAGACATTTGTTTTATTGTATGTATGGCTTGTTAATCCATACAAGTGTATATGCATTAAAATATAATAAATTGTAAATTCGTACAACTTTTGAAGAAATAGTTTTCATATTAAAGACAATGTGGACTGTGGGTATGGAAAGTACATGCCTTTAGTGGACTATTATTTTCAGCAATAAAGTAATACCACCCTCACAAATCATATTTTGTGTGTGTGTATATATCTTTATATATTATTTTAAGAATTGATATATTTTTGTTTATAGATCAAAGATCCACTGCATCCTTTGAAATTCGATTCTTGGTTTCAGTGTTGCGGTACAAAGTGGACTTTGATATATTGATTGTTTTGTTTGTGCTTTGTACTATGACTTTTTTAAAATCCTAATTGAATAGAAAAAGAGAGAATCTGAGAAGAGAGAGAGAGACAAACCAAAAGAGAAAAAATGAGTGTACCTTAAGATGGAGAAAGGTTGTTCGTATTCTGTAAAAAAAAAGGTCCACCAAAATTTGTGGGTGAAAGGTTGGATTTTTTTATAGGTTTCAATATTTATAACTTCCACCCTCAAATCTACCAAAATCCATCACTTAATGAAATCTTTCAAAATTTATGAATTTTTTAATACACCTAGAGTTTTGTAAACTTTTTTAAAATCCTAATTGAATATAGCCAGATTTGTATGGACTTTTTAAAAGTCTGTATTAAATACCACCGGATTTGTATATGTTAACTCTTTAAAAGACTATAAAAGTATGGATTAAATACACCCAAAATTTTAAAGTCTCATATACAAAGCCTAGTTAACTATTTAGTCATCTTTAATCTAACCCAAGACAAATCATAGTTTTATTCATTTTAAAAACTAAAATCCAAGCCCATTACCAATTTAAGTACCTAGGCCAATTGCAACTCTTGGTACAGAATCCCATCTAACACTTCGGCTTTGTTTGGATAAATAGGTGAGAAAAGAAAAGAAAGGATAATATTAGTTATGAGAGAAAAGAAAAGAAAAGAAAGGATAACAAAAACTTTTATTCATGTTTGAATAAATTATGAAAGAAAAGAAAGAAAATTAAGGATAACAATCTTGTTTGGAAAAGCTAAAGGAGAGAAAAGAAAAGAAAGCATTTTAACCAATTTACTATCATATCCCTTTTTATTTACTATCATGTCCCTTTGTCTTTTAAATTGTTAGGGTTGGTTTTGGTATTAAGAAAGTTTTACTTAAACGTTATCCTTTCTCTCCAAATCTTTTCACTTTTGGGAGGATAGTATATGAGAGATTTGAAAGGATAAGCTATCTCTCCTAATCCTTTCTTTTCTCTCCTTTTTAACAAACCAAACATAATAGACACTATCCTTCCCTTTCGTTTCTTTTCTTTTCCTTCCAATTCCATCAATCGAAACTAGCCCTTAGATATTTCTATTCCTTTCATTTTTAACATTGGAAATCCTAGCCGCAATAGAAGCTATAACATTAGCTACCAGCAAAGCAGTGAGTCAGTGACGATATTATTCAACCGAACATCCACCCACGGGAAACCAAAACAATACCATGCACATCACATTTGCAACATGACCATACTCTCTCTCATCTTAATCTCATCTCATATTCTCTCTCGTGAGACAATAAGAAATTTCTTTTTGATTTTGTGAAGGAGATCAAAAATTGATGGTAGAGACCAAAAATTCCACTGATTTCTTCCATCGATTAAACGATCAGGTATGTAGATTGTGTATATTGGGAGATACATATTGATGATATATATATATATATATATATATATATATATATATGTAGATTGTGTTATTAGGAGATATATTGGATTATATATATTTTCTGATTGTGTTTATTTGGGAGATGTATATTGATGTGTATTTATTATATATATATTTGTTCAGTGTAATCGAGCTCATGATCCGAGCTCAAGTTTTGGTAGAACAACGCGAGCCAAGCTCAATCTTGCTGGAGCCTAGCTCGATCGAGTACCAAGGCGAGCTCGGACACCATCTAAACTTGTCGAGCTGAGCTCGAACAAATCGATGGGGGTGAAGTGCAGGAGTGTTACTTGGAGTACCAAAAACCCCACATTTAATATAATTAATATAATATTTTATATACTAAATACATTAAATAAATTAAGCATATATTTTATTATATATATAACAAGAAATTTTATATATAATTGAAATTTGAATATACATATATTTATCAAATTATACATTGATATACATAATAAAATTTATTTTATTAAATACGAAAAATTATTAGGTAGTCCTGAGATCGCCACCTCACATCTGGTCCCGGCCTCCCAGCCAATAACACTTCGCCAACAACGATATGAGTTTTTAGGGTCAGCTTTTTTTGTCAAGATGTATCAAATCGCTAAAAGATGAGCTAACAACTAGAAAAATGGGTAAAAGGAAATAATCGACTAAAGGCCCAACTTTTTATCTACTGACACAAGATATTGATAAATTAATGTAAAAGCTTAATCAAGTACAAAAGTCTTCCTTAAAAAAAATTATTTATGTGAAGACTCTTTCTCTCTTCTTCTTCTTCTTCTTCTTCTTCAAATGTACCTTAATTATTTTTAGGATTAAGTACATTAAACCCCCTTGAACTATTTTTTATTTCTCAAAAAACCCCCTGAACTCATTTGGACTCTTAACCCCCTGAACTATTTTCTCTATCTACAATAAATCCCAAATCGTTAAATTGCGGTCCAAAATCTAACGTTAGTTGACACACGTGACCTACCCCGAATTTAGAATGCCAAAAATACCCTTATGAATGTTAGACCCATTATATATATAAACACACTTTATATTTCAGCCTCTACAACCAACATATCTTATTTTAATGTATTTTCTTCTTATATGTCTCTCTTTATATATATATATATATTATTTTATAAAAGTTTTTTTTCTTATTGACTTATAATTTTGTATTCATTATATAATATATAATTGTATTTATATATAGCTATTATTTTATTATATTTTCTTCTTATATATATATTTATATATATATATATTTATTATATATATCTTTATATTTATATATATATTTTTTATTTTTTTATTTTATAAAATATTTTTATTCTTATTGACTTATAATTTTGTATTTATTGTATTTTATATTGTTTGAGTAACCAATTTTTTATTTATTGTATTTTTACATTTTTTTATTCTTGTTTTTTTATAAAATTTTAATTTATTGTATTATATTATATTATATTTTTGAGCAAGAAAATTTTTATTTATTGTATTTTATAAAAAAATCAACAATGAAAACTTGAACTGAAAAATAAATTTTGAAACTGAAAGCTTCGTTATGAAGCTTTCAAATTATGCATAAGAATTGTCAAAATATTGACATCATTTTCATTTTTTCAGAAATGAAATCTACGTTAGAGCCTTAGGCCCTGTTTGGCAGAGCTTTTGCTTCGACTTTTACGCAGAAGAAAAAGAGAAGCAGAAGCTAAATCAGGAAGCTGGTAACCCCCAGCTTCCTTTAAACGCTCTTTTTTTATTCCGAATCTCTTCTGCATTACCAATCCAAACACTCTCCAAAATGACTTTTGAGCTTAAAAAGCCGAAAGCCGCTTTTCAAAAGCCAAAAGCCGCTTTTCAAAAGCCAATCCAAACAGGGCCTTAGTCTACTTTACCAAAAAACATACATATTAACTAAGGACAAAAAAGTAATTTGACTTTTTCGTTAAATGGTAGTTGACGTTTTGTCTTTAAATGTGTGTTTCTTATAGTTCAGGGGTTTAATGCACTTAACTCTTATTTTTATACGGTAGAGGACTGTAGGGTAGTTGAAGTAACCCCTCTCTCTCTCTCTCTCTCTCTCTCTCTCTCTCTCTATATATATATATATATATATATATATATATATATATATATATATATATATATATATATATATATATCGTGCTATCCCTATTAATGAAATGAAAACACTTTTAGTTCATCTCTCACTCATGCAATTAAAATATATTGATAAATTAATGTAAAAGGTGAATCAAGTCCGAAAGTCTTCCTTAACAAAAAAAAAAAAAAAAAGCACAAAATTCTTCAAAACAACTATCTTTTGAAGACTTTCTCTCACACTCATAAATTTATTTTCTTCTTACAAAATTATTATTTTTCCTGTAAAGACCCATTGTTGCTAAAGCCCACTTCTGTAACACAATTCTTGTATTTCAATATCAAGCGTGCACCACTAGAACGAAGTGGTAAACATATAATGTCATCTAAAGGTAAATCAATAGTTGAAAATGCTACGCACCATTTTTTTTTTTTATCATAATGTCTATCATGCCATTTTTTCCTATAATTAATCTTGGATTTTGCCATTTACCATTTTTTCAATCTAGTTCCATATTCTTGAATATGTGTTTAATATATATTAATTTTGTCCTCCAATAATTCATATTGTTATATATTATAAACTATGCATTTTTTATTTATTTAATATGTTGATATTGTAATTGATAGGGATGAAGATATTATTGTAATTGATGATGATGACAACCATGATGTAGTTGATGACAATGATAATCACTCTTACATTACATTTCAAAATATTGAGGAGTTTGAGCTAAAGTTGAAATGTTAGTTTACAAATGAAGGAGAAGTGTATGATCTATATAATAGTTATGCCATAAACAAGGGTTTAAGTATTCAAAAGGGTAAAAATTGATCCCAAGAAGGCACAAGTGAAGTGTGTTGACATTAATTTGTGTGTTCTTGTGAGGGATTTAAAAGAGACACTTTCCCTTTTCAAGAATTGTTTTTCTGAAAAATAGTTGATTAGAACTGATTGCAATGCCTGTGTTATTTTTAAAGTGAAAAATGGTGTGAAAAATAATGCAATTCATTGTTGAACATAATCATTCACTCGTAAAGTCCAAGCAAGTGCACTTGTTACAATCGAGGATAAAGACTATAAGAGCAACTAAGGCATTCTCGTATTTGTCCAAACAAGCCGATGGAGTTAAAAATGTTGGGTTTATCGAATGGGATTGTCACAATTCTTTACAATCTCAAAGGTCAAAGACAACAGAAGCGGGTGATGTCCAAAGTCTTATCAATTATTTTAAATGCAAACAAGCTAAAAATCCAATGTTCTTTTACATAGTATATGTGGATGATCAAAATCGAATGACCAGCTTTTTCTCGAGAGATGGTTTCTGTAAGTTGGATTACTAATGTTTTGAAGATGTCCTCATATTTGATACCACTTATCGCACAAATACAACATAATTTATGCTTCCTTTGTTGGAGTAAACCATCATTGGAAGAATGTACTCTTTGGTTGTGCATTTTTACTAAATGAGACCACAGTTTCTTTTGTTTGGTTTTTTGAATTTTTTTTGGAAGCGATAGGAGATAAGGCATTCCAAACAATCTTCATTGATTGTGTTACCTAACATACAACATCGCCTACGTACTTGGCATATCTAAAAAAATGTAGCTCAAAATACTTTTACTTTATTTACATATCAGACATTTAGAGGGCAGTTTACGAAGCTCTTTCATGATTTTGAAACGGATGAAGAGTTTGAGTCTATGTAGAGTACGATGAATGAAAATTGGGGCATTGTAGAAAATAAATTGTTAAGCAAATTATATAACCTTTGTGAGAACTGGTGCCTAGTTTTTAGCTAAGATACATTTCCTGTCAATATTAGATCAATACAAAGAAGCGAGAGTACAAATAATATCTTTCAACAAGTTGCTCATAAAACCATGACTCTTGTTGAATTCATGTTGCATTATGAGAAAATTGCAATCCAAATACGTGAAGCTGAAGTGAATGATGATTCTTTATGTGCTAGAGGTAAAGCCCACTTGCTAATAAATGATAATGACATTTTAATGCATGCAACCCAAGTTTATATGCACACCATTTTTAAGATGTTTCAAGAGAAATTCTTGAAAGTGGTAAATGAAGATGTTAATGTTAATTCATATATACCTTAAGAGGCAGGGGTTATAAGCAGAAGCATATTATTAAGTTTTATTATACTAATCATACTATTCATTGTAGTTGTCAAATGTATGAGTCTTTGGGTTGGTTTGCCATCATAGTTTAGGGGTGTTGAACCTTCATGCCATCAAAAAAATTCTAAGTGAAAAAATACTGAAAAGATGGCCACAAGGTGTGAAAGAAGGAATTTTCACCAATAAGTATGGTGAACCATTGCAAAATACTATAACATCATCAAAAGCAATACGTTTAAACAAACTTATGCATAGAGCTTTTAGTGTTATGAGTTTAAGTGTTGACGATGATGAGACAAGTTCAGTTGCATTTAAAAATATAAATCGTACTACACATGAAGTTAGATTGATAAAAATAAGGAACATGAAGAGTAGTTGTGATCTCAATGTTATTCATGATGATAATGATATACTTAGCTTAGTTGGTGAGGAAATGGTGATGAATCCCTCACAGTGAGGCCAAAAGAGGTAATGTATGGTATGATTAAATGATGTTTTGAGAAATGAAAGAAAATGACAACAAAAAAGGCAACAACATCTCAAAGAGTATATGTCTCTAATATTCCTACTTGTATTCAAATGCAATGCAACAAATTTCACTTCCATTTGATCCATCTTTTGATTCTAACTCTCGTGATTAGATGTGTTATAATATAAATTGTCTTAATATGTTCGCAAGTCCTATAGAGATATTTATACAATTATTATTTATTTATTTGACTTTCTATGATCTTCCTTGCAAGTTTTCAGATATTATACAATCTCTTTTGCAAACTTTTAACAAATGCAGCCCTTTCTTTCAAATTAAAGTCAAGTAGTAATTTAAATTCTAACTCAAAATTATATCTTTAATTTATGTTTATGTTTCCCATGTTTATTTTAGTCATGTGAATTTGTAAGGGTCATCTAACAATGTCACACAATATCAAACTTATCACCATTTTTCAATCTTTATATTATATTTATAAATAAATGATTGATAGTAGATTGTGATTGTTATTCTTAAATTATTTTTTTTAGGATGACGCAAACTAAGGTGATAAAGGAAGCTTGTTATGTGGTACTTATTTGTTGCTCGTTGTTGAAAGCCATCTACTCTAAAAGCTTAAGCTTTGTTTTCTTTTGGTCCAACACATATTTCTTTGACTTTGATACCATATTAACAGCCATTTGCTCCAAAAGCTTACATTTTTAGAGAGGATGTAACATAAAAATTTAAATTCTCCAACATGCCCCCTCACATCCGATCTTTTTTTTGGTCCATCACATACAAATTTTAATACCGAGGTGACGATAAGGTTTGAACCGGACCGAGTAGACCTTGCTCGAATACCTGACTCTAATACCAAGTTGATAACCATTTACTCTAAAAATTTAAGCTGTTAAAGAGGATGTAACTTAAATATATAAATCCTTCAATCCTTGTTAATGCTTTTGGATATTAGAAAAAACCAATTCTACATGGGAGCTTGCTCTGAAATGAAAAAAAAATATCTTATCATTATTTTATTTTTTTATAGTATGTAATTCAAGCATTACTTGAACCTTAGAAATTTGTATGGTATATGAAAATTTTGAAGTACTTGAGTTTCTAATTAACTAAATAGTATTAAAGACCAAATTGGGTACCCCGTACTTATTTTGATTTAGTGGTGTGTTTGGCTCTTTATGTGTTGAAACTTTTGATTATAATGAGATGAAACCAGAAGAGTATACTATCTCTTTCTAGGAGACTAGGAATCAACTAAAGAAAAATACTTTTCACCAGTTCATATGACAAATTTAAACGTGCCAGAGAAATAAATGAAACCATCAAAAATTGTGGCACTAAGAACAGATTAAATCCATTAGACCGTTGACATGACATAATATATATATATATATAAGGGTTTTGTACATTGTCTGACTTGGTCAATTTTAAAAGTTGCCATTATTTATTCACCATTCTTGCGTTCTAAATACATAACATATTGTTATCATCAAAACTGTGGTATCTCATTTATCTTGCAAAGTCCATAAGAACAAATGGGTGTTTGGAATTTTTGTCAAGAAAAATATAATTCATAACGTATTGTTCAAAGCTAATTGAGTTCAAAGTTTGAAAACTAACATGCATACAAAATTGGAAAAAATTTCATGAGTGAAAGATGAACCGAACATGTTTTATATATATATATATATATATATATATATATGTTTGTGTGTGTGTCTGTGTATAGAGGTTGCTCATTCAAGGTACATTTGAAGAAGAAGAAGAAGAAGAAGAAGAAGAATGAGGAGGAGGAGGAGGAGGAAAAAAAAAAGAAAAGAGAGACACACAGCCTCCACATAAACAAATTTTTATTTTTGTTTTAAGGAAGACTTTTGTACTTTATTCAGCTTTCACATTATTTTATCAATAGGTTGTGTCAAAATATAAAAAGTGGCAGTGCCTTTAGCCGATTATTTCAGCTTTTAGCCATTTGTTTTTAGCCGTTAGCTCATCTTTTAGCCGTTTGATACATCCTAACAAAAAAAAAAAAGTCTATCCTACTGACCCATTATCCTTGCTCTTGAAGTGTTATTGGCTGGACCAGATGTGAGTTGGCAATCCAGATACTACCTAATAATTTCTCATTAAATATAGGATAAAGCTAACTTTCTCACCTTTGAATGAATTTTTGTATTAACAATTGACGTCATCCGTTAAAAACAACTAGTTTCACGAAGAAATTATAGTTCCAATGCGATCTAGTTTGGACACATTTGGAAATCGATCGCTGCAAGTTTCCGATCAGGGTCCATCATTGAAGAAAGCTTGAAAAATGAAATTCACAGGATTTTTCTAGTAGGACATACAGTTGTATTTTGGCCATATCTCCCCTGTGTGATATCGGATTGACCTGAATTTTGTATCATAACGAAGCTAACTGGATAAGATACGTGGTGTAGGAGGAAAATCCCTTAGTCAATAAAAAGTAAAACAAGCGAGCCCATAAAACAGAAGGTGGGCCTGCCTCAAGCGAGGGTTGAGGCCCACACACAAATGAAAGGCGCACTAGCATTTCAGATTGGCCCAATGTGACAAAAATAGGTTGAGTAACCCAGGTCCAACCCAGGTAAGTCTCGAATTGGGTACTATACTCCCAAAGAGTCTAAGCTTAAGTCCCGAATCTTTGAATGAGTAATAAACACAAAGAGTTCAAGCTTATGTTCTGAATCTTTGAATGAGTAATAAACACTTAAAATGTAACACTTAATAAGCAAAAACACAAATAATTACAAATAAAGAATTTCAAGAATGAGTTAGGTTAAAAATCAAACTAAATTCAATCTTATGATTTTAGCAATTAAACCATAGTCCCCGGCAATGACGCCAAAAATTTGATGTGAAACTTTTGTTTTGACAATCAAAGTATATTACCACTCGCAATAGAACGAATCCTTAGTAGGATAGGGCTCTACGTAGAGGGTGTCAATCCCACAGAGACTACGTTGGTTTAATAGTTATAATCGAAGATTGGTTCTGGTTCAATTAGTAAACGGTGATTGTTTGTTTAATTAAACTACTTGAATTATAGAAAATGTAATAATTGAAAAGAGTTTGAGAAAAGGTTAAATAACTAGGGTTTAGACATCACCGCTAGCCTTATAACCATGCCATTGCACTAAATTGGGAATTGTATGAAAATGTGTACAAAAGACGCGTTTGGCAAATGCTACCTACAACGACGTCAAAAAGAGAATACATGAACCCTAACTAATGATAATCCATCTTCGATAGGCATAATTTACCTACCTAACTACATTAATCTAATTATCTAAGTGTAGTAAAATTACATTCTCTAAGCGTTGATTATGAAAGCTAAGAATTAACATGTTCAAGTGAAAATAAGCACAAAGCCATCACTCATGGTTCTTATGGAACTATAAGTGTTTGAGCATCATGTGAATCAATTAATAATTCTAAGACAATAAAGATGAATTAACACATATGATCATATAAAATTTGTAAACTTGTATTAAAGACAAGTCACAAGGCTAAGTACATATACACATAATTATACAAAAAAAAAAATCCCAATTTATTACAAAATAAACATAGTTTCATGGCTAGGGTTTTGTCCAAACCCTAGAGAAGGAGTTAGTTGATCATGATGGTGATGAAACACTCCATAGATAGAGATGATTCCAGCTCCATATGGTCTTCAAGGCTTTGTCAAAACCTCCTTTGAAGCTTTCCCTCTCTAGAACTTTTCTTCTCTCTTTAAAATCTCTAATATTTGCTCTCTATTACAAAACTAACTATCTTTTTTTAACTATGAGACTAAAAATTGTATTTATATCTGATTTGAAGCTCAAAATATCTCAAAAATTACGTGCAAAAGCTTCTTGGAATTGATTGGTGACAAGTGGCAAGTGGCTGAAAATATCTTCTACTAGCTATCTGTTTTCTGCAGATTGATGATGCATCATAATTCTTTGCGTTTGAAAATTAATTTCAACTTGCATTGGCTTTGGCTTTCGCATGTATTCTGCTAATCCTCATTGCAAGCATTCTATCATATAGTCTTAAACTTAGAATGCATTCTTGAAATGATAGTGGAGTCGGATTAAGCGGATTTTTGGAATAGAACTTGAAATCAACAAAAACACGAAAATACGTAAAAACTATACAATATGTGCAACTATGAGATCAAAATACATAAGTAAAGGCGTGAGAATGTACAACATTTAATGCTAATCACGTGTCAGGATCGACTTTATTATGGTTTAAACAATAATCACCTCATTCAATCTTGAACTTCACAAGAATTTGCAAGCTTTTTATAACTCAGTACACTGGAAATCAAGAACGAGGAGGATTATCTCTTCTTTGTTCATAATGAAACAAGTTAAGGGTGAAACCTTGAAAGCGTTTCTGACTTGCTTTAATCTCAAGATGTCTATGATAGACAGATGCGATTAACCTACGGCGGTAGAGGCTTTCAAAATAGCAATACTACTTGAAGAGGGCTTTCACAGATCTCTGGTGAAAAGTGCTCTAAGTAATATGGGATAACTGAATTTTTGAGCTCAGAAGTACCTAAGAATAGAAGAAGATGAAGCCGCTAGGAAACAACAATCAACTTTGATCACTGTGAAGCAACATATGAAGAGCCAAATTAATAAGACTAAACTATCTCGAGCTGTTCCGTCATCTGTGCAAGAACCAGTGAAGAAGTAGAGGGTCGTAGGGAAGGTCACTCCATTAAAAGTATCTCTAGCTAGGCTTTATCAAGAGAATAAAAGCAAAGGGATTTTCACCAACCCCCATTTATTAGACAGTTGTTAGAGCAGAGAGATAAAACAAACATTGTGCATTCCATAATGACTTTGGCTATATAACCAACGAATGTAGAAGTTTGAGGCAGCAAGTAGAGGTTTTGATCTCTAAATGAGGCTTGATGTAATATGTCCTTCATAGGGACCAGACCAAACCGCCTGATCAGCTTGAACAGAAGCCAAACAGACAGCAGAATCCTGCTCCCATTCGGATCATAAATGTCAT
Organism: Cornus controversa; assembly: GCA_026545225.1. Lineage (NCBI taxonomy): Eukaryota > Viridiplantae > Streptophyta > Magnoliopsida > Cornales > Cornaceae > Cornus > Cornus controversa. Next base: position 21,210,736 of record CM048854.1, on the reverse strand, counting down.
TCATGGTCGACCAACATCAGATCGATAAAGTGAATTAGAGAAGTGATCGCACCTAAGAAATGCCCAAAAGATGCAAAGGAATAACGAAGTTCATTGAACGTATAATTAGTTCGCCAAAATATCAATCATCTTCACAAATGAAGATATGAACAGGATTTAAGTACCCCACAAGGATCCGCTGGTGATTAGTCTCATCATATCCAATTACAAAATAAAAAAGGTCTTGGTTAATGCGGGAATCAGTGCAAATGTTCTAACCCTATAGGCTTTTCAGTAGATGGGCCTAGAGGCAGAACATCTCAAGCCAATGACTGAGCCACTGATAGGGTTCGACGAAAGGCAGGTCATCCTGACCAAGGTAGGGGAACTCCCGGTAATAGCAATAGCTAGAACCTTGACAGAATCCTTTGTTGTTGTTGATTTTAACTCTTCATATAATCTGATAATGAGAAGAGGTTGGATACACCGTATACAAGGGATTTCGTCAACAGTTCACTAGTTGATGAGATGTATAGCACCAAATGGAAGAGGTATGATCGATATCTTAGGGGACCAAGTGGCTGTGAAGAAGTGTTACGCCCTTGCACTAAAAAGGAAAATGGTGGAAAATGGACAGGTCAAATAACAATCACAAAAATCTCTGTCAAACAATATAATGGCAAAACAAAAGAAGGACAAGATGACTGAAGAATTGCTTGAATCAATTGAGATTATCCCCATGAAAGACCCCACGAGTCTTGGGATTTTTTTGAGCAAAGAAAAAATGATACAGCTAGTGAGATTACTAAAAAAAAATACAGTTTTCTTCGCATGGGACCATGCGGATACATTAGGAATTAATCCATCAGTGGCGTGTCATACACTTAATGTTAACCCAAACTATCCACCTGTTAAGCAGGCAAAGACGTCGCTCCAAAGAAGAACCAAGTCGTAGTAGCAAAGGTAGATCAATTTCTCTAGGTTGGGTTTATTAGGGAAGTCTAATTTTTGAATTGGCTCTTTAATGTGGTGGTAGTGCAAAAAAAAAAATGGCAAGTGGCGGATTCTGCATTGATTTCACCAATTTAAATAAAGCTTGCCTCAAAGATAGTTTTTTGCTCCCTAAGATTGATCAAATGGTTGATACCACAACTAGTTATAAACGGTTGACATTCCTCAACACATACTCTGGATACAATCAAATTCCAATGAACCCTAAAGACGAAGAAAAAACATCTTTTATCACCGAGAAAGGGATTTATTGCTACAAAGTGATGTCGTTCAGATTGAAGAACGGTGGAGCAACTTACCAACGCCTAATCAACAAGGTTTTCAAAAGACTGATAGGTCAAATGGTGGAAGCATATATAGATGACATGGTGGTAAAGAGTCTTAAAAAGGAAAATCACTCAAAGCATCTCTAGGAAGTTTTTTGACACTTTACGGAATTATAGCATGAAACTGAACCCCTCAAAATATTATTTTGGAGTTTCTTCAGGGCAATTTTTGGAGCACATTGTTAACCAAATGGGAATAGGAGCAATCCTAATTCAACTGAAAACTTTTCTTCAGAATGAAGAACCAAAGACTCACTGGGATATCTAGATCCTAACAAGGCGCATCACTGCTTTGAGTAGGTTTATCGCTCAATTGTTTCATAAATGTAAACCATTCTTTAACATTATCAGAACAAGAGGTAAAAAAATATGGGGATCAGAACAAAATGAGACTTTGCAAAACTCAAGCAGTGTTTGGTTTATCTGCCAACACTTTTAGCACCTAATGCAGGAGAACCACTATACTTATACCTTGCAGTATCCCGAACAGCCACAAGTACAGTCCTGATCAGAGAGCTTGATAGAAAGCAACACCCGGTGTTCTACTCAAGTAAAACCATGATTGAAGCCGAACAAAAGTACTCAAAGGTTTAGAAGATTGTACTAGCCCTAATCCAAGTAAAAAGGAAACTGAGGCATTATTTTAAAGCTCATCCCATTATTGTCTTAACTAAATTTCTGATCAAAGCGATTCTCTATAAACCTGATTAGTCAGGACGAATTACCAAATGGGCAATCGAGTTGGGAGCCTATGACATAAAGTATGAGCCTCGAACCACAATAAAGGGGTAGACAGTGGCGAATTCTTACTTGAGTATGAGCTAGAGTATGATGTGGAACCAAAAATCTCAACTCTATCTGAATAGAAGCTTTATGTTGATGGATCATCAACATAGAAGGGATTGGGCATCAGTATAGAAATTCAAACTCTTGATGGAACTGTTCTACAACAAGCAATCCACTTAAAATTTCTTGCATCAAATAACAAAGTTGAATATGACGCTCTTTTGGCAGGACTAAAGCTAGCAAAGATACTCTAGGTAAAAAATATGCAAGTTTTTAGCAACTCTTAGTTAATTGTAAGTTAGGTTAGTGGAGATTATTTCCCAAAAGATGACTGCATAAAAACTTACAAAGACTTGACGAAAAGAAAGCTCAGAGAATTTGACCAAGTTAATGTTTCTCACATCCCTAGGGAGCAGAACTTAGAAGCTGACAAGGTAGCATGTTTGGCTTCAGTAGCCCGATTCGATCTAATTAGGGTGGTCCCGATTGACATATTGGATGCATCGAGTATTCTTGCCCTGAAAGAAATATTGGTCCTATAGGCAAAACCCAATTGGATAGATCTCATAAAGACTTATCTCACCAACAGAATTCTACTGATGTCAAAAGAGGAAGTAAGGAAGATAATGATGAATTCACCAAAATATTCAATAGTTGGCATACATCTTTATAAAAGGTCATTCTCAGGACTATACCTGAGATGCGTTACGCCATTAGAAACAAAATAAGTACTCACCAGAATCCATGGAGGTGTATGTGAAAATCATTCAGGAGGAAAGTCGTTGGCTCACAAGGCCATTACTTAAGAATATTTTTGGCTGTACATGGCTTGAGACGGTGAAGAATACACTAGAAGATGTGACAAGTTCCAGTGACATTCAAGAATACCCCATTAGCCTCCGAAGATCTTGCCACTCTGGCCAGCCCTTGGTTGTTTGCAAAATGGATAATGGACTCAGTGGGGCCGCTCCCTAAAGCCACCAACAGCAAAAATTTTATTCTGTTAGCTACAAATTATTTCACAAAGTGGGGTCGAGGTAGAAGCTTATGCCATAATTACTCATGTGCAAGTGAAAAGATTCATATGGAGTAACATTATGTGTCAGTTCAATTTTCTAAAATCCATTATTATGGATAATGCCAAAAAATTTGACAATCAGTCGATACAAAGATTCTTCAAAGAATATGGAATCAACCAGAAGTTCTCCTTAAGGTTGTATGCACAAGGGAACGGCCAAGTAGAGATAATAAATAGAACTATCTTTGAATGCATCTGAAAGAAACTGGAAGCTCGAAAGGGAAAGTGGCTAGATAAATTTTCCAAAGTACCTTTGGGCTTATCGAACAACTCCCAGGTGACCAACTGGAGAAAGCCTATTCTGCCTAACTTATGGGTCCAAAGCAGTAATACTAATTGAGCTATTTACCCAAATGATCAAATCATAAGTGCTGGAGAAGGGGCATAATGACTAGCAGCTAGAACAGAACCTAGACTTGTTAGAAGAAAGAATGGATGCGGCTTAAATTAGACTGGCATCGTATCAAAGGATGGTAAAAAATAGTTATGACAAAAATATAAGACACCGAGTATTTGGAGTAGGAGACTGGGTGCTAAGGAAAGCCACTGACAACACAAAAGAGATTAATGTTGGAAATTTTGGAGCAAATTGGGAATGACCATATGAAATCACAGAAGTGGTTGGAAAGGGGGCATACAGGCTTCGCAGAGTTAATGACGTCAAATTAAATCGCAAGCCTTGGAATGTAACCCATTTGAAGAAGTACTATGTTTAAATTTAGTTTATTAGAGTTAGATTCTTCATTTTGGCAATATAGTCCTTGCTTTGTCTGATGATAGGGAAACGTCTTAATAAAATTTAAGCCAAAATTGGCTTAAAAAATAATAAATTTTTTTTCTAAATATCTTACTATAAAAAAGAGGAATAAACATGGTCCTACATTGAGGAAAAAGTTTCATACTTTGTAGTAAATAAAGATTAAAAAAAACTTAAAAAGTTGCAATAAGGTAGGGCATTGCGCAAAAGGATATGTGCAATGCCACTCTCTTGCCAGTTTTTACTTGTGAAATGGTCGATTGCCCATAAAAAGATCAATCAAAGAGGAAAATGGTGTCGTCCTGCCAATCGCCCAAAGATGATCAATAAAAGAAAAAAAAAAGAGGCAGCTAACATTATAAGTTGATCGTTTAAAAAAAAAAAAAGGCATTGAAACCATAAAAACTAAGGCTCTAAGTGTCGATCATTTACAGAATCAAGCTAAGGCCCTAAGTGCCGATTGCTTACAGAATCAAGCTAAGGCCCTTAGTGCTGATTGTTTACAGAATCAAGTTAAGGTCTTAAGTGTCAATCGTTTACAAAATTAAGCTAAGGCCCTAAGCACCGATCACTTTCCAAAATCAATCTAAGGCCCTAAGTGTTAATCGCTTACAAAATCAAGTTAAGGTCCTAAGTGTCAATCGCTTGCCAAAATCAAGCTAAGGCCTTAAGTGATGATCACTTGCCAAAACTAATCTAAGGCCCTAAGTGCCGATCATTTACCAAACCAATCTAAGGTCCTAAGTGCCGATCACTTTCTAAAACTAAGCTAAGGCCCTAAGTGTTGATCGCTTGCCAAAATTAAGCTAAGGTCCTAAGTGCTGATCGTTTGCGAAGTAATACAAAGGCCCTAAGTAGCGGTTGCTTAACAAAATCAAGTTGAGATCATCAGCATCAAAAGTCTAGCAAATCAAGTTAAGTTATTGAGTGCCAAAAGCTTGCTGAACTGGGCTGAGGTCTAAAGAACCGATAGTTTACTCATTTTAGTAGTGTGTCTGAGTTATTTAGCTCAATAGAATTGGCACCAGATGTTCGAAGAGTTAACACAAATAAAAAATTGTTATATTCATTGAATGTCATTCAAAACAACTACAAATATAATTTAAGTTAAAATAAAGATTATTATTCTTTTGCAGCTAGCCCAGCTTCTTTGTTGAAGTTTTGATCAAAGGCATCGACTATTTCGGTGCCCTTCCTAGTTTGAACCGGTGTCTTAGAGGCGATCTGATCAAATAGAGAAGGAATAGAAGGAGCAGCAACAGGAACGGTAGAAGTTGAACAAAAGCTCTTACGGAAGTTAGAAAACCTCTTCTCTGCATCACTGGCTTTAGGAATGCCGTAAGCATCGAGTGGTTTAATTCCCCAGTCAACAACAAAGTCATCAGGATCTGGTAATCCCGTTCGGCTTCAAACTTCTCGTTCTGCTCAAAACCATATCTGAAGCCATCAACAAGCTTCAAAGTTGAAAATTTTAAGGAGCACTAGTGCAAATCAAGGCCACCAGATTTGTAGACTTGTAAAAGAGCTTAGAGTTCAATGACTTTCAATTCAGCATCCACGACCCTTCTTTCAAAGTGCTCTACTTATTTCTATTTCTTAAAGAGAGATTTGTTAAAGATTTTCACATCATCCTCAAGTTTGTCAGCTTTGCTCCCTTTTAGGCACTCAACTTCCAAAGATTTACAGAAGGAAATGATCATATATGCACTCTGCATCACCAAAAACCAAGTGTAAATAATCAAAAAAAAAAGAAAGAAAGGAGGATAAGTAAAAACTAATCAAACCTCCATAATATGAAAGGGAATGTTCACCAAAAGTTCATCTTTGCCAACCCCCTGTTGGCAAAGTTTATCACTAGGAGGCTAAATTCCTCAGGCCAGGGTACCCATCACATCATAAGTAAGGGCGACACAATCTCCAACCGTTAAAAAAAATCCATCTAATTTCTTCAGATCAGGAATCCACCGTTCGGTTAAACCTATGAATGGCTCATCAGCAGCGTTGCAGGCATAATCGACCAATATTAGAGTAGAGGTGAAGGAGCTTTGTCCATGTATTGTTTCCACCATCAACTTTAGGCGCTTAGAGGAAGGAACGGTCCCTGCTGAAGGCCTCTTTTGAGGGGGATAAAAAACAATAGATTTTTTTATATCATTCTTGGCATTCGATTTTCCCTCAATGTTCTTGGCCTTGTGTTGGCCAGAGGTGGATGACCCTCTCCTGGTCTTTGGCCTGGACATCTCCATATTAGAATTAGAGGACTAGTAAGACTTAACGTATAAAGGAAAAGATTGGATCGTACCCTCAACTGCAAGAGCTTAAAGTTTTACAAGAGTCAGGAATTTCTTGACTGAATGACGAACGCTCCAAACGTTCTTCTTCAAATAGCTGATTCGATTGGCTGAACAGGCAAAATAAACAGATGATTAAAATAATAAAAGAAAAGCTAAATTTTAAGAGCTTTATTAGTCAACTGAGGAAGACTTGCCAGACACAGTGACAGAAGGGATCATTGCATCACCAAACGCTTTGGGAATGGAAAAATGCTTAGAGGCCTTAATGTTCCAAGCTCCCTTTACAAGCACTAATTTTTCCTTCCACAACTTATCCGAAGTGGGGGCATCAATAGAAATTTTTCTATTCTTGTTAAGAAATAGGTGATAACGATTATTTTCAGACCTAACTCTATGAAAGGAATAACAGAATAGAAGGTCATTCATACACAAGTTTAGTTTATTCACACGATTCAGGGAAGGTAAACAGGTTATGATATAGAAAAAATTAAGGTTCAGTTAAAGTGATGCACGCCCTGAAGTGAAAAGAACGTAGTTTTAAAATGGGTGAATGAGAAATCTGAAGGTTTTTAGGTGAGAAGCCGATAACAGTACTTAATCCTTTCCAACCCCTGCACTAATGTTGTAATCTAAGTCCAAAAGGTAACCCTCGACTATGATGTCACTAGGAATTAGGCATTCCCTCCTAATCTTCTTAGCACTAACCAGTTGTCTGACTAAGGGAACGGTTTCAACATCTTGGTCGGATATGACCACTCTTTCTATGATAAAAATGGGTTAGGCATCCTCAGTAATTTGGATTGATGAGCTGGACAATGTGGCCTCGTGATTATTAGTCAAAGTATGATCACTATCACTCAATGAAATGTAAAAGAAGAAATATGGAAAAGAGAGGGGATGAAATGACCTGGAAAGTTAAACTAGCACAAGAAAATCTAGAGATGTTGAATAAGAAGTCGAAAAAAGAAAATTGAAAGTTACCAAAGTTTGTGGTTGGGAATTGATAAGGCATCAAATCAATAAAGAGTAAATATAAAAGAAGAGGCATAGTTACTTACCACAGTGCTGCCTTTGCTGCTCTCAATTAATAAAAGCTCTCAAGTATAATAATGGATTTGAACCAACACCTCAAAGAAATTTCCTCCAATTGAAGTGAGTACACACTGAAAGGAATTGGGGGCAAAGTGTAGGGGAAAAATTCCCCAGCCAATAAAAAGTAAAATAAGCGAGCCCAAAAAATAAAAGATGGGTCTGCTTCAAGCGAGGGTTTAGGCCCACTCACAAATGAAAGGCGAACTAGGCTTTCAGATCTGCCTAATGTGACAAAAATAGGTTGAGCAGCCCGAGTCCAGCCATGACTTGCCCTTTCTAAAAGGAAATTAGAATCCTATTTGGAAGAAAAAAAGGTTGTAAATAAAGAAATTCAAATGGTGACTTGTATAAAAAGAGAAATGGATTAATAAAAAAAGATCTCTCTCTCTTTTTCTAATATAAAGGAGGCTATTGAATTATTTTTCTTGAAAGAATTAAGGGTGTAGGCAATAGGTTGGCTTGGTGGAAATCAGCTAAGTGATTTTTTTCACTAACAGGTGGTTACAAAAATTTAACTAAAATTGAGTTCATCTAGTAGGCGAAACATTCATTTAAAATTGTTGTTCTTGATCCTTTTTTTTCTCAAAACAATAGTTAATAAAATGGGCATATCTATTTCAAAACAAATTGAATTGAAGTGAAATTTATGGGGTTGGAAAGCTAACATCGAGGCTATGCCATCACCAAAAATTTGATTTTTTAGAGATCCACAACAATGCCAATAGTTGTTTAAAGTTATTGTTCATGATCTCATTTTTCTCAAAATAATAGTCAGTAAAACAGACATATCTCCTTCAATACAAATCAGATTGAGGTGAAATTTATAGGTTTGGAAAGCTACATCCAAGCTACGTCATCACCAAAAATTAATTTTTTTGGAGATCCATGGCAGTACCAGTAGCTGTTTAAAGTTACTGCTCCTTTTATGCGATTTGGAGGGAAGAATTAAAAGTTGTCAAACTTGGAATTCAAGGAATTGGGCAATATACGGATTGTCCAAAGACCTTTTTTTTTTCAACAAGCCTATGTAAGTTCATGGTCGGGAGTCAAAAGGGGTGGTGTAAACCTCACTTGAGGAGATTGATTGAAGAGATCATAGTTGGTGGTGGCGATCAAGTTATAACTCAAAGTGCTAAAGACCCGACAATGGGATAATTGAGGGCATTCCAGAGTCATACATAATCAAAGACCAGGGGCATATTGACTCAAAATATTGTAATGAAAACAATTTCTCCACCCATGAAATGACGAACAATATGCAAAGAGACCAACTCCCCTTATTAAAGGGTCGAGCCTACTCTTCGCTTTATTAAAGGGTTGAACAACAACTCTCCTTATCAAAGAGTTGAAAATTACTCCCTTTATTAAAGAGTTTTCCCGTATTAAAAGGCGGGTTGAGTGAAACCTAAGACCATCTCACCTTATTAAAGGAGTTTCCCTTGTTAAAAATGTGGCTGAGTGAAGCCCAATACCATTATTACTCCCCTTATTAAAGGGGTGGGGTAGGTGACGTTCGAGATCATTATTACACCCTTACTAAAAAGGTCTTCTTATTAAAGGGGTGGGATGAGTGAAGCTCATTATTGCTATTTTGTACTAAAAAGGTCCCCTTATTAAATGGGTAAGCTGTGTGAAACTTGAGACTATGAACCCCCTTATTAAAGGGGCAAGCTAAATAAGTTTGGGACAATGTTTCCCCTTCTTAAAGGGTCAAGACAGTAGCAATCAACATGTTTAGCTCGGTTTAAAAGCTATATAATTTGACAAAAAAATAAGCTTGGTTGAGCTTGGTTCCTTAGCGAAAAGATACTCTCCAAGAGAGGCTATGTTAGATTGAAAATGAAGAAATAGCAAAAGCGACTTGACATTCCCTACGTTTGACAGGCAAACTCGGGAATGAGAGGTAACTGATACGAAAAATTTAGACTGATAAGAAGTCCAAAGGGCGAAGGTGTCAAAGAGATGAGATAAGATATAACTAGAAGATAAGGATATTTACTTTACTAGTGTACCTCCTAATTGAATTGGAGAAAGTAACTGAAAAGTCTCCTACTAGAATATGACAACTAAATACTCTCCTATAAAATTGAGAGTTGGGGCATATCAAAAGTTAAGACAAAATAAAATACAAATTTATTTTTTGTTATGAATAGTTCAAGCACTGACTTGATCGTCGGAGTGTGCCCGACCAGCACACTGCCAGTCATGGTCTCCTCTCCTTTGTCTTGTAGGAAGTTCGCGTCGAACAGGATGATGCGAATTTTTGCATAAACACTTACAAATGCTCTCACTAAAATTTTGAAAAACCTCGTATATATTTCCGCTGCATAATATTTTTAGATTCTCAACTAATTGACTCTATATCTCTTGTTCGATTGTATATCTTGAAAGAGAGATGTTTAGTAGTATGGATAATGAAGCTATCATACAACATTTTTAAAATGAGAAAACAGGTCGAAGACAATTGTAGATGTACTCAATGAAATTATTAATTAATTTTAAAGTTTTTTTTATATTATTATGATAACTTGAAAAACTCCATCTTAATGTCATTCAAGGGTGCTCCACTCAAATAATTTTTTGGCTCTATCACTGAATGTGAAGACTCTTATGGAGCGATTTCTACCGTTCTTCGATTCACTGAACATCCCAGGGCTATGTAATGTCTAGAATTGTATAAATGAATATTAGTAACGAATCATTCAACCAGCATATTGTATTTCACAAAAATTGGGGCAATATAATCCTTATGCAAGGGCCATTCTATCCAAACTTCAAGCATTAAGGGCTAGTTTGGTACGCAGGAATGAAGGTGGAATGAAATGGTCATTTCACTTTTGATTCTTTTTCTCTCGTTTGTTGTGCTACATTAGAAATGGAATGGTCATTCCAAGTCATTCCCTTAAAATGCTCATTTCAACAAAATCATTCCACTTCTTGAGTGATTGAATAACCATTCCATTCCCACTAATTATTAAAATCATCATCTCTCTCTTCATTAATGCATCTCTCTCTTTTACAACTCACTTTAATATATATATATATATAGAGAGAGAGAGGGGGGAAATTAACATATATATATATATATATATATTTATTTATGTACTTATTTATTTAATAGGTATATAAGTCCTTGTTTTATCACTTTCAGTTTTTAATAAAGTATTAATTTTTTTTAGTATAAAAGATTATATTAATCTTGACTAGAAGAAAAAGACGGATTATATATTGATTTATAAAGTTTTAACTGAATGGGTAATTAATTTTTTTTTTCACATGGTAATTAAATTAAATTGGCCAAGTGTCATATTTTTAAAACTGATTATATTTTATATAGAAAAATATAGAATGTTAAAAAGGTAATACCATTTCATTCCCACACTATTCTTTATATGCAGCCAAACATTGAAATGAGAATGATCATTCTATTATATTCTCATTTTATTGCTGGTTTCATTCCATTTTTACTTTATTTTATTCCTGCGTACCAAATTAGTACTAAGATAAATTTCAAACATGAATGATTATCCTAAGAGATTCCGATTGTATCACAAGATTCCTGTTTTTGGAAATAAATCCAGCATTTTGGACCTTTTTAATGTCCACAATCAATATACTTGTCATTCACACCTTGAAATTACAAAAATTAATATTATATATTGTAAATGTACCTAAAGTAATAATATCTCATCCTTCATGGGCGGGAACAAGATCAGCTTAATTTAAAAAATAGTAAAATAAAACAAAAGGCAGAAAAGTGGGCTTTAAAAGTCTCATCCTTTTCGAAACTTGCACATTCAACGCCACATGCTCATCTTTCTTTTCATTTTTTTTTTGTTTGAAAAATGAAATGGTAATTGAAAGAAAAAGGACAAAAAAACTCATTATCTGTATTATTGTGGGTTGATAACTGATGCTTCACTGACATTCCACAGATCTTTGCAGAGTCTTTTCTGTGTTGAGTTCTGTAATCAGTAATCTGAACCCACCCCATCAATTGTTTTCACATTTATTACTGGTCCCCATCTGGATTCGTTTTTGGTCTCAAGTCAAAGGTATATTGAGTTGGGTTTGTTTCTTTTTTACTAACTGTTTGATTTCCTTATTTTCTTTTCAAATATATATTCCTCTGAGTCTCTCTCACTCTTCAATATACTTTGCCGTGTTTACGTTTGATGTGTAGATCATATTTTGGATCTTTTGTCTTAGGTAATCATGAATATTCAGTCAACGTCTCATGCTTTCTGTTCTATTGATTTATATTTTACATTTGTGTATGGTTGTGGAAGGATTGATTCATTTTCATCAGATGGGTAGTTCCGTTTGTTGATTCAAGTACTGACCAAAGTTCAATGGGGGCTTTTGATGTTATATATGGTATAGTTTGTTCCATTAAAGTTTGCCATTCCTTCATCTTCTATTGAGTTTTTAATTTCTTTTCTAAATTCTGATTTTTTGTTTTTTTCTACTATTGAGTTTAAAAGTTTATAGATTTGCTGTTGGGATTGGATGGTTATTAGGGTGGATTTGAAGCAAATCTAGGAGAATGATAGGCCACATCATCTTTGTTGTTCAATGCTAAGATTGCTGAGAAGAGTAGGCATCTTTTCTTTTTTATTTAGGGCTTAAATATGTTGATTGGAGCTGTATTATCTATCAAAAAGGTTATTGCAGAACAAAACCTGATTTAGTGTGTGTATTTTGCTTTATTGTTTGAACTTTTGTGCAAGTTCAAATTGGCTTTATGGTTGATTTTTGAGTGACTTTTGGAAGAGTGATGTGAATATATATGTGCAGATAGACACTCTGTGATGTGCTAGTGGAAGGTAATTTCTGGCCATTGAGATGGAAAAAAGGAAATGGTTGTGGAAGAGAAGGTCTTCTGAGAAGAGCCCTGGTGAAACCGAAAGTTCAGAATCAATATCTTCGCATTCTGAAGTATACTCTGATGATCAGGTTGGTGAATGAACCCTTTTTCCCCAATACTATTTATTGATTATCCGTTTCAGCATTTAAAGTTCTTGACTTGAACCTGGTGGTGTGGTGCCACAACAAACACATTGGCAAGTAAAGTCTCAAATGCGTTCCGAGCATTCATTCTTATACCTGTTTATTACACTTTGCGCAATTATTCCATCCCTTTATCTTAAAATGATTCTTCTAAGAAATTTTGGCAAATGCACTTATTTCACTGTTTGTTATCTGCATGCCCTCTTGGGTGCTTAGAAGTCTTCTGAACTTTGCCTATATTATGTGTTTCTTTCTGTTTAATGTGTAGTGTTTGCTACTATTTGCTATATTCAAAATTTTAAACCAAGTTGAATTTGAAGGTTTGAAAAGCATCCTTAATGATATGTAGCTTCTCTTAAGGACTGCAAGTTTTATCGTCCCTATATACATAAACCAAAATAATGTTGTTTTAAAAGAGAAAGAACTGAAATCATATAAGAGGTTAGATAAGGTCATTACATGCTAAGGTTGAAGCTAATTCTCCTTCATTTTGTTATAGGTAAAATGGATAGTCTCGTTAAATATAAATAATTGAAAGATCTTTTGGGATTCCAATTGCCCTTTTCAAGCATGTCTCGTAGATAATACAATCCCTTGATTACGAACTTTTGTGGTCTTCCTTTCTGTTTCTCAACCTTCATGAACTGATTTCATATATTGGCCTGAATGCAAGAAAGCTATGCAAGTGGATACGAGGGTTTTGGATAAATATGAAACTTGGATATTTAAACTGCCAAGAGGAGAGGGAGGAAAAAGTAATTTTTGAGTGTTAGCCTGTAACTGGGTATATAAAGTGTTTACAAGCTTGATATATCAGTGGACTGACTGCTAAAGGATATGGAATTGACTAATTGGAAAACTCCAACCTGGTTATAGTTGAACTCCAGAGTACTAATTCATTCCCTCACTACAAGCAATTTCTGGCATTTCCATTGGCAGATATGAATCACTTTCTTCATGTTCATCTGTAGGTTGCATCTATGTATGTTACACAGACTTGGGTATGTGTCTAAATCGTTGGATGTGTCAAATCTCCAAAAAGTAGGACATATGGTCACTGTTAAATATTAATATTACTTAATATTTTTATTTTATTTTCAAGAGTAAAATAATTTCACTAGTTTTGATGCAATAAATGTAAAAAAAAAAATTGAATTATTAGATATGCTTATTGGGTGCATGTCCAACCAAATGTGTCGGACACATATCCCATACCGACATCTTAGTATCATGTGTCCAACACGGCTACTTAATGTGTATTTGAACTTTGAAGAGTCTATGTAACATAGGATTGCATTGCATTTAATAGCATCACCTGAATTTAGTGTTGCTGGTGCTGAAAAATAATGCTTTTTTTGTTAAGCATTTTTCTGAAAGCATTGCCAATTGTTATGTAAAAATGCAATAGTTACTGTAGAATTGAAGATGGCATTATTCATAATGTTGTAGGACATGGTGAGGGGTGGTGATCAGAAAGTAGATTTGAAGACTTCCCATGCCAACTATCTACCTATATATCTATTTATTAACTGTTTCCGGAAATTTCTTCCACTTCGGTGCGAAACTGAATTAAATCAGAAGTTTCAAATTCCATACTCTTTTAGTCATCCTAATCTTTTTTTTCATCAAATTCCTTTCTTGGGACTGTTTACCAATGTATTCTCTCTCATATTCTACAACTTTCCTTTCCTAAAGTTCATCAATGCTTAAGCTAAATGCTGGGTTTTGATAAATTTATATGATCAAAGAGCAATCTTTTTGGTAAGCAACTGTCTTATTGATAAGCTCGTCAAAGATAGTAAAGGATTGTTTAAATGCTAGCCATGCAAGTGATCATCTAACTGCCATGTAAGTATCAGAGTGCTTGCCCAGGCTTCCATTACCCATGTTTGAAGGAATGCTAATCTCCTTCACGTCTGCTGATACATAAGATTGAGACTTGAAGAGTATGCCGAATGTTCAATTAGTGTTTGTTTCTAGACTTTAAGGTTACTTTCTAGATTTGTATAGGGACTAGGAACTTATTCTCAGATTGACAAATTGAAAACGTTGGGAATGTAAATAAAGTTTTATGTCATTCAGGAAAAAAGAAGTTGTTTTATGTGGTGCATCTGTGTATTCCATTATTTGTCAAACAGCAACGTTATTGTCAATTGAGAGCAACTTGCATCTTGTAAGAAATGTCCTGGATGAGTAGGCCATCCCATGATAAAGGATATTAAGAGGACCAATCCACAATCGGGTCCCATTGCTTGATGTAATGGTAGAAGCTCAGGTTGATGTGTGTAGCCACTTTGTGCAAAATAATATCAAATGTTAGGTTATCTATATTCTTCTTCTGCCAGTACCTCTGCCAACCTTAGGATGCAAATGACGTCACCAGCTCTTCCATACTCCTACAAAATACAAAATCTGTAAGAGCAGTTAGTAGCAACATGTGTGGTAGCCACAGAATTGAGAATAATCTTGTAACCTGTTTGATTCAGTGCTGAACACATTTAAAGTCTCAAGGTTTGAAAGGTAATCCAGGCTTATAACACTTATTTTTCTTTGGGTTACAGGTAAACCCTGTAAAACTTTGTAACGAAATCACCCAAGTGGCTGCTGTTTTGCATTTGCTTTTCATATTAGTCATCCGCATCACAGTATTACTAGCTGCTAACAACAATAATCACATAACCTCACAGCTATAGACTTTTAGCCATTATGTCAATTCACCCCTCAATGCTGCTTTCTGGTAGATATAACAGAGAGATCATTACTTTATACTTAATTATAGTATTGGCTAATTCTAGCTCTGATCTTCAGAAATAAACTCAGAAAAAAAAAGGTATGAGTTGACTATTGTGCTGGATCTGTTTCATAACCCAATGATAAGTGGATTATGTTCAAGTAAGGCTCTTGGACTTTACCAACTCAAGCATTATTTTCATTAATTTATAGTATTACATTTCAAATATTTTGTAATGTAATATATATTTGGTTGGTTTGTTCCTAACTGTTGGGTGTGTTCAAATGAGGCAGTTCTGAAGGCCTGAACTTTCCCTGGCCTACCATAACCTATGTTTACTGACTCTAAAAGTTACACTTGAAACTATGAGAAGGGCTAAAGAAATGCTAAGCTTTCATTGTGGATAGTTGGGTCCTGTTACAGTGATGGAGATGTAGGATGATAGAAATCCCAGTAGATTAGGTTTTGATGAATACTTAGGCAGCCTTAGAAGAGTGAGACTGAAAGTAATGGAGAAAAGCAAGAGAACTACAAGGTCACTGCTGCCCTCCTAAGTGGTGCTTCAAAAATATTTTCCAGTTGAAAACGGGGTCAAAATCTCTCTGTTGTATATCATCTTAAAAATTGGGGGTAGGGCCACCCCTTATGGGAGAATGCGGCTGTGGAGGATCTTAAGTACACGTGCTGCAGCTACATGGCCAAACAAAAATACTTTCACAGTTTCACTTTCACTTTCACTTTCACGTCTAGTAATATATCTGCTCATAAAGCGCAGTGTGCCAAGTGGGACATGTGAGAGTATGGATTCTCAATTTTTTTTTATAATCTGTTATTATGAATGTAATTAGATTCCATTTTTGTTTTACTTATGATGAATTATGCTGCATTGAGTTTTTTATTATACTTTTGCTTAAATAAATTTAATTCCCCTGATCCCTGGAAATAGTATTGGGTTCCCATAATTGCGTATTTAATGCATTATTCTCGCTGCAATGGTGGTTGTGCTCTAGTAATACTCTCAGGTTTGAATGTGATTCTGCATGGGAATTTAGGTTTTATCATTTATTTTCATTTGGTGGGCCGTGTTCTTATTACCAAAATATACAGAAAATCTATATTTCTCACTTTAAAAATATTTGTAAAGAACAAGTTTAATTCTTGAATATAATTTGGTTCACCACGAGCTTTAATGAATGAAAGGAACTTAGTTGTTGAGGGGTTTCAGAAGTGCATGACAGCACAAAACTATGTTCTGCAACAGCACAACTCTAAGCATCACTTCAAATACCACATATTGTGGATGACAACAAATGTGATTAAAAAGTGCATTCTAACACAACATCTAGACACTATGGTTTGTTGTATGCTAACTTTGTACAGAAATTTTGTAAGTTGATGTTTTTCTAAACAATACAAAAACACAAAGAAAATATTCTCTTAGATTTTGCAAAACATTAAGTTCATTAACCCCCTAAAAATGAGAATTAGTTACAAAAGTTCTTCCATCTGCTAAGAATTTCATAGGGAGTATGTTAAATAGATTCCCCGAGTGTATGATGGTCAACTTTCTTTTATTTGGCTCCAAAATCTTTTTGGTCCATGCGAGTTAGGTTCTTATGTATCCCATTATTCCTTTCCTTTTCATGATGCAGAAGGCACCGAAGGCATCTCCAAGTCATAAGGTTCAATCACCAGAAGTCACATCGAAAGCAACAGCCACAGGCGAAGAAATTAATGATAACATTAAGAGTCTAAGAGAGAAATTGTCAGCTGCTCTTGTGAATGTTAGTGCCAAAGAAGACTTGGTCAAGCAGCATGCTAGAGTTGCTGAAGAAGCTGTTGCAGGTATTAATCATGTACTTTTATGCGCAAATGGTCTGCGTTCTTCCTCCCATCTCAATCCCCTTCCTTAGAATCATCATAATACCAATTACAACACTCACACTTTCCAAACTTTGGCATTTGTTTAGTCTTTTTATCAATATGCATGGGGTAATTATGTCTGGAATACAGTTCTGTGATTGTTGATAGGAAGAACTGTAAGTCTATATTGCGGAATTCATGAACTTGAAGAGGACAGGACTAGTGGGGAAGTAGAAACATGTCTGTAACGCCCCGATTTCCAACTCCCGGGAAACCGGAGGTTAACCCATCCATTAATCCCAATGGACCCTCCATTCTCTCCATAATTATCATGAAAGCTTAAATTTATCTTTCGTAAAGATAAACATCATTTAACCTTAATCAACCACCATGGGCCCCAAACCTTGCCTCGATTGTATAACCAACTAGTTGTGGCCTACGTATTTTCACACCTGCGAACCAGTGTGATCATAATTTGTGACTGAAACCCACACCATTGGATAGAGGATTTAAAAACACCCAATTTCAAAAAAAACGGCACTCAATTTCGATCTAAAACGAAGAATTTACACCCGTTTAAAGTTCGGATGCAAATGGGGCTGCCCAGGTTTCTTTCAGTCGGCTGATGGGTAGTTTCGGTCGACCGAAGGGGACTTTCAGTCGACTGAAACATTGCCCAGTCGACCGAAACCTGTTACAAAATGCAAACTCTCGGGATATTGCACTTTCGGTCGACCGATGCAGAGCCCACTCGACCGAAAGTGCTAAAAACAGCCCAAAACCTGATTTTTAAAGCCTCAAAGCATTCAATCACCTTACCAATTCAAAATCAAACTCAAAACATGACTCAATTCATGATTAAAATCTACCAAAACTAATAAAAATTCTCATGAACACTCAATGGATCCAAAGTGAACACTTTTTGGGCATGTTTCCCCCAAACAGCTATGCAAAATCCCTTAACCACCATCAAAACATTCACACAACTTACAACATTTGAATGAAATCATAAACTTACAATCTTTGCATTCCCAATCATCCATTTCATCCAAATCATACTTCAACCATAGTCAGACAAAGCCATAATTAAAGTCCATCCATTCAAACCACATATCCTTTCCATTCATTCCCAATTCTTATACTTGAGAAGAGTCCAAACATAAAGTTATACTATAAGATGAAACCCATAATTGAATTTAGTCTAAGAAATCACCACAAAACATCAAGATTCCAAGTTCATAGTCATTACAGGGATTTCATGCATAAGGTCCAAAAATGCTAAAAATCCAACCATGACTACTATTACATAAACAACGTGCCACAAGCCGGCACGGATAGCCAAATATACAACATCCCCAAAATATATCAAAAATGCTACCAAAATCCCGCTTAAACATTCAAGTCCCGTCCGTCATTGGCGCCTTATCTGTAAACATTTATAATAAAGGGGTGAGCACCACTGCGGCTCAGTAGAGATACCCCAACCCACCTAAGTGCCGACCCGACACGACCTACATAAATGCATGTCACTACATTACATGTACCATCCAACATATTCCATGTTCATTCACAAGTAATGCATGTGTATAAGAAATGCATTAACATAAATCATGCTTCATAATTTAACAATGAAAGCAATAATCATATGATTTTCTCTCCCTCGAACATAACCCGATATCCTAACATGATTTTTGACCAAATCATCCAACCGAGTCACTTCCCACACAATTACAAAGTCCATCACCGAGTATTCTCTACTCCGAGGTGATTGGACCGTTGAGGTACCCGCCACCGAGTATTCTCTACTCCGAGGTGGTTGGACCGTTTCGAAGTCTATCACCGAGTATTCTCTACTCCGAGGTGATTAGATTATTTCAGAATTCGTCACCGAGTATTCTCTACTCCGAGGTGATCGGATCATCACCGAGTATTCGCTACTCCAAGGTGATTGAACAAGTTACACAACCACTCTCTCTCCCGTATACCTCACAACGGCTCCAATATATGCATTTCGAACATATAACGATTTAGCATTCAATCTCATGCTTCACAATGTATATGCCAATTAATAAAACACATAGCATGATTTTCATCCTCACAATACCACATATATATTTACCTATACATGCAAGGCCTAGCATACAATCCACATATGCTCACACAACATCACCTAAGCACATTTTGGTCATGTTTTATAAATGCACACATTTTCTATATAAAAGTAGCATGCATTTGCCTCACTCAACAACACATAATACATACATGTTCAAAATAACACCTTTTCACATATGTGCACAAAATCTAGCATAATTGCATACATGTTAATCTCTCTCACACATTCACCCCTTTACACCGTATATACAACCATATACATATCTATTGCACCATAGAGACTAAAGAGAGTAGAACACCACCTCCCACCCCTCTTACCAATCTAAACCATGCAATATACACACTTAACTCTCACCACTTCACCCAAGCCCTAGAATCGACAAAAAGATGAGAAGGAGAACCCCTACCTCAAGATCCAAGCTTAGAAGTGGAAGACCCAAATTTCACCAAGCTTCAAACTCCTCCAACGGCAACTTTCCACCGATCAAATCGAAGAGGAGAGTGAGAAGAACAACTTTAATTCTTGGCTTTACCCTCAAATCTCACTTTTAGGCCCTCAAAACTTAGAGAGAAGGAGAGAAGAAAACTTGTAGAGAGAGAGAGTGGTAGAGCCGGCCAAGAGAGAGAGAGAGAAGTGAAAAATCTGATTTTCCCCTCTTTTTTCCATGTATATATCATATATGTATAATATATTTGGCCCTTTGCAACTAAACCCTCCACCTCTCCTTATTTGCTCCTTGTTATGGGTCATTTGTACTTATTCGCAAACTAGCCTTTCCTCATTTTTCATAACTTCACTTATACCCTTAAAACTTCATCCATACCCCCACACCACTCCCTAGAGTTTGTAGTCATTTCTTTCGGTTACCCGAACTCATTCCGGTCCCATACCCGTAACCGAAAACGCAAAAAAGATCATTTAAGTCCACTAAGCATGTCATTAAACAATTAATCATGCTTAAAGATTCACTTAACTTTTAATCATAATTCGAAAAAAATTTCAGGTCGTTACAACCTCCCCTCCTTCAAGGAATTTCGTCCTCGAAATTTGCATAGTCATGGTCCTTCCAAAACTAATCCATACCGGACGTCATTCTCGCCAATGATCGTCACTTCCTCTCTTTTCACGTACCCTAGGCGCTACACTTGTAACACCTAACTCATAACACTCAAGTCTTGCACACAGTGCATCTCGACTTGCTTCCTAGAGTCCACAGTCTCTACCTCAAGACCTATCCAGCCCATCTCTATCTCTAGTCTAAGGCAACACCTTCGACTAATCATACCAATCACTCACAGTGATACATCCCCTATAATCCGGGATCAGCAATACTCAAAGTCATTCTTTTATTATCAGACATGACTTTCAATCTCTAGCATTTCATCCCCGGGCTTAGTCCAATATCCTGGGCATCATCATCACAACACAATCCACATCAATCCAGTGCACATCACAAGCGCACTCACCAGCAAGGCACATGACAATGTGCTCGCCGATAAAAACAACATAAACAGCGTACTTGCCGCAGCAAGCCACATAATCCTGCCCAGTCTCCTAGACTACAACCCACTGGAATCTAATGCCAAGTCCAGGATCTCACATCCCACTAGTTTCACAATCTCATTATTCAAGAGGAGATTCATTTCCCATTTTCATCCTTCACCCCACGGAACCAGTTGATAGTTAGAGAGAATTCCTTTCATATCAGCACTTCACTTTAGACAACCCTTACCAATGAAAGTTTGAGGTCACCTACAGTAGCCAAACAGCAGCCATACAGTGGCCGCAGCCCACTGCGTCTACACGTTCACTGCGTCCACCTCTCCCCTTCACGGTAAGAAATTATCCTCACTTCAGATACCATATGTCAGGATCCTCACCCACTATCAACCCATCCTTCTCTTAGCACCATATCCACACTATGATCCAACCACATCAAACATGCGTATATCACAGCACACCACTGACGTCAAGGCACATAAGGAGTGCACTTGTCAAAACAAATCATCCGGTCCTGTCCATTTTGTGGACTACATTCCATTGGCATTTAGTGCCAAGGTTAGGGTTTTACATGCCCTTAACTTCACAATCTCATTCCTCGACGAATGAATCCCACTTTCCCGTCCATTAATCCTAACGGACGTTTCCGGCTTCTCGGGTATTTATCCATTCCTTTCCAGCATCTCATTTGAGACTCCAAGATCCTGACTGCTTCGTCTAGGACCCTTCAAATCTTTCCATGCATCACTATTGCATTAAGTCATCATGTGTCCACTGACTCCAAGAATTAGGTAAATTCCAAGTCCCCATCGTTGTGCGATGATTACAACGCAAATCTGAATCACCAAACTCTTGGTTTGGGAACTACAAGGTAAACCACACCTTTCTCCACAATTCCTGACTCATACTATCAAGGTCTACCACTACATGTCTATTTCAACATCATAGTCCACTCGGGTTCAAACCTCTACCCAGGTTTACCAATTCTCAAAACCAGAACTCCTAGGTGACTACATGTCACTACTAGTCATGCAACGCAAAATGAAACACTAAAGTGCAATGCTCAATTACATGAATTACATATACCACGTAGCATATAACACACAACATGCTAATCACATAAACACGTACCATGCATGATATGAAATATGATGCATCAAATCGATAACCTAACCCTCGGGCTAATACTAGGAAAATACCCCTGACCATACACGGTCCTGGTACCTCCTCTGCCTGAGCAAGCGTGTAAAACACGGCCCAGTCCCCCTAGTATACACACATACTAGAACACAACATCTAGAGTGGTTCAAACCAACCTACTCTCATCCTCTGTTCCCATTGGAAAACACCTACCAATCTATCCACTTCTATAGTCTAAGGTAGCAACCTTGACTATCAATACCAATCACTTTCAGTGACATATCCCTACTATTGGGAATCCTTTATCTATCGTCATCCAGACGAAACAACTCAACATCCACAAGAGCCGGCGCATCGTAAGAGAAGTGCTAATCCAAGAAAAATGTCTGGCCAGGCCACTTTTCCCAGTTAGCCCAACTCCGGCAATATGCCTTCCTTGTATCCCATCTCAATTCCAACTGCCAACCTCGGCAATACACTTACCAACAACACATCATAAGTCCCTAAGTATTTCTAAGGACTTAAACACTCGCAAACTTCCTTGCGGTATCTCTTCATTGCTCACTAATGAGACTTAATCACCAAATCCAAAGGTCTAAACTCACCAATTCTGGGAGTTATTACCAATCAAAATCTGTTTCACACACCAACACTTTGATCTTTCATTAGGATTGCTCAAACCGAGTAAATCATCCCACTATCATTCATAGGTAATTCAAACCTATCATCTAGACAACTATCATCCATTGCCGATCTCCAAACCAACACGTGATTTGACCATCCGTCCTTAGGTATTCGAACCAATGACTTTGATACCCTAGGTTTTCAAACCTATTGCCTTAACAGCAATCCAGAGTTCCTCAACCCTCACCAGTTGCCCCTAGGTATTCCAACCTAGTGCTCTCGTAGCATTCTGGCATTAGGTACATAATCCAACCTTCTCAACCATACACATGATACGTCCATCACCCGTCGTCCCTAGGTATTCCAACCTAGAGCTCTGATACCATGCTGTAACGCCCCGATTTCCAACTCCCGGGAAACCGGAGGTTAACCCATCCATTAATCCCAATGGACCCTCCATTCTCTCCATAATTATCATGAAAGCTTAAATTTATCTTTCGTAAAGATAAACATCATTTAACCTTAATCAACCACCATGGGCCCCAAACCTTGCCTCGATTGTATAACCAACTAGTTGTGGCCTACGTATTTTCACACCTGCGAACCAGTGTGATCATAATTTGTGACTGAAACCCACACCATTGGATAGAGGATTTAAAAACACCCAATTTCAAAAAAAACGGCACTCAATTTCGATCTAAAACGAAGAATTTACACCCGTTTAAAGTTCGGATGCAAATGGGGCTGCCCAGGTTTCTTTCAGTCGGCTGATGGGTAGTTTCGGTCGACCGAAGGGGACTTTCAGTCGACTGAAACATTGCCCAGTCGACCGAAACCTGTTACAAAATGCAAACTCTCGGGATATTGCACTTTCGGTCGACCGATGCAGAGCCCACTCGACCGAAAGTGCTAAAAACAGCCCAAAACCTGATTTTTAAAGCCTCAAAGCATTCAATCACCTTACCAATTCAAAATCAAACTCAAAACATGACTCAATTCATGATTAAAATCTACCAAAACTAATAAAAATTCTCATGAACACTCAATGGATCCAAAGTGAACACTTTTTGGGCATGTTTCCCCCAAACAACTATGCAAAATCCCTTAACCACCATCAAAACATTCACACAACTTACAACATTTGAATGAAATCATAAACTTACAATCTTTGCATTCCCAATCATCCATTTCATCCAAATCATACTTCAACCATAGTCAGACAAAGCCATAATTAAAGTCCATCCATTCAAACCACATATCCTTTCCATTCATTCCCAATTCTTATACTTGAGAAGAGTCCAAACATAAAGTTATACTATAAGATGAAACCCATAATTGAATTTAGTCTAAGAAATCACCACAAAACATCAAGATTCCAAGTTCATAGTCATTACAGGGATTTCATGCATAAGGTCCAAAAATGCTAAAAATCCAACCATGACTACTATTACATAAACAACGTGCCACAAGCCGGCACGGATAGCCAAATATACAACATCCCCAAAATATATCAAAAATGCTACCAAAATCCCGCTTAAACATTCAAGTCCCGTCCGTCATTGGCGCCTTATCTGTAAACATTTATAATAAAGGGGTGAGCACCACTGCGGCTCAGTAGAGATACCCCAACCCACCTAAGTGCCGACCCGACACGACCTACATAAATGCATGTCACTACATTACATGTACCATCCAACATATTCCATGTTCATTCACAAGTAATGCATGTGTATAAGAAATGCATTAACATAAATCATGCTTCATAATTTAACAATGAAAGCAATAATCATATGATTTTCTCTCCCTCGAACATAACCCGATATCCTAACATGATTTTTGACCAAATCATCCAACCGAGTCACTTCCCACACAATTACAAAGTCCATCACCGAGTATTCTCTACTCCGAGGTGATTGGACCGTTGAGGTACCCGCCACCGAGTATTCTCTACTCCGAGGTGGTTGGACCGTTTCGAAGTCTATCACCGAGTATTCTCTACTCCGAGGTGATTAGATTATTTCAGAATTCGTCACCGAGTATTCTCTACTCCGAGGTGATCGGATCATCACCGAGTATTCGCTACTCCAAGGTGATTGAACAAGTTACACAACCACTCTCTCTCCCGTATACCTCACAACGGCTCCAATATATGCATTTCGAACATATAACGATTTAGCATTCAATCTCATGCTTCACAATGTATATGCCAATTAATAAAACACATAGCATGATTTTCATCCTCACAATACCACATATATATTTACCTATACATGCAAGGCCTAGCATACAATCCACATATGCTCACACAACATCACCTAAGCACATTTTGGTCATGTTTTATAAATGCACACATTTTCTATATAAAAGTAGCATGCATTTGCCTCACTCAACAACACATAATACATACATGTTCAAAATAACACCTTTTCACATATGTGCACAAAATCTAGCATAATTGCATACATGTTAATCTCTCTCACACATTCACCCCTTTACACCGTATATACAACCATATACATATCTATTGCACCATAGAGACTAAAGAGAGTAGAACACCACCTCCCACCCCTCTTACCAATCTAAACCATGCAATATACACACTTAACTCTCACCACTTCACCCAAGCCCTAGAATCGACAAAAAGATGAGAAGGAGAACCCCTACCTCAAGATCCAAGCTTAGAAGTGGAAGACCCAAATTTCACCAAGCTTCAAACTCCTCCAACGGCAACTTTCCACCGATCAAATCGAAGAGGAGAGTGAGAAGAACAACTTTAATTCTTGGCTTTACCCTCAAATCTCACTTTTAGGCCCTCAAAACTTAGAGAGAAGGAGAGAAGAAAACTTGTAGAGAGAGAGAGTGGTAGAGCCGGCCAAGAGAGAGAGAGAGAAGTGAAAAATCTGATTTTCCCCTCTTTTTTCCATGTATATATCATATATGTATAATATATTTGGCCCTTTGCAACTAAACCCTCCACCTCTCCTTATTTGCTCCTTGTTATGGGTCATTTGTACTTATTCGCAAACTAGCCTTTCCTCATTTTTCATAACTTCACTTATACCCTTAAAACTTCATCCATACCCCCACACCACTCCCTAGAGTTTGTAGTCATTTCTTTCGGTTACCCGAACTCATTCCGGTCCCATACCCGTAACCGAAAACGCAAAAAAGATCATTTAAGTCCACTAAGCATGTCATTAAACAATTAATCATGCTTAAAGATTCACTTAACTTTTAATCATAATTCGAAAAAAATTTCAGGTCGTTACAATGTCACATACTTTTGTCTCAAAAGGACATTGTATTTGTGGCTTTGTTCTTCCTTTCTTGAATCATTTTCAAATTTGCTATTTATTTGAATATTAAATGTTAGGGTGGGAAAAGGCCGAAAATGAAACAGTGATTTTAAAGCAACAACTTGAGGCGGCAGTACACGAGAACTTGGCACTGGAAGATCGAGTGAGCAATCTTGATGGAGCTCTCAAGGAATGCGTCAGGCAGCTAAGACAAGCAAAAGAGGTGCAAGAGCAAAGGATTTGTGAAGCTATAGTGGAGAAAACCCGTGAATGGGAATCTACCAAATTTGCGCTTGAAAACCAGCTTCTCTTGCTCCAAACTCAAGCAGGGTCTGCCAAAGCTGAGTCTCCAGCTTTTGTTAATCCTGATCTTCACCTCAAGCTAAAGTCTTTAGAAAAAGAGAATGCAGCCCTCAAGCTTGAACTCCTTTCTCAATCTGAAGAGTTGGAAATTAGGACCATTGAGAGGGACTTGAGCACCCAAGCAGCAGAAACAGCTAGCAAGCAACATTTAGAGAGCATAAAGAAGGTGGCCAAGCTTGAGGCTGAGCATCGAAGGCTGCAAGTGCTGGCTCGCAAGTCATCCACATTGCATGACCAAAAATCTGTCTCTGCTTCCTCAACTTACATTGAATCAGTCACAGATGGTCAATCGGATAGCGGGGAACAGCTGAATGCAGTAGAGATTGATATGAGGAAAATAAATAGATTGGAGCCAACTGGCTGTGAGCCAAGCTGCTCAGACTCGTGGGCATCAGCCCTAATTGCTGAGCTGGATCAATTCAAGAAAAAGAAGGCCATAAATAAAAATCTCACAGCCTGTTCTCTTGAAATTGATTTCATGGATGATTTTCTGGAAATGGAGCGACTGGCTGCATTGCCTGAAACCAAGAATAAAGGCCACTGCCTTGAATCAGAAACCAATGGAGAAAGCCCATTGAGAGCTGATCTGGATGCCATGATTTGCAGGATGGCAGAATTGGAAGAGAAGTTACAGAAGACAGAAACAGAGAAAACTGAATTGGAGATTGCTTTAATCACGAGCCAAAGTTCTCTTGAGGCATCACAGGTTCAGCTGTCAGAGGCTAAAATGAGGATGGAAGAGCTGCAAAGGGAGCTAGATGTGGTGAATGAATCAAAGGAATTACTCGAGTTTCAACTCATTGGTATGGAAGTGGAGTCACGTTCCATGTCTGCAAAGGTTGATTCTCTAAACGCAGAGGTTGAGAAGGAGCGGACTTTTTCAGCAGAACTGGAAGTCAAGTATCAAAAATTGGAGGATGAGCTAATGGGAAAAACCCTGGAAGTTGAGCTTCACCAAACTGCAACTCATAAACCCGAACTGAATATAAAACAAGTCAGTTCTCTAGCTTAATTTCTTGCATGATTAGATGTTTCTTTTTACTGCATGACATATTGAATTTGCCTCCATCTTTGTAAATGATAATGCAAGTAAAGTAGGTGGAAGAATAGACAATATATTCCTTCTGTACATAAAAAAAATTCTGTTGCAGGAGGACCTAGCTGTAGCAGCTGGGAAGCTTGCAGAGTGCCAGGAAACAATAGTGTCTCTCGGGAGGCAACTAAAATCTCTAGCGACACTGGAAGACTTCCTGATTGACACTAGGATCCTGCCAGAATTCTCTGGAGGAGGATCAGTGAGTCCTAAAGCCGGCGATGAACTATGGAAGTTGCATTATAATGAGACATTCATGCCTAAAACTGATTCGGATCCTTCAAAAATGGCAGAAGAGAATTCTTGTCCTTCAACAAACAGTAATGATGGAAAATCACCTCCGTGTCATCTTCATCAACTTCATCAGATGTGTCACTAAATCATGTCACCTCTGCTAAGAGTCGAAATGGTTTGGGGAAGAAGAGGGGAGGGAGCAAAGATTATGTAGTTGTAAACAAGAGGATGTAGTGCCTGATCATTGTTGCTGATTAAATGCTTTTTAATTGGCAATTAATATACTTAGGTGTCTCCCTGAATTTTGAAATCTCAAGAGGAAATTGAATTTAAGTATTTGGTTATGTTTGTTTGAAATTGTTCTCTCAATGCTTCCATTTTGCCTCCTCAAAAATAGTAGTGCAGAAAAATGTTATTGACTAACATATGAATGATGCTGAACAACCACCAGAAATGTCATTCTTGTCCTACATTGGACATATACTAAAAAGGCTAAAAAAGTGTTGGGGTGAGAGAGGCTCGAACTCTCGACCTCAGGATAACTCAGAAGCTATGAGACCTACGCGCTAGCCAACTGCGCCACCACCCCATGACGAACTTTAAGATTTAAGTCATTATATAAACTAAGACAGCAATGAAGCTGCTTGTCTCAAACATTGGTTAGTTTTTTTTGTCTCGCCTTTTTGATTTTGAGATTAAATTATGAGTCAAAATTACTCTAATATCCTTTGAAATTTCAACAAATTAACAAATAGGTCCGGTCCATTAATTGATGGTTAACTCTATCAAAATAATTTTTTCAATGTCAAAACTATTCTTCAAATGGATGAAGTTACATTTTTACCCTTAATTAATATGTGGTGTGACAAAACTAATTCCAAATATTGAGAGAAGAACAACTTTATATAGAAAAAACTTGTCTGCATTTTGGTCATATATTTGGAGTTAGTTTTGCCACACGACATATTAATTAAGGGTAAAAATGTAACATCATCTATTTGAAGGGCAATTTTATCATTGCAAAACATATTATGGCAGAGTCAACGGCCAACTAACGGACTAAGGTGATGTTTGACAAAAATAAAAATTAAGTACTAAAGTTCTTAAGTGGTAAAAAAAAAAAAATTCATATCTTTTTAAATTATCAGTATTCAGCATTCAGTGATAAGTGATATCTCTGTCATTTAAAATTTTACCTCATTTTAAGTGGTGCTTATCACTTTCAATGATACTCAAATTGCGTTATCAAACGCACTTAATTGGATAAGCGTTTAATTTGTTCAGATTTAAGCACTGAATTGAGTTATCGAGCGACACCTAAACCTCCTTGTTACTTTGTTGAAATCGCAAATGAGATTAGAGTGTATTTTGCTCATAGTTTAATTTTGGTGAAAGTTACAAACTTCAAAGAATTTGAGGATAATTTACCCTCGTTTTTAAAATTTTTTATTACAAAAACTTTTACTTTTAAACAGTGAAATAAATGGGAGCTTACTCGAAATATTGACCATTAGTTTTTTTATATTATTTTCGCACTGATTATTTTTGAATTTAAACGTGCAGTCTCATGTTTGTCAATTCAAGCTTATTCATAAATAAACCTATAAATTAAATAAGATAAAAATCTTTTACTTTTTGCGAGTGAAGTGTGAATCTAACCAATCCTAAATTCTTGATCCATTAACATATTACAATAAATATAATATTATTAAAAGTAAAAGAGCTTCCTCATCGACATATGATGTGGGACAAAAACCTCAAGGTGTTGTGGTCGGACCACTCTCAGAGTGAGGGCTTAGCGTGACACTTGATGAAGGATTCGACTTGCTTTGATACCACTTGTAATAGGCTGGCCACTTGCCATTCGACCTAAAAGCTTAAGTTGTTAGGTGAAACTGCCCACTTGCCTTTATAAGCCCAAGACTTTTTCCATCGAGATTCGACGTGGGACAAAAACCTCTAACTCAATATGACTTTTATTATAAGTGCTATTGAATGCTTTATTTTTTTTATAGCACAAATATTTATTTTTAAAATTTACATGATAAAATTAAAGAAATTCACAATAAATAAAATTGAATTGTAATATAAAGTATAGGATAATAAAATAAGATTAAAAGAACTGCGTTGGATAGATGAGATACATGCTAGGCGTTGTCTTATAATCATGCGGCCTCTCTAGGTGCATGTATACAAATCCAAAGATACAATACATATCTGCCAGTGGTCTTCTTCGAACATGTCCAAAGGAGACAAAATGTTCTAGTCTTATATAAGGTTGCCCTTAAACTCATAAACTAGTAAAAATACATCTAGAAATGAAATAAAAAAAGTAATTAAATTTCTCATTCTTTTTCTCTCTTCATCTATATATATACACTATAATATATATAATCTAATATATATAATTATTTATTTTGATAAATAATAATATTAAAATAAAATAAAAATTAGTTGTCATTGCATATTATCATGAAGGGTGTTGTAGTCATTTTCCTATTATGATATTTTTATATTAAAATACATTTAAATAATCAGGGGTAATCAAGATATTTCACATATTAAAAAAATAAAAAATCTGACAAACCTCAGGAAGTGTCAATGATATTTATTCAAACATAAATTAATAAACGAGTTACATGACTCATTTAAATTGCATGGGTTAAATAGGTGATTAAATGTCTTATATCGTGTTCAAGTTACATGACCCATTTATTAAATAGATTATACACAGGTCTTGTATGTTACTTGTTTAGTAAATGGGTCGTGTTTATGTCAAGAGTTCTGATACGATAATTAAATAGGTTGTGTTCGGATTGACCAATATAATAAAATTCGATTAAGTCAACACAACATGTATATTACACACCAACACAAATTGTTAGCCCTATTGACAATGGTGAACCTAAGGATGGTAATAAGTTTCAAATTTTAGGTGCATTGTGGTACAAGAAAGTTCAGTTTCGTCTAAAACTTTGTTGTATATTCATCTTTGCTTTCATAATTTTTCTGCTTTTTTCATTAATATACCATATCTTTTTGGCCTAATAATATATTTTAGATAACATCTCAACAAATAAAATAAAAAATATATAAAAAAGACATTGTTTAATGAATAATAAATTTAATTTAAATAAATAAACATCATTTTTATATATAAATCAATGGGTAAATTACATTGACCTCTCTTGTAAATAGGCTAAATAACAAGGACATCCATTGTGTTTTCAAAAATAACACTGCACTCTCCTGTTAGAGTTGTCAAATACCCCAAATGGTGCAATGACAAATATACCCATTTATAACTTAATATTTTTTAATTGTAAAAAGCTTGTTATGTTAAAAGACCAAACTATCCTTATAGCTTTATGTCACATCATGTCTAATCAACCAGTTTGTTCGCTAATACACTCAATTGATACATGGTTACACTTGCCAATATTTGGTTTTGGATTTGTAAAGGGTTGAGAGAGAGAGAAACATGCATTGCACTAGTTGGTTTAAGGTAGAAAAAGACGAAGCACAAGAACTGAAGGTTTGAGAGAGAAAGAGTTAAAGCACAAACACAGAAGATTTTGTCTCTAGTGTTTAGGTTTTTATGAAGCAATGAAGGACTGGAGGTTTGAGGGAAAGAGAGAGAGAGCTGAAGCATTGAAGTATCTCAAGTTCCAAGTACGTAAAGGAAGAACTTGAGGTTTCTGTGGTTAGGGTTTAACGTTATTCATCATGATTCATTTTTATTTTATTTTAGGGATGCTACTTAGGGTTTAAAATTAGGTTTTGAAACATGAATACATGCATATGTTTGGGTGTTTGTAATATACATTGTTTATTTTGGGGTTTTCAACATATATGATATCGATTTGAACCTGAATTGGGTTAGGAATGTTGAAATTGAAATTGGAACTTTATTGTTCACGAATTTTGGAGTTTTCAATAATATATAAATTAGGGTTATAAATTTGGGGGGTTTGACTATTTGAACTTTAATTGGGTTGAGAATCTTAAAATTGAGCACCAATTTGTCGCACTTGTCTTATCTATTTTGCTCACATTTGTAATTACTATTTGATAGTCATGGATTCACTTGATCAATATGGCATTATTGTACATTTCAAGGATAGAGTTGGTATTATACACAGATTAGACCCAGATAAGTATTACTACTTTGATTTGATAAATGATATAATGAGAACTTTATTGGAGGATACACCAACAAGTTTAAGATTTTGTATTGAGGTGACTTATTTCAGACCTTAATCCAAGGATAAAATCACTATAAAGAGTAATAAGGAACTCTTAAAGATGTTTATGTTGTATAGTGGTAGAAGAGAGATGCATATATATGTGGAGATAGTTAAAAGTATTGATATGTTTATTCCTTTTCATAGTGACCTAGTAGAGGAAGATGATGATATTGAAGTGTTAGAAGAAATAGATGATGGTGATGTATAATGCATGAGCAAAAAGAGCAAGAAGATGGTGTTAATGAAACTAAAGAGGAAGTATATGAATACGATGAGGATGATGGGGCAATGCGGTCGAGTACTGAAGATGAGGAATGAAAAAATGAGGACATAAATGGTGGTAGTTCAAATGATGATTATAATGGTGAAGGCTTTGTGGATGAAGAAAGGCTGAGGTAGTTCAAGCATAACAGTGATGATGGGATTAATAATTATGAGTCTGGAAATGATGAGGGTTGTGATTATGGTGATGAAGATATTCTAATAGACATAGATACATTGAGAAGGGACAAAATTTATAGTCACATCAAAAGAGGAAAGGAATTTCATAGAGAGTCAAGTATGAAAATCAAGTTAGAAAGAAATCTCATAGTTCCTAATATTGACAAGTTCTAGCAAGTTTTGAGGGATTACATAATTCAAAAAGTGTGCAAAATAGTTAAAGTGAAAAATGAAAAACAGATGATCACTTGTCATTGTTCTACAGAGGGTTGTCTATAGAGGCTACATGTTTCTCCTCTACAAGATAATTAAGGTGGCTTTAATGATTAAAACATACACTGATGAAAAAGTACTTTCGAAAAGCTGTTAGGTCATATTATAGGGTTGATTTTGAAAATGCAGTGGTTCATATTAGGAATTTATCAAATAAGGCATTTGAATGGTTAAGTGAGCTGCCAGTTGAAGCATGGGCAAGATATGCCTTTATTGAGAGAGTGTCATCTGACCATGTTACCAATAATATGATAGATAGTTTTAATAGCTAGGTGGGTGAACTGAAGATGAAGCCAATTAAGATTCTAGGTACTTTACTCGTAGATTAGTTGGTGGTTCAGAGTATGAGGTTACAAATAAGGATAGGATAACGTATGTGGTTGACATTAGTGTCCATAAATGTGATTATAGAGCATGACAAATATCCAGAATATCTTTTAAAAATAATGCAGATGCAATTGCTCATACCAGATAAGATTATAAGAAATTTTGTCATCCATGTGTTTCAATTAAAGCATATATGACATCTCATGGTGGGATGATACACCTTGTTTCTGCTAAAAAATTCTATGAACCTGTTAATGGTGACCTAGTTGAGGGCTTTCCTCCAAGGAGACTACCAGGTAGGCCCAAAAAGAATAAGAAAAGAAAGTGGGTTGAACTTGTGGTGGGAATAAGGCAGCTTAAAACAGCCATGACTATTAGATGCTTCTGGTATAAGAATTATTGCCATAATAGGAGAGCATGTTAGAGAACTCCCACCAATGCTAGTATCAGGTGACAAGTAATGATATTTTAAAAAAATTAATGAATGTTTTTGTCATTAACTAGTGTAATATTTAATCTATTGTAGGGATAAAGAATAGGCAATGAAGATGGTGGTGTACCAACAATGGCCAATCAAGGTGTTGGTGAGTCATGTGTATCTAACAAGTAACTTATCCCTATTTTGTTGCTTTATACCCTTTTTTATTTTTATTTTATCAATTTTAGTTGCTGGACTATGTATATATATGCTATGAAATCACAAGATGTTGTGGGAAGTTCAATAAATGTACAAAGAGGGAATGGCACTTCAACACATGTAGGAAGAGGTTCAAGTGGGAGGGAAAATTAAGTAAATGTACAAAGAGGGAAGGGCACTTCAGCACATTCAAGGGCAAGTGGATCAACCACGGCACTAGTTGGAAGGGGCACTTCACAGAGGGCAAGTGGATCAATAGTTGTACAGAGAGGAAGGGGCACTCATAAAGGGCAATCGCATCAGCAACATCACCAACAATAGTGAGGCCAGGGTTTGGTAATAGTTGATGTGTATGTTTACTTATAAGATATATTTATTTTCAATTAGGCAAGTAGAAGGAGAGAAAGACAACGTAACTCCTCAAATTAGAACATGTGAACATGTGGTAGCTGTGGGTAAATAGAGCAAGAAAGTATTTTTGTGGATGATATGCCTTTAGTTTATGTTTATGTATTTAAAAACAATGTCTATCAATAATGTTGTGGGGGTGAAATTCTTGCTTAAGTCTAATAGGCTAACCTAATACACAAACGGACCAAGCCCAAGTCCATTTGAGCCCAAAGGGCTGGATCAAGAAAGATAAGGGCCAAGTCGCCCTAATTAAAGGCTAAAATGGCCCAATCCAAATACAAATCTGAATTCAAAAAGGAATTCAAATCCTTGAGAGAAAAGATAGCTAAAATAAAGGAATTAAAGTCCAAGAAGGATTTTACTTCCCACTTATTTAAATATCAAAGGACAATGAATAGAAAGGATCCTTGAATCCTCTCTTGAAATTTCTCTCTGGAAAAATAGTGTTCTTAGTCTTTGGGTGTGCGCATCAAATTGATTAGTAGTAATTAGTTAAGCAATTTTTTGTACCTACACTTTAGCGCTGTTTGTGGGAAACGTTCAATCGTTTTTCAGAACTCAAAAAAGTTTACAATCATTGTGGACACAAGGAGAAATACTTACGATGTTGCAGATCTAGGAAGACCCCTTAGAAATTGAAAGGGAGTGCTGCCTATATAGTCAAACCCCCAGGATCCTCTAGCACAGCCCAGTGTTCAGGAATTGACTCAATAGAACGAGGTGCTGCATTCTCAAATCGTTGATCTCCAACCAAGGATAGAACATGCCAAAAGCATAAGAGATCCTAGACGGCAGAGTAATGAAGGGGCTGGATTAAACAACCAATTGTTGAGTGCCTCCCATCATAACCAACTTACTGGTAGGCAGCCTCACCATGATTGACCCAATGAAAATCAAACCGCTCCCGCACAATTTTACCTAAAGTGGAGGGCCGAGATGTAGCGAGAGATCGATGAATTGAAGGGCGACTGGTCTTGTTATCCTGCCAACCGAGTGCTCGCTACCACCAGACTAACTGAGTCTCCCTTTACTGAGAATATAATCAGGATTGAAACCCTACCAAGGTTCGCTACCTTCGACGGGAAGACAGATCCGGTGGAGCACATATACTAGTACCAATAGAAGATGACACTGGATGTCGAGAATGATGCACTCATGTGCAAAATCTTCCCGTTCAGCTTGGCTAGGCCATTATTACTTTGGTTCAAACAGCAACTGCCTCGTTCGATATCAAACTTTGGTAGGCTATGTGAGCTTTTCGTGGCCCACTATGCAAGAAACCAGGAGCGTAAAATAACAATCTCCTCTTTATTCACTATGAGACAAACCAAAGGGGAGATGTTGAAATTTTTCCTAACCCGCTTCAAAGCCAAAGGGGGACGTTGAAATCTTTCCTAACCCGTTTCAACTTGGAGATGTTCATGATAGATCAGTGTGATTAGATCATAACAGTGGAAGCTTTCAGGATAGCGGTCTCTCCAGAAGAAGTTTTTCACCGATCCCTTGTGAAAAATACCTCATAATGTATGGGCGACCTTAACTTTCAAGCTCAGAAGTATCTAAAGATAGGGGATGATGAGGTAGCTAGAACATAACGATCAACTTTGATCACTATAGCACAACAAAAAAAGACCCAAGTTGCTAAGGCAAAACCACCTTAGGGTATTCCTATGTCTTGTAAGAACCGTGACCACTTTTGTCCCATTTTTTGTCATTTTTATTTAATTGTCACATTAATGTTTTAAGTGATTATTTATGTGTTTTAAATGTGAAATACATGTTTAGATAAGATATCTAAGGTTTTGAGAAATTTTCAGAGTATTTGATCAAAGTTGACTTTTTCGGGTTTGGTCAACCCAAGGGTGCCGGCCTAGTGGGCTCAGAAAATCCAAAATTATCAGAATGACTCCAATTTGGAAAGTACCTTAAATAAAAATATTTGACGCACTAAAAAATTGATTTCGTGTCAATTGGAGTTACGGAACTCTGAAAATGAGTCCGAAAAGGTTTAGGGAAAAAGTAATAGCATTGTTGTAATTAAGAGCTAATCATTTTTCTATAAATTGCAAAGAGATGATTCATCTCTTCATTCTAAATTTCCAACAGCCGTGAGGGACACACACACACACACACATATATATACATATATATATATATACACACACACATGTAGCTTCATCTTCTTCCCTTCTTCATCAATTTAGAGGGACTTTGGGTAGAAATTTGAGTCCACTGAAAAAGGAAGAAGTGATCTACAAGATGAGGGCTTGAATTTGATCGGTCCAGAATTGATTTCCAAGAAAGTTAAATTTTCGAATGAAGTAAGGAATAACTTGAAACTATAGCTATTGAGGTAGGGGGTGTGTGTTGTGTCTTACATTTCAAGTTTAATTTTATATTTTTAGCATAAAATTGATGTATTTATGTTACATATAATGATATGAGATTTTATATATTTATTGTTGATTTAAATTGATGATATATGTCTCATTAAATTAGAAATGATTGATAAAGGTTGTTAAATGCATGAATTACTTAGATGTGCAAATTGAGATATAAATTGAATATGTAAAATTTTGGTGAGTTTATTGAAAAACATGACTTTGGAATTTGAATGTATACTTGTGTCATTATGAATTATTGCATGACATGCTAGAATAGACATAGGACATGAATTGGATGTAATGCAATAAGAGTTGTGAATGTATATGCAAAACATGATATGTTTTGTGTGAGTGAGTGTGGGACTCGGAGATAGTTCATGTGAAAAGTAGACAGGGAGTATATCCCTGAGGGTTGTAAGACCTCGAACTTGTGCAAAAGGGTTGGTTACCGGTGGGTTAGTAGTCCTAAAATAACTAGGAAATGGGATATGGGGTTTCGGCACATATCCGGGATGTGTGTCAGTGTGATATCAATTCCTAGAGCGTCCTTGAATTTTTAAGTGTATAATGTGATATTATGTTGATCTATGTGAGATAATGTGACTTATGTGGATTAAATGAAATTATGAATAAATTCGATTATGTCATATGTTATAGATATGATGATTTGTGCAATGAAGCATGTTGTGAACTTTATGATTGTCAAATATATTTGAGGAGTATACCATAGAAATAAACATTGTAAATTGACTAGAATGCTAGGAAACATGACACGTAGCATGATTATACATGTTGAATTGCCTTTATACATTGATATGAAATGTAAACTTGAATGGATTGAACAACATATTACTTTGAGCCGTTGAACCTGCTTATCCCTCTACATTAACATTTTTAGGACATTGCAAGGAAGTTCTTGAGGGTGATCATCCATGAGATGGATATGGGGTCATTGAACCCTCTTTTCTAGTTATTTTGTTATTTGGCACGTGCGGGATGTGAACTTATTGCATTTGACATGTGTATGAAAACTTAGACCTATTACGTTGTTTCTTCTTACTTGAGAATTTGTATAAATATGTTAAATGCTAAATAATGAGCATGATGAGTTGGTTTTTTTTTTCTTCTTTAAATTCTATGTATGTATGGATGTTAATGGAGAACGATGGATATAAAGGTGCATGAGATTAGTTAAGTGTTGCATATATGATAAATACGATTTTCGATTATGCATGATGAGTATTGAATGATGGAAAACTTGTATACAAAATCACCTTCTGAAGTATAAGCCTTAAGGGCGTTAAATTGAGGATTTGAAACAGAGGAAAAATAGGATCTAAGGAGTTTCAATCAACTGATACCCCTATCAATCGACCGAAAGTGTGAGATTCCGAGAATTTGCATCTGCAAGGTTTGTAGGTAGTTGTTTCGGTCGACTGAAACATTTCATCAGTCAACCAAAAGATCCTCCAGTCGACCGAAACAACCTTTCAGTCCACCAAAAGACTTCCTTCAGTTGACCGAAGCTGAGGACCACTCAACCCATGATTTGTCCAAGTTTCTGTCGACTGACAGGGTATCCATCAGTCAACCGAAACCTGAATGAGAGCTTTATATGTATTATTGAACACTTTGAGTTATATTTTATGAGATTATGGGTATGATGTATGTTTCGCGATGATAATGTGAAATAATTAAGTAACATGTGATGATATCAAACATAATATCAAAAAGGAAGTATGATTGGGAGTGTGGTTTATTACACAATTACCCCTTGATTTCTGGGAGTTAAAAATCGAGGGTGTAATAGATTAGTATCAAAGCATGGTACTATAGTGGAATTAATGGTCAAAGGTGATGGTTTATAACATAATCACCCTCGATTTTTTAGTATTGAAAATCGAGGTGTGACAACTTGGTATAAGAGCATGGTACTATAGTGGAATTAATGGTTAGAGGTGATGGTTTATTATATAATCACCCTCTATTTTCAAATATTAGAAATCGGGGTGTGACACGTCTGCACCCCAGAGATCACAAAAAATAGAAAGTTGAGGAGAAGATCACCCCACTAAAGGTATCTCTGGCCAAGTTTTACTATAAAAATAAAAGGAAATGAATCTTTTGCACACCTCCATCTATTAGACACCCCCCAGAATAGAGGGACAAGAACAAACATTGTTCTCTCCGTAGTGACTTTGACCATACCACCAATGAGTGCAGGAGCCTAAGGTAACAATTGGAAGCTTTGATTGCTAAGAGAGGTTTGTCAGAGTACATCGCCCGAGAGGAACAAGCCAAACCCTTCAACCAATCCCAACAAAAGGTAAATAAACAGCTAAACCTTGCTCCCATTTGTGTTATCAACCCCATTCATGGTCGACCAGTCTCGGATCAAGAGAGAAAATTCGAACGACAATCACGCCTCAAAAGTGCCCAAAAATTCCTGAGGATTGGAGAAATCTACTTAGTATATAACCGTTCGGCTAGTAAGCCAATCACCTTCACAGATGAGGACATGAGCATAATCCAGATGGCGCATGAGAATCCGCTCATGATCATCCTCATTGTCTCTAAATGTGAGGTAAAAAAGGTGTTGGTGGATGTAGGGAACAGTGCTAACATTCTGACACTATCAACCTTCCAGTAGATGGGCCTAGAACCAAAACGCGTCAGGCCTACTGCCGAGCTGTTGGTAGGGTTTGATGGCACGCAAGTAACTTCAGTAGGGGTGGTGGAGCTTCTAGTAACAACAACAGTAAGAACTCTAACTGAGGCCTTCATCATTGTCAATTTTAACTTTTTATACAACATGATAATGGGAAGGGGTTGGATACAGTATGCAAGGAGTCCCTTCTATGCTCCACCAATTAATGAGATGTGTAGTGCCGAACGAAAGAGATACGGTTGACATCTTAGGAGATTTTGTGGCAGCCAAGAAATGTTATGTTCTTACATTGAAAGGAAAGGCGTTGCAGGAAGAGCAAACCAAATAGCAATTACAGTACTCTTTACCTATCACGCCCCAAAATCTGGACCGCCAGGACTCCCCCGAACCGGTCCCAAATTCTGAGTGTGAACCCATTCACTAAATCCCGTGAACGAACTATACCACACCCATGCCATCCCCATGAGCCCTGCATCAAATCATATCATCTTAGTGGGGATTTACTTGTCCACACATTCATGAATCACTCACTTCCAAGACTCAACACTTCATGTGTTTGTAATATGAAGCTAAAACCTACACCATTGGATAGAGAATCCAAAAATACTCAATTTTAAAAAAATCACACTCAATTCCGATCTAGAACGAAGAAATTACGTCGAATCGAAGTTTGGACAAATGCTCTAAATAGTAACTTTGATTGTGCGAAAATAGGATTTCAATTGTGCGAAATTGGGGTTTCGATTGTGCGAAAAAAAGTTCGATTGTGAAAAAATTTCACCTATTCGAGACCTTGAACTTGCAATATTTCGCACAATCGAAATGGGGGTTTCGATTGTGCAAAATTGCCCTTGTTTGGACCCTAAAAATCACCATAATTCACCACCACTTCACACAATCGAAATGGGAGTTTCGATTGTGTGAAATGGGCATTTCGCATGATTGAAATGCTCTCCACAGGACCTCCAGCAACCCTATACATGGTCCATTTGGAGCCCAATCCACATTCTATCATCCTAGAACCTCTCATACATAATCCATAACATAATTGAAAGGTACCAACATCAATCACATACTCAAAATCATATTCATGACTAAACCATACATCAAAATGAATTATTCTCCTTCACAACCATAATCCATTCCTAATGAAAATATCATTGAATGAATACAAAGCTACCATGAGCCCTACATAAACCAATCCGTTGTTTGTTCATACACAATAAGCTCATGATCCAATACATACATCCAAATTACATTTATCCAAAATAAAATCACAACTCAAAATAAGTCACATGCCACATGCCGGCATGGATAGCCACAAAATGCGCAACATCCCAAAAGATAGCAAAAACGCTACAAGAGTTCCACTTGGACACTCAAGTCCCATCCTTCACTGGCGCCTTATCTATAAAAGAGTTTAGAATAAAGGGGTGAGCACCACTACGGCTCAGTAGAGATACCCCAACCCTCCTAAGTACCGACTCGACACCAACCTACATGCAATGCATATGAATACACTACATGCCACATCCACAATCTCACAAACAAATCAACAAATGCAATAAAAGAGGGTTGCATATTTCACGAGTCATGTACAACATGTTCAAACATAAAAGCATTAAGGAAAGTAAATGCTTTCTCTTTCAGTCCTCATCTGATACCCTACATGATTGGCCCGCTCCGAGGATCAAGTAATCTTGGACACCTCTGATAACCATCCTATGACTGGGACAACTCCGAAGGGTCATTATACCATATCAATATATAAGATTGCCATAGAGTGAGGGGACAACTCTGAGGCTCACAATTCTTGGACATTCTCCAATTGGAGGCATTAAGCCTTAGTATGGTGGGTCCACTCCGAGGGCTATACGTAATGGATAATTTTATCACATTTCACAATACGGTTGAACTACTCTGAAGTACCTCATTTGCGTCATTTTTCCGCAACTTCCCACATATGCAATATGAATGCATAAACACATGACATTTTATTTTCATGCTTTACTCATGCTCATTGATATCAAAAGGAATTAAAAATCATATTTTCCATCACCATACACCACATATAACACATATATGTATAACACATGCATATATCCTCTCATATGCATACAACTTCAAAATTAGCATACTTTACTCATGTTACACTCAATGCAAAATTTTAGCACATAGAACTAACATGTACTCAACCACCACATATCCCACATATAATCACATATATGACACAAGGTTACACATTTGCACATAAACCCCAAATTGAGCACATAACACCTATATACCCAATTTTAACCCACATGCTAAAACCAACACAAGGAACATCAAATGTGCCAAGATAGGATTCAAGAGAAAGAGAAAATCTAACTTTCCACCCCTCTCATTCCCCTAAAGCATGTGTTACACAACCTACACCTCTCATCTTCACCCAAAACCCTAGAATCGACAATTAGAAGAGAAGAAGAACCCCTACCTCAAAATTGAAGGTCTTCCAAGCACTTCTCAAAATCCCAGCAATGTTAACCTTGTCGAACCACAACTTTGATCGATTCAAAGGGAAGCCCTAGACGTTTCCTACGTATCTCCCTTTTTTGACGGAACGTGAATCACACCCGAAGACCTCCAAAACTTAGAGAGAAGGAAGAGAGAAGAAGTGGGAGCAATATAGAGAGAGAAACAGCCGTGTATAATGGCTAATATCTCTCAACCTTGATATTTAAAATATCTTGGCTTGTGAAAAGACTAAAATGCCCCCAGCCACTTAACGTACCTTCTCGGCCTCCATTTTTGATTTTAAAAACTCCTACGGTCTTGAAATCACTTCCTTCACTCTCTAAACATTTCATTTAGGATATTCCCAAAAATAAATATTTTTGAGAATTTTTCAGATTACTGGACCCACTTAGTTGCATCTTGGGCCCCGGTTTAACCAAAAAGTCAAACTTCTCTAAATCTCCCGAAAACTTCCCAAAACCCTTAAAACACTTTCCAAACATGTTCCCCACACTTGAAACATACTAATCACCATTCAAAATACATTTATGGCAATTATTATGCGAAAAATACAAAATCAGCCAAAATTGGTCACGATCTCTACATTACCAAAGGGCGTCCCTCAAGAGCAAGAAAAAGAAAAGCCGACTGGGGAGCCATTTGAGAAGGTAGAGATCATTCCTAGCAAGGATCCCAAAAATATTGGGACCTCTTTATACCAGACAAACATAACACAGTTGATACAACTGCTAAAAAAGAATGTCGATATTTTTGCTTGGAACCACACAGACATGCCCGACATAGACCCCTGAGTGTCTTACCATGAGCTCAATGTCACCCAAGCTACCCACCTATGAAACAAAAGCAAAGGCAATTCACTTTAGAGAATAATCAGATTATTGTGGCAGAAATAAATAGCCTCTTACAAGCAGGCTTCATCAGGGAAGTTCAGTTCCTGGATTAGCTCTCCAATATGGTGGTGGTCTAGAAAAAAAATAGCAAATAGTGGGTCTGTATAGACTTTACTAATCTGAACAAGGCTTGCCCCAAAGACAGTTTTCCCCTGTTGAAAATTAATCAAATGGTTGATGTCATGACTAGGTACGAACGGTTGACATTCCTTGATGCATATTTTAGATACAATCATATTTCAATGAATCTGGTCAATCAGGAAAAAACTTGGTTTATCACTCAGAAAGGTATCTATTGCTATAAAGTAATGTCATTCAAACTCAAGAACGCTGGAGCAACTTACCAGCGATTGATCAATAGAGTCTTCGAAAACTTGATGAACCAAATGATTGAGGCATACATAGATGATATGGTGATCGTGTGTTATGAATGTATCAATTAAATTACCACACTTCGCAATAGAACAAATTCCTTGCAGAATAGGACTATCGAATGGGGTGTCGAACCTCAGGGACTGTGGTCTGATTGAGTTGGATATACGAAATTAATTCTAATTTAATTTAAAAGAAAATGATTCTGCTTTTTAATTCTAAATTAACTAATGAAGCAGTTGAATAAAAGCAAGAGAAACTAAGGAATGTAGAAAGTATGAGATAAATTGAGGGTTATTGACTTCACCACTAACTTTACAATCAATGGTCAATTGAACTAACTATGGGGAATCCTACCATGCATAAGTGGTGTCGGTGGCTACAAGTTCACCTTCATCAGTCAAGAAGATAACATATGATTAAGGCTAAGTCATGGACTATCTTCGATTGGCATGTGCCATCTGCGTAACTACTCTATTCTAGGGTGCAATATGGTCCATCTTCTCTAGGCATACTCCATTAAAGTGTTTAATGATATATTCAGTGATTACCATTGTGTAATAATCACAGAAATAAGAGAGATTGAGTTCAATAACAACAACTAAATATCTAAGACAAGATAAGAAATCATTGGAATTGAATTTATAAGACTTTTATAGCTCAATTTTATAAGAAGAATCCTCTAAATTACACAATCTATGTATGTATATAAAAATCTCCAATAATTAGAATAATCAAACCAGTGATGCTTAGTTAGGACTACATCATAACCCTAGTGGATGAACTAGCCGCTCATGGTAGAAGAAGAAACTTCAACGGTTGAGGAAGAAGACATCATCTCCATGGAAGTATTGCTACGCCTTGTTCTCCATTGATTCTCCACTCCAAAAGCTCTTCAAAGTTGCTGCCAAGCCTCTCAATACAGCCCCAATTCGTCACTTTTAGTAGCCAAGATAATATGAAGAGTCCCCATTTAATTAGGAGACAATTAGGGTTTTTCGCAGCCCTTAATCAGGTGAGTTTTTCTATTGACTTTCGAACCAAAGTTTGACCCAGTAGAAGTCCGATTCATGAAATTTACGTGAAATACAAAAGTGTCCAGAATCGAATTTTGATTAAATATTACAAGAATTCAATCAATTTGACACTTGAAAGTAAGAGTTTCGGTCTGTTTTCCAAAACGGGATTAAAACTATATTACCCGTAGTATTGGATTTTAGCCCGAAATATCCTTCAACAATTATAATTCTCCTGAACCTCTTCCTTGAGCTAATTTGAGTTAAAATATAGAGTTGAATGGATCCCTTTGATGTAGGCTTATCTAACCCTCTTGGATGTCATCTTTAAAAGTCCAAAATCATGATTTTAACTAAAATAATCATTAAAGCCCTGAAAGTACAGAAAACACTAAAACGAAGTAAAATCACAAAATAATCTATCACTAAGAGAATAAAATACGCAAGTTAAGAGGCTCGAATGTGTAACATTCAACGCTGTTCACACCCCATACTTACATATTGCTAGTCCCTTAACAATAGAATAAAACAAAACTAAAACAAAAGAAACTAACAAACACTAATTAAATTATCCTACTCCACTTTCGTGGGAGAAAATATTGCATTTAGCATATGCAATAAGCCTTTAAACCCCTAGTGGACGAGTATAGTCTCGTGAGGGTTTTTAGAAATGTTACCCACAAACATTCAAAATTTATGTTTCAACATTAATCAAGAAGAAGATTACAATGGACCCATATCCCAGGTCAACTAGATCCGAAAAAGTCAATTTTTGTCAAACGCGCTGAAAACTTTTCCAAACCTTAAATAAATTCTCTAAACATGTATTTTACATTTAAAACACATAT
The DNA here is from genome assembly GCA_026545225.1 of Cornus controversa. Taxonomy (NCBI): domain Eukaryota; kingdom Viridiplantae; phylum Streptophyta; class Magnoliopsida; order Cornales; family Cornaceae; genus Cornus; species Cornus controversa. The sequence goes on along the minus strand of CM048854.1, from coordinate 21,166,418 downwards.
ATAATCATTTACAGTACTAATATGATAATAAATGAAAATAATAAAAAATCGATCAAAAGTGGTCACGATTCTTACAAGAGCAATGAAACACTTTAAGGACCTCATACCTACAAGTTAATAGCACAACCATTTTGTCATTGAACTTCAGGCTCCCATCAGAATGAACCATACAATTTTTCACTACTTCGCCACCCAAAATTCGAGTACAAATATCATTCATCTCACTATCATGCCTCTGCTCCTTAATCACTCTACTCATTAAAGTCAGTTGAACAATAAAGGTGAACAAAGTTGCAAGTTCACTACCCTCACTGAAATACAATCCCATTTTTAAGAAGTCTTCCATCATTTTTCATTTCTTGGATGGCAATGCTTGCCAAGGTACCATGTGATTTCCTACTCAAAGCATCAGATATAACATTAGTCTTTCTTGGGTGATACTGAAAATTAAAGTTGTAATCTTCTATGTACTCCACCCATCTCTATTGCCTCATATGCTAGTCCATTTGTGTGAAAAGGTACTTCAAGCTCTTATAATTGAAGAAAACCTCAAACTTTTTTCCATACAAGTAATGCCTCCACATTTTTAATGCAAAAAATTACCGCCGCTAACTCCAAGTCATAAGTCAAGTAATTTTGTTCATGTGTCTTTAACTGTCAGGAACCATATGCAACAATCTGCTCGATTTGCATCAATACAAATCCCAAACCATCCCGCGAAGCATTACAATAGATCACATAACCTAAACCACACTCAGAAATTATTAATATTGGAGCACTAGTCAATTGACTCTTTAATTTAATAAATGAATACTCACAAGCATCATTCCACACAAACTTAACTCCTTTACAAGTAAGTTTAGTCATAGGCACTACTAACTTTGAAAAGTCTTTCACAAAATGTCGGTAGTAGCCCACTAGTTGATAAATGCATAAAACTTGTTTCTTTTTTTTTCTTAAATGAGGTGATTTCTAATACATTAAAAATATGCATTCAGTACACTAGATCAAAGTGGGGGCATACCCCCACTTGTACAATCAAACACATACATTTGAAAAAACCATTTCCAATACATGTGGAAACAATGAAAAGCTAAGAAATCTAGAAGACTCAGATTAAGACCATCAAACATCAAGAGAGTAATTGACACAGGTCTTCAAGAGATTTAATGGCAGCCACCTTCATGATCTCAAACACAATAGATTTTGTAACATCTTCAACAGACTAACTATAACCCTAGTGCATTCTACTATTTCTTTCTTTCCAAATGGCCCACAAAGTAATAGCAAATATCATGCCAAATAGTTTAGAAACACATGCTTTTTGTTCACTCCACTGGAGCAACTCATCATAAGATAATAGCCTCAACAAATTGCTTTAAATTGATGTAAACCATACTCAGAAACACTGTCTAAATACCATCTGCTATCATTAATTAAAACATTCAAAACAAAGCTTTTTGTGAAAGGTAGAAGTCTAACAACCCCATGACCAAACTTCTGTAGGATAGTATCTCCCCCACACCGATGATCATGATATAGACTAATTTTTGAACCATCAGTAATACTAAATAAAAAGAAAATAAGTCTTTAATTATTCTTTTACTTTATTTAAATATTCTTATCTTTGCATTTTATGTTTTATAGGGGTTGATTTCAAATGAAAAGAAAAGTAGCAAAAAAGGGCTGAAAAAGATATATATAGTCAAAAATAAACATAAGAAGAATTGTAAGAGAGATGGTAGTCTATACAAACTACTTCACAACAGGTCTTAAGTTCAAAACTTTGAAAAATAAATTTTTTACACAGCCACGTCAGCACTCCAGAATTCAAATTGAAGATATGTAGATCAAATCTTTGAGATTCAAAATCAGATTTTGTATTTTGAATTTTATTTTTAAATTTTCTTTTCCCCCTAAACCATTCCCCTCTAAGTCTATAAATAGGAGGGGTTGGTGAAGGAGTTAGAAATTGTAGAAAAAAATAATGTGTAATAGGAAATATTTTTGTATTCATTTTCTTTTCTTGTAAACACCCCTTTCAAGGGAATGATGAAGCCACCATGGTGAAATATAAGTAAGTTCTTTTACATTCTTGTATAATTTTTTCTCCCAAGAGCATTCTTTTATTCTTCTATTCTAAGTTTTTATTTTCAAAAGAAAATTAGAGTGAGGATTCTTCGTGTTTTTCAAATAATGGTAATTCGAATAATGCCTACTTCTATTTACCTACCAAAGCTACAACAGATTAAGTAAAAAATGTTCTCTCATATATAATCAAGTTTGATTTTTGTATCATATATAATCTAATTGGATTGGTGAAGTGTATTGATTATTGGAGGAATGATTAGATAAGAATATTAGAAACTTTATTTATATGGATTCGTGGTGGTGGATTCCCTTCCCTTGAGATTTATTTTATTTAGTGTTAGTTTTATTTATTCATTATAATTCCAAAATAAAAAATGTTTTAAAATATTCATTTTCATCTTATAAATTAGTGTGTGAATTCAAGCTCATTAGGAATCTCACTTCAGAATGGTTCGACCCTGCTTATTACTATACAATTTTTAGTAAATTTTTTACAAGTTTTATTTTTCTACAAATTGTAGAGAAGCAACAACATTCATCCACTATTCTATACTCATCAAATGGCACCATTGTCAGGGAAATTTTTTCATTGATTCTAAACTCGTTAAATGGGGTCATTGCCAAATTAAGTTTGAGAACTCGGAGTACAAATATTCAACATTACAATTTTATTAGGAGCCCACCCAAACTTTCTTTCCCTCCCTTCTATTCTTTTTTTAATTTATTTTTTTAGTTTCTTTTATTATTATTTTTATTACTTTTTCTTGGAGAAAAAAGAACAAAATATAATATTTATATATTTTATTTTCCCATGGCGGGTTTTTATGATGCACTTCTTCTATACATTCCACCATCAGCCGCTCTTATAAGGACAACAATAGCTTTATTATACAGGTTAATACCTAAATCTTTTACATCATTTTTTTTTTTAGATTAGAAAGACAGTTTTTTTTAGGTTGATAACTTTTGTATGCAAACTCTAGGATACAATAGCTTAGAAATATTCATAGGGTCACACTTTCTTCAAATTTAAAATTTTTTTTCTTTATTTTCTTTGTTGTTCTTTTTGTTAAAAAATAAAAGAAGAAATACCACACACTCACTCATTTTTTATTTTTATTTTTATTATTTTTTTTTGTGAATCTTTAAATTAGTGTTCGTGTTTGTTTTTCTTTTTTGCAATTTTTTTTTTTTTTGGTCTTTTAAAAATATTTATAAAAGTTGAGCTAATTCTTGGTAACTCTAGTGAGCACCTTCCAACTTTACAATGTCTAGAAAAGTTCTGTCTAAGGAGTGTGAATGTACCGTAATTAAGCAAGTCAAGTGCCTCTCCACACTTTCCTGGGAACTTTCCTGATCGTGCTATTGGTAGACCTTAACTGGTAATCCTCAAGTTACTCTAATAAAAAAAATAGTAGGAGTTGTATATATTTGTTGAAAAAAATAAAAAAAAAATTGCATTTTTTCGTACATTATATTGAATTTTACATGTGATTACTAATGCTTTATTTTTGTTTGATAAAAAGTTAAAGCAAATCAATTCATTCTGATTAAGGTGATATTCTTCCAACATTCTATTTGTACTTAATTGTTATTTTGTCCAACATTGAGGACAATGTTGAGTTTAGGTTTGGGGGGATTATATTAAATTTTCAAAAATTTCAAAAAGTGTGCAATTTTTTGAAAAATATTTTTGGATAATGGTAATTTTCACATTATGATTTGATTTTTTTATATATTAAATGTGTATAAAGTTTTAAAATAAAATCTTTAAGTTTTAGTGTATTAATAAGTTCATAAAAGTTAAGATTTTATCTTATCTTTCAGTTTGAACAATTTCATGAATTTATAAAACTCAAAAAAAAAAAAAAATTTACCAAAGTCCTGAAATATGATTTGAAATTGATAAGTGACTGCATGTTAAAGATCCAACGAATAAAAGTGAACCCAATGAAGTATTGTACCATTCTTTTTATTTTGAGAGTTATATGCTAATTACTTTGATTTTTCTTGAAATCCGCATAATTTTATTGATTAGTCTTATTATTTCGTTATTTGGGTCAAATATTAAGAATTCATCATGTTATGTCACATAAAATTTTTTTAGCTCATCTATGTTGAAGAACTATACCTATCCTTGAGAAATAATTTTAGGTCATCTTTTATTATTTGAGCCTTTCAAAGAAAAATTCTTAGTTATGCATCGTTTCTTTTATAACCACATTTTTTACGATTTTTCGAGAATGGATGTCATAACTAGTTAAGCTTTTTGGTCCATCTTTTCTTTTATAACTATTTTTAGGTTTTTTGAGAATGGATGTGATCAATGTACAAGTGGGTGAAAGAAAATAAAGACAAAAAAGAGAGAGAGAAAAAAAAAAAACAAAGGAACATAATTATTGATGAAATTTTGAAAAGTGTATATAAAAAGATTATTTTTTATTTTTTGTTCTAAAAAATGTGAAAATAATAAATTTAATAAACGTTATTTCTCCTTTCTGTTTTCACTTATAAAAAATAAGAATATATTTTTATTTTTTTTAAAGTAAAAAAAGAATGTTTTGTTGGGTGAACGCATCCTAAATCTCTAGTACAAATGTCGCCATCTCTCTCTCGTGGGTTTCTCATTCCAATAGATGAGCACACAAATTGATCACGAGAACACCCCACGTAACAATTTTTAAAATTTAAAATTTAAAATTTAAAAGTAATGAGAGAACATTATCAAAAGAAAAACACAGCTGATAAAAAGGGCATCTTGTTGGTCCGAGTTGGCAAGATAGAGAGACCCACAAAGAGAAGATGCTCTTGCTCACAAGCCAGAGAGCATGTGGATGGAGGAGTTGCCATGTGTGAAACAGAGCAGTCCCACGCTCTTCCACTTGTCTAGCAACAGGAGGCCAGTTGAGATCGCGCGCAACACCAACCTCTTATCCAACAAAATCCCCTTAACAATAAATCTCTCCCACTACAAATGTCACAACTTTCTCTCTCTAGAGCTTCTCAGCCTCTAACGCCATGTCCAGTTTAGCTGCTGCTGCGACTCTCTCTCTTCCCATTTCTTTCTATCGATCGCCCAAATTTAACACAAAAAGGGTACGATTTTTCACCTCTCTATGTGCTATATTTATATGGGTACATGCAATATCTAGATGGAATTTAGTTTAGATTTGTTTTGTCTTATAGAGCTAAGTGACTTGGTTAATTTGTTAGCTAAATTACAGCTTTGATTTGTGTTATCAACCCTTATATGTATGATCTTTGATATTTATAATTGTTAAACTTATCTGGGTATCTACTAAATCTAGTGGTAATTTTAGTTCATAAATTGATTTGTAAATTGTTTATTGTGACCCTCATAGTTTAAAGGTTCAACTAAACAATTTAAGCTGCTACAAGATTTACAAATCCATTGAATTTACAACATTTTCCTCTATAATTACGGGTGCACAGATAAATTCATCAGAAAAAACATATCAAATGTCACACCTTTTTGGGTGCTTAGTACACAATCTCTCTTCTTACCATCGTTTTTGGCAAGTAAAGTTATCATTTGGTTTGGATATTTCAAGGACTTGTATCAGATTAATATTTTAACACTCATAAGCAAGAATTTCCGGGAAATACTTCTTTTTTCCAGGTTACAACTGAATTTTCTCTTCATATGGTAGCTAACAATTCAACCAACTAAACTAAAATTACCACTAGATTTAGCAGATACCCAGATAAGTTTAACAATTATAAATATCAAAGATGATACATATAAGGGTTGATAACACAAATCAAAGCTGTACGAGGGGGTTTAGTGCAACATTTTGATAGTATGAGGGGGTTTAGTGCAATTTTACCTTTTAAATATTTCTAACTTATCTGGGTATCTTTGAGATCTGAAGAAAGCTTTTAAAGTAGTTGGGTAAATTGTGGCTTATATGTGTGTTTACTCAATCCAAAAGCTGTGACATTTTGTATGTTTCTTTACTGAATTAAATATATAGAACTGCAAAATCTAGCAGATAATTTGGCTACATCAATGGATTTGTTACTCATATTTTAGCTTAAGCAGAGTACTTAACTATTTTCTAACAGTTTCGCTGCTAAACTAATATATTTATATGCTGTACAAGGTGGTTCTTTTTAAAAAAAATTCTGTTGGGTTGAATTGTAAGTATTCAATCCCAGAAGTTAAGATTTTAATGTCTCTCTGCTAAATTTATAGGTTACCTATTTAACCTGGAGTAAACTGTAGTTAGTTCACTTGTTAGTTAATTTATATTAAAACTGTGCTGGGTGTGTGGGATTGTAGGGTGCCAGAGGAGGGTTTGGAGTGTTTGCTATACTTGGGGAGGAAGGTGGATTAGTGGACAAAAAGAGCGTTTGGAGTGCAATTTTTGATGTGGAAGATCCGAGGTCCAAAGTTCCGCAGCATAAAGGGAAGTTCTTGGATGCGAATCAAGCTCTAGAAGTGGCTAGATTTGATATTCAGTACTGCGATTGGCGAGCCCGGCACGATCTACTTACAATCATGCTCCTTCATGAGAAGGTTTCTATGTCATTGAATTATTATTCATTTTCTTTCTAAGTATTGATGTTTATTGTTCTTTTGATATTGAATGTCTTTTTCGGTAGATACTTTTAATTTTGAATGTCATTTTTGTTTTTTTTTTTGTTTTTATAATTATTTTGTTATTGGGGTATTTCTCACTTTTACTGTTATGGGTGTAGGTTGTAGATGTATTAAACCCTCTGGCCCGCGAATACAAATCTATTGGCACAGTTAAGAAGGAGCTTGCAGAGTTGCAAGAAGAGCTTGGGAAAGCTCACAAACAGGTCTGAATCTCATAATCACATGTAATTTGGATTGTTCAACTTATCAGACAATAAAATCTTGTTTACTTTAACTCTGATCCATGAATAATGACAGGTTCATATATCTGAAGTAAGGGTTTCCACTGCTTTAGATAAGCTAGCATACATGGAAACGTTGGTTAATGATAAGCTGTTGCAAGACAGAAACACCACTGAATTGGACCGCACATCCCCTTCTCCCAGTACTTCTACAGAATCTTTGGATACTGTTAAAAGCAAGATGTCCCGCAAAAGCCTGAACGTGTCTGGTCCTGTTCAACCTTACCATCCCCATTTGAAGAACTTCTGGTACCCTGTTGCTTTCTCCAATGACTTGAAGGATGACACTATGGTAAGCCGAATCTCCAAAAATCCGTGGTTAATTATTATGTGTTGAACACACAAATGAAGTGTGGAAGCGATAAAAAAGAAGTAAAACAAATTAAATTGCTGGAGTTGCAGTCTCATTTTATTGAAATAATTGTGATGCCATCAGTGTCATGACATGGCAAGCTTTGATGAATACCTGATAATTTTAGATGGGCTATACCAGAGAGTAGTCATGTCTTTATTATGTTTCTGGTTTTTCCATTGGTCACGAATCTTCCTTTATAATTTCCATATTGTTACTCTCTTTCAGATTCCGATTGATTGCTTTGAGGAACCGTGGGTTGTCTTCCGTGGGAAAGATGGGAAACCTGGATGTGTCCAGAACACCTGTGCTCATAGAGCATGTCCTCTTCACCTTGGTTCAGTAAATGAGGGTCGCATCCAATGTCCTTACCATGGTAAGTAGCAGTACAAAGAGATAATTGAGGTTTATGCACCATCTAAGGAAAATATTGACTAAACAAAAAAATGTCATATAATGCATAAATTTATTGAATTTTTTATACTATGATGAAGTCATTATTAAAGTACATGGTAAGATTTCACATTTTTCATATGCTTTACTGGCTGAACTTCAGGGTGGGAGTACTCCACTGACGGAAAATGCAAGAAAATGCCGTCTACGCGATTACTTAATGTGAAGATAAAAGCATTGCCATGTTTTGAGCAAGACGGAATGATTTGGGTTTGGCCAGGTAGTGGTCCTCCAACAGCAACCATTCCTTCTTTAGAACCTCCTCCAGGATATAAAATACATGCTGAGGTTTGTTATAGATTCATTTAGATTCCTTCAGTTGTTGCAAGCATCAGAAGCATGTTTAAAGGATCTGATTAAAGAAATAAGTATTAACTCATTCTGATTTCATTTGGAATGACAGATTGTAATGGAACTTCCAGTGGAACATGGACTACTTTTGGACAACCTTTTGGATCTCGCACATGCCCCTTTCACTCATACCTCAACCTTCGCCAAGGGGTGGAGTGTTCCCAGGTTTGTTCCAGTATCTATTAAAATGATCAATACATTTTAAACAGTAAAAGAGGGGATTTTGTAATCATTACCCAGCCATCCATGTTTAAATCTATAGCCAAAAAAAAAAAAAAACAAAAAACCTGTCGAAATACTCAAGCTTCAGGACACGAAGATGAAATGGAACATTCCAATTGTTTTACATGGTGTTTGAATTAGCATCAAAGCAAATGCCTTTTTTTTTTCTTTCCTGTATTTGTCCTGAAATGAGCGGTGCAGGTAATCATTTATTTCCTTTACCGTGTATATCAGTACATGCATAGAATTGATCCTTTTAGATGCTATGGAAACAAAACGGAATGTTGCCATTTTAAACGCTCTTCAATGAAACTCCCAGATTCGGATACTAATGTTATATCCAATTTTATTTATCCCAAAAAGGGGGAGGGGGTGTTGTAGCCAACAAGAGTTGGGACCTGTGACAGATGTTTACCAAGACATACTTTGGAATATAATAACCATGTTGCATGCTTATTTGTGTTGTCAGCTTGGTGAAATTTTTGACACCCACATCTGGCCTCCAAGGATACTGGGACCCTTATCCAATAGATATGGAATTTCGACCACCTTGTATGGTTCTATCAACCATTGGAATCTCGAAGCCTGGAAAACTGGAGGGACAGAGCACCGAGCAATGCTCTACACATCTTCACCAACTTCATGTGTGCCTACCTTCATCCAGACAGAAGACTAGGTTATTATACAGAATGTCACTGGATTTCGCTCCCATGCTAAAGCACGTCCCTTTCATGCAGTACCTGTGGAGGTATTTTGCAGAGCAGGTAAAAATAAGTTCTAGAGAAGTTATCTTTTTCATACATCTATAGTTATACTGCCATGAGATAGTTCCAAGACCTGGTAAAAAAGTTATGAGAAGTAATGATTGATTGAAATGCCATGAATAAATAACATTTCAATTGACTAACCTATTAGAAAGGACATACTTTGCCTGCATGATCCCTTGGATGATGGGTTTTGTATTAGGATTTCTAACTGTATGTTGCCCAACTACACTTTTAAGATGGTAGAGTGTTCTAAAAGACGGTATTCGTCTTGAGATGAGGCGCATTGAAGACACCTTCGAGCACATTCTTCATGCTTAAAACCTTGAAGCCACATTCGGTGTAAAGCCAAGGAATTGATGACATTGTGTTGCTATCTGGTAGACATGTTTCGTTAATCATTATACTTAAAAATGTTCAAGAAACCCCACAAATCTTAATTCACATGCAAATTTCTGGCACAAATGTTGTTGACTTGCGTATCTCAATCAAAATCTAGTTGTGTAGATGAATCACAATGACAGTGAATTTCAAAACACCCTTCTTATTACTGCAAAATTGAGTTGCTTTACCTGTTGAGTGAATGGAAGTTTTCCCCTAAGATGGGATATAGGGAATTTTTTTTTTCTTCCTCCTATTTTTTCAATTTCTAGCCAGATTCTGAGTGTGATGTGTTGCAGGTTTTGAACGAGGATCTAAGGCTTGTAGTTGGCCAACAGGACCGGATGTTGAATGGGGCCAATATTTGGAATTGGCCGGTGTCCTATGATAAGCTCGGAGTAAGGTACAGGTTATGGAGAGAGGGAGTGGAGCGAGGAGATAAGCAAATACCCTTCAGCAAATCAACATAGAAGCAAACTCTGGGTTGTTTTCAACTTCTCCAAGTGCTTCTTTCGAAACAATCAGCTCGTGTAGAATCGCAAAAGATCAGCAACTCCAAACAATTTTGTGCAGTTAGGTTCTCCCTTGCTTCCCAAAGATCTTCCAATTAACTTAGAGGAAACTGTTAATTGATCTGAGGCAGGAAAAGATATGGTCCCTACCTACCAACCCTTGTAAAATAAAAGAAACTGTACACTATCTTTTATTGTTTTTGTGTACAGTTTGATACCCTTCTTTTTCCTTTTCTTTTTTTAAATTCTTATACCATTTCTCGGAGTCCCAACTCATGATGGTCAGGAAAATTGTTTGCCATCCCCAAGTACTGTGCTTGATCTCTTATTCTAAGGCTGAGAAGCATGAGATGTTTGTTGTACAATGTATAAAATTTCTTCTTAAATTGGAAATAAATATCCAGAATCCATGATCACCTGTGATTTGATTTTCTCAAAGTAATGTTCCTTTCAAGCATTGAACTTGTAGCATTTATATGAAATGAGACTGAATAGATAGTTTAAATACAATCTGAAGGTTTAAAGGATTTAATGTGTAGTAGGTCCTTTGAGGAGATGTGACTGATAACAGACTAACTAATAACTATGGAAAGATTGGCCATTACACTCTGGTATGCTGAAGATGCTTGTGATAAAGGTTCTTTTGGGGTCAAGTAACTGGGCAGCAATCAACCAAGGCAACTGAAGTATAAAAATTAATGTAGACAAGTGCAAATCTCTTGCACTGGAATGCATGTTATTAAAATAGGTTCTGCGCTAACAATCTGATCCAAAAGCTTAAAATAGCTTCTGAACTCACATGCTAACACCCACCGTTATGTACCCAACACCCTCCTCATTCGAATCGAATAGCTTAAAATAGCTTATGAACTCACATGCTAACACCCACCGTTACGTGCCCAACACCCTCCTCATCCGAATCGAATAGCTTCTAAACTCACATCGTTATATGCCCAAGACCCTCCTCATCCGAATCGAATAGCTTCTAAACTCACATCGTTATATGCCCAAGACCCTCTCATCCGAATCGAATAGCTTAAAATAGCTTCTGAACTCACATGCTAACACCCATGTTATGTGCCCAACACCCTCCTCATCCGAATTGAATAGCTTCTGAACTCACGTCCTTATATGCCCAAGGGAATTGGATGTGTGACAAGAATCATGACAATATGCATTTGTCAATCTTTTAGGCCATTGTAGATAAAAGTTTGGAATGACAATTGTATCAAAAGTTAGTATAGTCCCCAATCTTTTTCCTCATGACACCCTACGCACTTGCCATGGCTTTTTCACACAGTTTAATCCGAACCGAATCTGCAGCTGTTAATCTTGTAAATGCACCACAAATGATTTGGGTATGATCAAAAAACTTTCCAAGGCAGCTGCTAATCTTCTCACTGGTCCGTAAACGATTTGGGTAGGATCTATAAAGCTTGCTAATGGTCAGATAAAGAGCCCAAAATTACAGTAGACATAGTAGGGTTGGCTTCTTTGTTATGTATGCACTCTTGAGCTTTTGAGTTGTTGCTGGTACACAAATTCAGAGTTGGTGCAGCAAATTATATATATATATATGTGTGTGTGTGTGTGTGAGAGAGAGAGAGAGAGAGAGAGAGAGAGAATGTTGTGATTTGGATGGAGACCTATCGAAGTTAATAAAATCCATAATAAAGATAGCAACTTTAGCAAATTGAATCACTACAAAACGTCGAAGATCAAAACCCATATCAAAAGTAGCAATTTTATTAAAATTAAACTATACAAAACCAACCCTGTACAAACATAAACCCTAAAATTACAGTAGACATAGTAGGGTTGGCTTCTTTGTTATGTATGCACTCTTGAGCTTTTGAGTTGTTGCTGGTACACAAATTCAGAGTTGGTGCAGCAAATTATATATATATATATGTGTGTGTGTGTGTGTGTGAGAGAGAGAGAGAGAGAGAGAGAGAGAATGTTGTGATTTGGATGGAGACCTATCGAAGTTAATAAAATCCATAATAAAGATAGCAACTTTAGCAAATTGAATCACTACAAAACGTCGAAGATCAAAACCCATATCAAAAGTAGCAATTTTATTAAAATTAAACTATGCAAAACCAACCCTGTACAAACATAAACCCTAAACCCTGATCTCCCAACATATCCATAATTTTAGAGTGAGAGATAGAGTTACAAAGCAGAACCGCAGAAGGGGCAGAATCTGAACTCGGGATCAACCTCCCGAGCACAGAATTGGCACCGTAGAACATCGGGGACCGCCGTACGCGGCGGAGACGAGTCGCCAGGAGGCGGCAGAGAGAAGGAGGGTGGGAAGACGAGATTGCAATTGTTGCAGTGCATGAGAGGGTCTTTGCCTGGCCATCTCCATACCGGAACGAAGAAGAGCTTGAGGACCTTGTCGTATTCCACGAGATCGGCACGTGACCCGCACCTTATGCACCTTGTTGCTCCACTCTTCAGCACCTGTCGGACCTGTTGCTCTACCCCTCCCACGAAGAAGAAGAACATTTTCCTTCCTTTCTCTCTCTGTGCTGTTTCTTTGGATTTTTCTGTTTGGTTGATGAGTTGAGCTGTGTTTGGAAAATGGAGAGTTTTATGAAAAAGAGGAGGAGGTTAGGAAGAATTGGAACTTGTCCAGAGGATTCCGGGGCCTCTCAGCACGTTCTATTCGATGCGGGTATGAAAAGAACCCGACTTCGTATTTTTAAAAAATAAAACCCGGCTCACTATTCTTAAAAAATAAAAAGAGGATCAGATGAAGATGAAGATGAAGATGAAGATGGTACTGATCAACTCATCCTCCTCCTGGCCCAAAAAATATGCAGGTATGAAAAGAACAAATCTTTAAAAAAATAGAATCCGACCAAGTATCTTAAAAAAAAAAAAAAAAAATAGAGAAAACATGACAAAATCAAGATGGTATGGATCAACACCTTCATGTGCTAAAAATATTTTCAAAATGTTAATAAACAAGGCGAACTTCAATTTATTAACAATGTCCTCTGTTTCGTCTAACTTGATTTTTTTTTTATTTTATAAAGAGTCATTTGTCTTTGTTATCTTTAATAATCAAGATCAAGGGTGCTATTAGAGTGGATATGCTTATATATATATACATACACACACCTTAGCAATCAATTTACACATCTACTTTTTTTTTCCTAGGAGAACTTAAATAATTAAAAGTGAAAGAGTATCACTAAACTACAACACTTGGTGATTACTCGACTCGATATACACATCACTTTTGTTTTACTTGCAAGTAGGACTAAAACTATCACCAGGTCCAGTGGGCTGAACTAATACATAAATGAATCAGGCCCAAGTCGGTCTAAGCTAAAGTGTCAGCAGAAAGTCCAAATGATTGGGCCAAAAATTATAAAGGGCCAAGTCACCCCACTTTAAAGCTAAAAAGCCCAACTCGAGTTCAACTCCTAACCCAAAAGGAATTCAATTCCTTGGGAGTAAAGTTGACTGCAAATAAAAGGGAATTAGAGTCCCAGAAGGACTCAAATTCTAACTTGTATAAATATCCTAAGAATGGATTAATAAAAGGGATCCTGGAATCCCCTCTCAAACTTACTCTTTGAAAATTATCGTGTTCTTGATTAATATTGGGTGTGTGCATCAATTGATTAGTACTATCATTTAATCAATTTTTTGTACCCACGCTTTGGCGCTATTTGTGGAAAACGTTCAATCGTTTTCCGAGAAGTAGAAAAATTCATAATCATGGTAGACACAAGGAGAAATACTTACGATGCAACGGAACTGGGCAGACCTCTTAGGAAGCAAAGGAGGATGCCGCCCGTACAGCCTAAGGTTCAAGATCCGCTGGCACGCCCAAGCGTTGAGCAGTTAACCCACCAGAATGATACCTTACATCAACAGATCGTAGATCTACAGGCACGGGTGGAACGCGCCAAAAGCACTAGAAACCCTGGGCAATAGCGGAATGAAGGAGCCAGCTTGAGCCACCGTTCTCTGAGCGCCTCAATTCGCAACTGGCCCGCTGACAGACCGCCTCAACCCGACCGACCCAAAGAAGATTAGATCGATCCCCCATAACCTCTCCCGGAGTGGAGGGTTTAGATACAACGAGAGATTGACAAACTGAAGGGCGATCGGTCCTGCTATCCAGCTAACCGAGTGCTCACCACCACCATGTTGACCAAGTCTCCTTTCACCAAAAACATAATCAGAACTGAAAGACCAAGGAGGTTCACTCTACCAACATTCACTACATTTGACGGAAAGACTAATCTGGTGGAGCATATCTACCAATATCAGCAAAAGATGACACTGGACGCCGAAAATGACGTACTCATGTGCAAAATCTTTTCGTCTAGTCTGGCTGGGCCAGCATTACTCTAGTTTAAACAACAACTGCCTCGTTCGATACCAAACTTCGACAAGCTATGCGAGCTATTCGTGGCTCAGCACATAGGAAACCAGGAGCGAAAAAGGATAATCTCCTCTTTGTTCACCATAAGGCAAATCTAAGGAGAGATGTTAAAATCTTTCCTAACTCACTTCAACTTGGAGATGTCCATGATAGATTAGTGTGATCAAACTACTGTGGTGGAGGCTTTCAAGATAGCAACCTCTCCGGAGGAAGGGTTTCATCGATCCCTGGTAAAAAATGCCCAAAGGATATGGGCGAACTGAATTTTTGAGCTCAAAAATATCTAAGGATAGATAAGGATGAAACAACCAGAAGACAGCGGTTAACTTTGATCACTGTAGCACAACAAACTAAGACCCAAGTGGCCAAGGAGAAAATACCTTGGGTCATTCCCTCGTCTACACCAGAGGTCGTGAAAAAAGCAGAAGGTTGAGGATAATATCACCCCTCTGAATGTATCTCTGGCCAGAATCTATTATGAGAACAAGAGCAAATGAATCTTTCGCTCTCCTCTGGCTATCAGACAACCCCTGGAACAAAGGGATAAGAATAAACATTGTTCCCTCCATAGTGACTTCGGCCACACCACCAATGAATACAGGAGCCTAAGGCAATAGGTGGAGGCTCTGATCACCAGGGGTGATTTGTCAGAGTACATCGCTCGTAAAGAACAGGTAAAAACTCTCAACCAATCCCAGCAGAAAGCGAACAAGTAACTGAACCCCATTCCTGTTCGGGTTATCAATGCAATTCATGGTCGACCAGCCTCAGACCAAGAGAGCGACTCCGAAAGGCGGTCAAATCTCAGGAATGCCCATAAATTCCAAAGAGTTAGAGAAATCCACTCAGTATATAATCGCTCAGCCAATGTGCCAATTACCTTTACAGATAAAGATATGAGCAGGATCCAAGCGCCGCACGAAGATTCACGTGTGGTCAACCTCATTGTCTCTAACTGTGAGGTGAAAAGGGTATTGGTTGATGCAGGGAGCAGCGCCAAAGTCCTAGGCATTTTTTGCTTTCCAGCAAATGGGTCTAGAGCCAGAATGCATCAGGCCTACTGGCCAAACTGTTAGTAGGCTTCAATGGCAAGCAAGTGACTCCAGTAAGAGTGGTGGAACTCCCACTGACTGCAGCCGCAAGAACTTTGACTGAGGCCTTCATTGTTGTTGATTTCAACTTTTCATATAACATGATAATGGGAAGAGGCTGGATACACAAAATGCAAGGAGTCCCTTCCACGCTCCACCAGTTAATGAGGTGCGTTGCACCGAACGGAAGGGACACAATTGACATCATGGGAGATCAAGTAGCAACTAAGAAGTGTTATGCACTTGCACTAAGAGGGAAGGCGGTGAAGGAAGAACCGACAAAATAGCAATTATAGAATTACCCATTGGAGAGCATTCCACGAGAACAACAGAAAGAGAAGCCTATCGAGGAACTGCTCGAAGGGGTAGAAATTTTCCTGGAAAGGAACCCACAAATCTGGGAACCTCCCTGTGCCAAACAGATAGAACACAATTGATACAACTATTAAGAAATAATGTCGACATTTTTGCTTGGGATCACACGAACATGCCTGGCATAGACCCCTCAGTGTCATGTCATGCACTCAACGTCAACCCCAACTATCCACTTGTGAAACAAAAGCAAAGATGATTCACTCCAGAAAAGAATCAGATCATTGCATCAGAGGTAGATCGCCTCTTGTAAGCAGGCTTTATCAGAGAAGTTCAATTCCTATATTAGCTTTCAAATGTGATAGTGGTCTAGAAAAAGAACAACAAATGGCGAGTTTGTATAGACTTCACTAACCTAAACAAAGCTTGCCCAAAAGAAAGTTTCCCTCTACAAAAGATGAATCAGATGGTTGACGCCATGACTGGATATGAGCGGTTGACATTCCTTAACGCATATTCAGTATATAACCAGATCTCAATGAATGTGGCTAATCAGGAGAAAACTTCATTAATCACCGAGAAAGGAATTTATTGCTATAAAATAATGCCCTTCGGACTAAAGAACACTAGAGCAACTTATCAGCGATTAATCAACATGGTCCTCAAAAGCTTGATAGGTCGAACGGTTGAAGCATACATGGACGATATGGTGGTAAAAAGTCTCCGAAATGAAGACCATCTAAAGCATCTGCAAGAGGTATTCGACACCCTATGAAGTTACAACATGAAATTGAACCCGTCAAAATGCTCCTTCAAAGTTTCTTCAAGATAGTTTTTAAGCCACATTGTAAACCGAACAGGGATAGAAGCGAGCCCAATTAAGGTGAAAGCCCTCATTTGAAATGAAGAGCGATAAACTTACAGGGATGTTTAAATTCTAACAGGGCGAATCGCCGCCCTAAGCAGATTTATCTCTCGACTCTCCAATAAGTGCAAACCCTTTTTCAATGCCATCAGAGCAAAAGGAAGGGAGTTGTGGAGGTCTGAACAGAGCGAAGCCTTGGCAAAGCTCAAACAGTACTTAATTCAACTACCAACACTTTTAGCACTCAAGGCCAGGAAAACCTTGTATTTGTATCTTGCGATATCTCGAATGGCTACTAGCAATGTCCTAACCAGAGAGCTCGACAAGAGACAGCACCTAGTGATAAGTGTTCAATTCTATGCATTTGAACCCTCTTTATTGCATATGTTAGTTCCGTTTTTGCGTTTACCGAGATATGTTTACGGTATTTTTGTGTTTTTGATGTATTGCAGGTATTGGAGTAAATGGAGCAAAGTTGGAAGCTTTCTGCAGTCAAGAGATGAAATCAGAAGCTGTTACCAAGGCATTTCGATTGATCGAAATGTGGATTTCGATCAATCGAAATTTCGATTGATCGAAATCTCATTTCGATTGATCGAAATCTCGATCAATTGAAATGCAATTTCGATCAATCGAAATGCTGCAGAGCCCACTTGGCCACTTGCTCACCTGCTCTCCCACTTGCAACAAAATCCCCCTTTTTGCACGACTTAGGGGGATTATCTGACTTGAACAAGACTTTTGGGGAGCCTTCTTGATACAAGAGATATATATAATGATATATATATATATGGTGGGCCCAAAGGAGCCAAAAAGCATACAAAAAGCACCAAAAGCCACATATCTCAGATATCTCTCTAAAAACATAGACATCAGAAGACTTAAGGAGAGACCTTCGGGAGAGGAAGAGGAAGGGCTGAACCAGACCAAGAAGCTTCATTCTCTTCATCAATGGAAGGGTGCAAGGCAACCATGAGCAACTAACTCTTCTACTAGGGTGTTGGTTTCAACCCCTAGCCATGTAAACTTGTTCATCTTTGTAGCTCTTGGGACTTGTAATTAAATGTTGATTATTTGGCCTAGTGATTATGTACACAAATACATTTCTTTTATATATTCATTTGATATGAAATTTATTCTTATCTTAGAGTAGGTTTTGTCACTTGAATGCACAACATTTGCATATTCCACAAGAAGTGCAAATGATGGCTAGATAATGGTGTTTAAATGAATGTGTGATGCTAGTTTGTATAGACCATGCCAAGACAAGGTAGTTTGGATGCATGTAGTGTTCACTTAGAGAGTAGAGTAAGTAGGTAGTTAGTTAGGTTGAAGAGCTATGCTTGTTGAAGATGGATTATGATAGGTTAGCACACACATTGATCTTTTGATATGTCATTGAGGTCACAAGCCTAATGACATTGTTAGGCATTTAATTAATGAATCCCTTGCTTGCTACACTTATGAACATGTGAATGACTAGGGGTGGAAACCAACCCTAGTTCTCTCTCCCAACTTTACTCTTTAATTTTATTGTCATTTCCTTTATGCAATAGCTTTAAACACAAAACCAAAAACCTGTTTTGTTTGAATTAAAGTAGAATTAATCTTTCTCGATGACAATTAACGACTAGTCCTCGTGGGATCGATACCCTCTATATAGAACCTTATCTGCAAAGATTCGTGCTCTTGCGAGTGGTTAAATTATATTTTGATAAAAAGGGCAAAATTAAGCTTGCAATATAATTTAGTTCCGACCACATCAAAATTTTGGCGCCGTTGCCGGGGACTACGGTTTAATTGTCGCCATTGGAAGATTAAATCTGGTTTAATTCTTAGGCTAGAAATTCTTTCATTCTTTTTGTATATATCTTGTTCTTATATCTTAAACTTCTTGATTTTAGGTATACCACATTGCGGGCATCTAAAAGAATTCAAATTGGAACCCTTTGTGAGTATAACTTAAAAAATTGGTGGTTTGAGTTCATTCACATTCTTTTGTATATATTTTTGTTACTTTGTGTATAGAGGTGTTGTTCAATTGATAATGCATGCTAGGTAGACGGTCATTGTCACTTCCTTTGCTTCCTTGTAATAGTGAACTTGAACGAACACTTAGACGACGTAGAGGAACCTCTAGGGACCCTATTTTGCCTAGGATTGAAAACATGGATCCAAATGAGAGACAACCTCCCGGTCTACCTCCTTTTAATCATGAACAACCGCCTCCACCACCACCTCCTCAAGGAGAGTTGCTTATGGACTTTTACCTTCCGACTACATTTGAAGTACCTTCGTGTATTCAATTTCCGGATGTAGCGGCAAATCAATTTGAAATAAAGTCCTCCACCCTCAACCTTCTTAACAGCTTTCACGGTCTTCCTAATGAGGATCCATACCGGCACTTAGATTACTTCTTTTCCGTGTGTTCCACCATTCGTGTACCACACTTTACGGAGGATGATCTAAAGCTACGTATGTTTCCATTTTCCCTAAAAGATAAGGCTAGAAGTTGGTTCAATTCCCTAGAACCCAACTCAATCCATTCTTGGGCGGAAATGCAAATAGAGTTCTTAAAAAAATACTTCCCAATGGGTAAGACAAGTGATATTCGGCGAGCAATCACCGGATTCACCCAAATTGACCAAGAACAATTCCATGAGACGTGGGAGAGGTTAAAAGATCTCTTAAAATCTTGCCCGCATCATGCTGTCCCAAAATGGCAGCTAGTGCAAAGTTTTTATGATGGGGTGAGTGAGCAACATAGACAAATGATAGACTCCGCGTGTGGGGGTGGGTACCTTTTGAAAAGCCCCGATGAGGCATGGAAACTTTTTCAAACCCTAAGCAACAATTCAGCTCAACGCTCCTCCACTAGGAAAGGGAAGGCCACCCAACCTTGTAGAGGAGTGCATGAGATTTCACGGGTAGATGAGGTAGCCATGCAAGTAGAAGCCTTGTCCCGAAAAATGGATTTAATCATGAAAAATGGGCTGCCTACTCCTAACCAATCTGTCCAAAATCAGGAGGGATGTTCGTTTTGCTATAGCACTTCGCATTTTGTGCGAGATTGCCCTATTGCCGGGCAATCTCCCGATTATGCTCAAGAGCAAGCGAATGCCTTGTACGCTAAACAAATGAATGATCCATATTCGAACACGTACAATCCTGGTTACAAGAATCATCCGGCTTTTTCATGGAAGAATCAAGAATCAAGTCCCCCTTTCCAAGGGCAAAATTCTTTTAATCCCCAATCTCAACAGCCGCATTATAGGCCAAACTCTCAACCTTACAATCAAAGATCTAATTACCAACAACCACCACCTCCTTCGAGAAGCCAAAGCTTTGAAGATCGAGTGATAAGCAATCTTGAGGCCAACACCCGCTTATTGCAAACTCATTCTCAATCAATCTCTAAGCTAGAAGCCAATGCTCAATCTATGGCTAGGTTAGAAGCTCAAATCGGGCAACTAGCTAATGCCTTAAATAGAAGGGAGGAAGGTAAGTTGCCAAGTCAACCGGTGGCGAATCCCAAGGGTGTGCATATGATTGAAGATCCATCATCTTCAACTTGTAATGCTCCTCCAGAGCAAGTTCAATCAATCACAACCTTGAGGAGTGGAAAAATCATTAACTCCAAGGTAGGGGAGGAAGAGAGAAAGGAATTTCAAGAGCAACCTAAAAATCCAAAAGAATCCCAATTAAATCCAAAATTGTTGCCGTTAAATCCAAATTTGCAAAATACCCCTTCAAATCCAAAAGGAAAGGCAAGTGAAGTTATGTCACCATCGATTCCAAATCTTGACACCTCTTATGAACCTCCGGTTCCTTTTCCTCAACGATTGAAGGAACCTTCTCATTTCGGGAAGCAAGGAGAGAAAATCCAAGACATGATGGAGATTTTCAAACAAGTAAAGATCAATCTCCCTCTCCTTGATGCTATTCGACAAATTCCCTCTTATGCAAAATTCTTGAAGGACTTATGCACTCAAAAGCGCAAATCTAGGAATAATGTTCCTAAGTAAGTCCTCTTAACTGAGCACATAAGCTCCATTTTTCAACACCAAGCCCCTCCTAAATTCAAAGATCCGGGTGCTCCGACCATTTCGTGCACTATCGGAAATCAATCTTTTGAAAAAGCACTTCTTGACCTAGGGGCTAGTGTCAATTTGCTTCCATTCTCAGTTTACCAACAACTAGGTTTGGGGGAACTCAAGCATACCACGGTTGTGTTGCAACTTGCCGACCGTTCGGTGAAGCAACCACGTGGCATCATTGAGGATGTCATCATTCAAGTGGACAAATTCTATTTTTCGGTGGACTTCATAGTCCTTGACACGGAACCGGTCCAAAATCCGAATCATCATATTCCTATCATTCTAGGTCGTCCATTCTTGGCCACGGCAAACGCTTGCGTTAATTGCCGTACTGGAGTGATGGACATCTCTTTTGGGAATATGAAAGTCCGCTTGAACATCTTCAATGCTTCCCACCACACACCCGACGATGAAAGTGAGTGCTTCTGCATCGATGTGGTGGACGACCTTGTTCAAGAAGCACTTCCTTCTATTCTTTCCACGGACCCCTTAGAGGCATGCCTAAATCATTTTAACCATGACGATTTTGACATTGAGCAATCCATATGTGAAGTCAATTCCATGCTCGATGTTAATACTGTCATGGATTTGCCTAAGTGAGACCCTTCCAGTCATTATTGCTTCCAATCTCACAAATGCTCAAGAATTGGAACTCATAAAGGTGCTCAAAGAGCACAAAGAAGCAATAGGATGGAGTGTGGTAGATCTTAAGGGAATAGACCCTTCTATTTGTATGCATCGCATACACTTGGAAGAGGATGCTAAGACCTCAAGGGAGGCACAACGTCGATTAAATCCAAATATGAAGGACGTTGTCATGAAGGAGGTGGTGAAGTTACTAGATGCGGAGATCATATACCCCATCTCTGATAGCAAGTGGGTTAGTCCCACTCAAGTGGTTCCAAAGAAGTCTGGTATTACGGTGCAACCTAATGATAAGGGTGAATTAGTTCCCCAACGCACCACCACAGGATGGAGAGTGTGCATTGATTATAGGAAATTAAATTCAGCCACTCGGAAAGATCACTTCCCCCTCCCATTCATTGATCAAATATTGGAGAGATTGGCCGGGCAAAGCTTTTATTGCTTTTTGGAAGGATATTCCGGGTATAATCAGGTTGCTATAGACCCGAGGGACCAAGAGAAAACCACCTTTACATGTCCCTTCGGCACATTTGCTTATAGACGCATGCCCTTTGGGTTGTGCAATGCACCGGCAACTTTTCAACGGTGTATGATGTCTATCTTCTCGGACATGGTGGAAAAATTCTTAGAAGTGTTCATGGATGATTTTTCCGTTTTTGGACCTTCATATGAATCATGCCTCCAAAATCTAGCTTGTGTTCTCAAAAGATGTCAAGAAACTAACCTAATTCTTAGTTGGGAAAAGAGTCACTTTATGGTTCAAGAGGGTATTGTCCTAGGGCATATTGTGTCTAAGCGAGGAATAGAGGTTGATAAAGCCAAGGTTGAGCTCATTTCCAAACTTCCTCCACCATCCACGGTGAGAGAGATTCGTTCATTCCTTGGGCATGCGGGCTTTTATCGCCGTTTCATCAAAGACTTTAGCAAGATTTCTCGGCCTTTGTGTCGCCTTCTTGAAAAAGAGTCTTGCTTTACCTTTGATGAAGCGTGCCTTGACGCTTTTGAAAAACTCCGCGCCATGCTTACAACCGCTCCAATTCTAATCCCTCCAAACTGGACTCTCCCATTTGAGATTATGTGTGATGCATCCGACTATGCCATGGGTGCGGTCTTGGGGCAACGAGTAGACAAACTGCCACATGTCATCTATTACGCAAGTAAAACCCTTTTCGAAGCTCAAATCAATTATACCACAACGGAAAAGGAATTGCTTGCGGTAGTATTTGCATTAGACAAATTTCGAGCTTATTTATTAGGTTCAAAGGTCATTGTCTATTCGGATCATGCTGCCCTCCGGCATCTTTTGACGAAAAAGGACACCAAGCCTAGGTTGATCCGCTGGATACTCTTGTTGCAAGAGTTCAATTTTGAGATTAGAGACAAAAAGGGAACTGAAAATGTGGTAGCTGACCACCTTTCTAGAATTCTTGTTGAATCCTTCCATAATTCCATTCTAGTTTGTGAATCCTTCCCGGATGAACAACTCTTTGTCATCTCTCAAGAAAGTATCCCTTGGTATGCGGATGTGGTTAATTATTTGGCAACCGGTAAAATACCATCTTCTTGGACCAAACAAGAGAAGGATCGTTTTCTCTCCCAATCACGATCATATTATTGGGACGATCCTCAATTGTTCAAATACTGCCCCGATCAAATAATTCGTAAGTGTGTACCCAACAGTGAATTCCAAAGCATTCTTAAATTTTGTCATACACTCGCTTGTGGGGGACACTTTAGTGCTAAGAAAACCGCAGCAAAAATTCTTCAATGCGGATTTTTCTGGCCGACACTTCATCGGGATGCATATTCATTCTACCGCTCGTGTGAGCGATGTCAGCGCCTCGGCGCGATGTCTCGGAAGGACATGATGCCTCTTAACCCTATTCTTGTCATTGAAATATTTGATGTGTGGGGCATTGACTTCATGGGACCATTTCCACCCTCTACTGGTCATGAGTACATACTTGTGGCGGTGGACTACGTATCTAAGTGGATAGAGGCCGTTGCTACCAAAACCAACGATCACGCAGTCGTGGTTAAATTCATACAAGCTAACATTTTTAGCCGGTTTGGTACGCCTCGGGCCATCATCAGTGACGGAGGTAAGCATTTCTGTAACCGGTTCCTTCGAACCTTACTTCTCAAATACTCCGTCACACACAAAGTAGCCACCCCCTACCATCCTCAAACTAGTGGCCAAGTAGAAGTATCCAATAGGGAGATTAAGAACATTCTTCAGAAAACTGTTCGGCCTGACCGGAAGGATTGGTCATTGCGACTAAACGACGCATTATGGGCATACCGAACCGCATATAAAACTCCCATTGGAATGTCACCTTATCGGTTAGTTTATGGCAAGGCGTGCCATCTTCCGGTTGAATTGGAGCATAAAGTTATGTGGGCCACCAAGACCTTCAATTTTGACATGAAAAAGGCCGGCTCTAATCGAAAGCTTCAATTAAATGAATTGGAAGAATTGCGACATGACGCGTATGAGAATGCGAAAATCTATAAGGCAAGGTCCAAAGCCTTTCATGATCGTAATATTCGAGTCAAAACATTTTCGCCGGGCCAAAAAGTTTGGTTGTACAACTCGCGCCTCCATTTGTTTCCCGGAAAACTTCGCTCCCGTTGGGATGGTCTATTTTTGGTTAATTCCGTCGCCCCCCACGGAGCGGTGGAATTGAAGGACTTGAAAGATGGCTCGATGTTCAAAGTAAACGGGCAGCGCTTAAAAGTGTGCGTGGATGACCAAGTCACCACCGAATACGTGGATGTCGTCACTTTGACGGATCCCGTGTATTTTGACTCGTGAGCCGATCCGGACGTCGCGCCATAGACGTGTAAGGTGGCGAAGCCATGGTCGCTATCAAGCTTCCATGGTGTCCCTTTTATCCAAAGTAGGTTTGTATCTAAGCAATGGAGTATCTAATTCCCAAATATCCACGTCCCTGAAGCATATTTTAAACTGACTGTTTTTGAGCATTTCGATTGATTGAAACCAAGATTTCGATCAATCGAAAATTTCGATTGATCGAAACTTTGGTTTCGATTGATCGAAAAATTACAGAGATTTGCCAAGTCCAAAGTCCCGAGAGGTGATATTCTTCGATTGCACTTCGATGGGTCTTCGATCGATCGAAACTTTCGATTGATCGAAATGGGATTTCGATTGATCGAACTAAAAGTTCGATTGCAACAATTAAATGTTCGATTGATCGAAGTAAAAATGTGATTTAGGGAAGGAATGTTCGATTGATCGAAGAGACAATCTCGATCCATCGAAGTTAGTTTCGATTGATCGAAGCAAGATTTCGATCAATCAAAATTTCGATTGATCGAAATGCACATTTCGATCAATCGAAATGCACGCGGAGTCTGCACGTGAGCCGAAAATCTATTTAAACCGTTGGGCTTCCCTCCCATTTTAAAAGACCATCCGACTTCTTCTCTCCCTCTGTGCGATCCAAGCCCTCTCCAAGCACTCCCGAGCACTCGATCTTCCATTCCCGATCATCCGCCGCCATCCGACGCAGTCCGATCCGCCGCCAGCATCTGCGCGATCTTCTCTTCGCAGCTGCGCGTGGAGTTTACTTCGGTTGAGCCGTTCATCTTCTTCCTCACGAGGTAAGTGATGCATGGCTACTTTTTGTTTATTCTCTCGCCATTTTTGATAGTTTTACGACGGAATAAACATAGTTAGATCATGTTGGGGTGGATGGTTGCTATTGCGATGTCCAAATCCAGTTTTTGTGGGTTTCGG
This sequence comes from Cornus controversa, assembly GCA_026545225.1. Taxonomy (NCBI): domain Eukaryota; kingdom Viridiplantae; phylum Streptophyta; class Magnoliopsida; order Cornales; family Cornaceae; genus Cornus; species Cornus controversa. The sequence goes on along the minus strand of CM048854.1, from coordinate 21,141,203 downwards.
GGGGGGGGGGGTAGGAATTCAAGCAGGAGTGGGATTTGGCATTTTCTTCATTTCAAACGCTTAGTGTTCGGTGTATAACCGCGGCACCTTCGTTTCGGTTGCGCCCGTTCACATTGCCTCTTCGAGTGCAACTTTTTGCATTTTTGTCAGTACCTTGGACTAGGACTTCATTTTTATTTTTATTCTTTTAGTCTAGTAGTAGTTTAACTTTCTTCTTATTCATCTTTTATTTACGTACCTTTTGGAATCCAGTGCAGACTATTCCGCGGCCATGGCAAGAGTGAAGAACGCCGCCGGTGCTGTTCGTGACGTGCCCGGGCGAGCCTTCCGGTCTCGGAAGTTCCACCCGGAGCAGGTTTTCGACTTAGACGAGTTTGAGAGGCGTCCCGACACCGAGTGGACGGTTGCCGAGCTCAGGAGGCGTCGCCTCGACCGGCTATGTGTGCCTCCCACAGACGTGGCACACGAGCGCCTAGTGCAGGTCTTTTACGAGCATATGACCTACTCCTGCACAGCGCCAGATACACTCGAGACTACCGTGGCCACAGTCACGATCACGATTACGCCGAGCCGGATTGCTCATATGCTCGGCATTCCTCACCAGCAGCCGCCGGACATGGTTGGCCCGGACGGTCAGCCACTCTATAGTGCCGCGCTCCCAGCAGATACCACGCTCTTCTCGATAGTGATGGACATGTGTGGCGGGGCGTTTACCACGCCCAACCACAACTGCACGTCCAAGTCGATGTGCCCGAGCAGATATTGGTTCCTGGACACCGTTCTCCTCAAGAACGCGTGTCCGTTGCAGCACGTGACCGAGCGCAGGGGTGACCTCCTCCGTTGCCTCTATGCTTTCCATACGGGCGCTTGGTTTTCTGTCCCATCGCTTATCTGGGGGCAGATGCACAAAGTTTGGGATGGCCTCGTCAACAAGAGGAAGAGGAGAACAGCGAGTTGGCGGCTTCCCTTTCCATTCCTGATCGCCGCTTTTCTCAGCAGTGCCAGTATACCAGTCAGTCGGACTGACATTCAGTTGGCACCGCCCACCCGCTTCACATCTACTCAGTGGGATCGGGTGAGGCGACACTTAGAGCGACAGGACCATCAGGGTGATCCACCAGACGATGTAGATATGGATGCCCCGGTGGAGATGGATGAGGGAGAGCCAGCAGGGGCTGAGGCGGAGGACGAGGAGATGGATGTCGCTGCAGAGCGACATGATATCTTAGCGACAGGCTATTCCTGCCTGGCGGCTGACGTAGAGCGACTCCAGCAGGGTTTTGACGAGCACGTCCAGGTGACGCAGAGTCAGCTGGCGGGTATTCGGACGGACATTTCTTCTCTGGTGCAGGGCCAGAGAGCGATCTTAGATGAGTTCCGAGCCTTCCGGCAGGATCTGCAGTTCCTGTTCGCAGGTCGAGCCTCCACCTCCACTTCTGCTCCCACCGAGCCACCACCACCACCACCTGCCCTCGAGTAGCTGCACTTTATTCACCTTTTATGCTTTACTTTCTGTATTTTTCTTTCTTTATTTTTGATAGGCCATGTTGGCCATGTTTAGTTTCTTTTTGCGTATTCCACCTACATGTACCCTTTGTACTGAAACGCATTTTCATCTTTATGGAATACATTTATATTTTCTTTTATGACATGTCTTATCTTTACTGTCTTTTCTTTTTGCTTTCCGTCAATTTATCTGTTCTCTATACTTTGACTATGTATGTAGTACCACTTGTCTAATTGTTATATGCGATTCAGTTGATGATTTTCGTTTATTACCGCCTGGTTTTAATTCCCAATACTGTTGAGATTGCTTCAACACAGTATGGCGGTAATAAAGAAAGGCAGACCCTTTGCGTGCTATACGTTAGCGCGCCTGGATAGTCAATATCTTATCGCATAGACCTCTTAGACAATCGGGAAACACCAGTTCAGACTATTAGATTTACAGTGATATTGGCATTGTCTGTTTGTGCATAAGTATTTCATTATGTTCTATTTATCTACTTTTTGTTCCTCGTAATGCTCGTGGTATCCAGTTGGTATTCTGTGCAGATTTTTCTTATTTACAGGATGACCGCTGCTGTGGAATTCCATTTTTCTCGCATTCTGCCATCCCGGTAACTTCTTTCCTTGCTCTTCTTGTCCAAGCATTGAGGACAATGTTGCATATAAGTTTGGGGGTGCGGTATGCTATACCACTTGCATATGCATGCAATGTTCAGTCATTATATTGAGTGTCATTGTAGAGCAGTTTTTCTTTGATATTTTTGCATGCTTGCTATGATGTCTTGCTTTGTAAAGGAAGATCATTCGAATAAATGTCCGAGGTAAATGCAGCGGGTAGTTAAGAACTTTAACATTGTAAATACCCGCGCTTTTGCAAGCTTGATAGTAAGCTAGAACGGTCTACATTATTGTCCAAACTCGAGCACGTACAATTCTTGCCCTAAATTTGTCCTTAACCGCACAAATTCGCACACATGCAGTTTAAATTGTGGGGTATAAGTCTGAGGGAGAATTTTTGAAAATTTCTGTTTTTATCTGAACAGCTTAAAGAATAAGTTCTTCCGGTTGTTGTAAAAAAAAAAAAAAAAAAAAAAGAGAAAAATATGCAATAAGCCTTCTCACTAAATAAACCGGATTTCTATGCCTCAAAGCAGGAAATATTCGTGTAAAAGTGTGTAAGGTTGAGCAGTAATAAGCGGATGGCTTGCTTACGCTCATCGCCTTGTAAGCTCGGTTATTAAGTCCGAGGGGTGCTTCTTCGCCTAATGCCCTAAAACCAATTGGTTTGGGAGTCATTGGCCCAATGCCGCTACATGGGCTTACAAGAAAGCAAAAAGAGCTAAGCATTGCACGGTCATCCGCGCATGAGCAATCATGAATGTTTGGTGATAATGAAACAGCCGGGTTGAGCATTTTCAATGAGTTTTTCTCTTAAAAACAGATTTGTTCGTTTTCTTCTCCAAATATGACAAAAGCCACACGTTAGAATGCATGTTCACTTTTCAAAGAGGATTTTGGGGTTGGAATTGTTATAGTTGTTCGGGCTGGCTGATGAGTGTAGAATAATGGATGTTTGTCGTTGCTTTTCTACACTTCGTACAAAAAATAATAAAACCTGCAAAAACTTTACTAAAAACTGTATAGTAGTAAGCAGGGTCGAACCACTCTCAAGTGAGAATCAATAACAAGTCTAAACTTCAAAACCTAATTCTCTTGAGATGAAAAATGAATATTTAAAAAAATAAAATTCTGATTTTTTATTTAAAAATAAAAACTAATATTAAATGTCTTAGATCAAATGATGGAAAAAAAATCTCAAGGAAAGAGAATTCACCACCATGGATCCATATAAATAAAGTTTTTTTTTATATTCTTATCTAGTTTTTCCTCCAATAACCAATACACTTCACCAATCCAATTAGAACTTGGAAAGATGAAGGAAAATATGGAATAAAAAAGAATGACTTGATTATATATGAGAGAGACATTCTTTTACTTAATCTGATGCACATTGGCTAGGTAAACAGAGGAAGGCATTCTTCGAATTACCATTATTTGGCAAACACGAAGAATCCTTCCTCTACTTTTAGAAAATAAAATCCAGAATAGAAGAGTACAAGAATGCTCTTGGGAGGAAAAAGTAGACAAGAAAATAAAACAACTTACCTATACTTCAGCCATGGTGGCTTCATCACTCCCTTGAGAAGGATGTTTACGCTTGCATATTAATAAAAAACAAACAAATATAAATGAAACTACTACTCATCATTGAATCAATAAAATAAATACACTATTTTTTCTATAATTTCTCTACAATTTCTAACTCCCCTCACCATCCCCTAAGACCCCCTATTTATAGAGTTAGAGGGGAATGGTTTAGGTGGGAAAATTTTAAAATACAAAAATTCAAAATACAAATTTGAAATTCAAAATTCAAAATTCAAAAACAAAAATTCAAAATACAAAATTTTGAATTTGAATATCTAAAATTTGATTTCCATATCTTTAATTTCAATTCTGGACTGCAGACGTGGCCGTGTACAAAATATTTGGCAAAGTTTTGAACTTGAGACCTCTTGTGAAGTAGATTGCACAGAATACCATCTCTCCTACAATTCTTCTTATGTTCATCTTTGGCTTTATATATCCTTTTTAGCCCTCTTTTGCTGCTTTTCTTCTTCTTTGGAAATCAACCCCTATAAAACATAAAATGCAAAGATAAAAACCTTTAAATAAAATAAAAGATGAATTAAAAACTTATTTTAGGATATAAAATAGCAAGTTTTGTGCACTTATCACTGGCCAACATGTGGGGACTGTCATTCATTTATAGCTTGTGAAAGTCCATTTTTGCTAATGACCACATAGTTCTGTAATACTTGTTGCATTTGCCAATTGTGAAATAAATGGATGAGCGCCCTTTATCTAGTTGATGGCTGAGCATGATTAAACTTTTGTATAAGATAGTTGATTTCATTTTTGTAATATTGTATTGCTAAGGGACTAGCAATATGTAAGTTTGGGGGTGTGATAAGTGTTCAATTCTATGCATTTGAACCCTCTTTATTGCATATGTTAGTTCCGTTTTTGCGTTTACCGAGATATGTTTACGGTATTTTTGTGTTTTTGATGTATTGCAGGTATTGGAGTAAATGGAGCAAAGTTGGAAGCTTTCTGCAGTCAAGAGATGAAATCAGAAGCTGTTACCAAGGCATTTCGATTGATCGAAATGTGGATTTCGATCAATCGAAATTTCGATTGATCGAAATCTCATTTCGATTAATCGAAATCTCGATCAATCGAAATGCAATTTCGATCAATCGAAATGCTGCAGAGCCCACTTGGCCACTTGCTCACCTGCTCTCCCACTTGCAACAAAATCCCCCTTTTTGCACGACTTAGGGGGATTGTCTGACTTGAACAAGACTTTTGGGGAGCCTTCTTGATACAAGAGATATATATAATGATATATATATATATGGTGGGCCCAAAGGAGCCAAAAAGCATACAAAAAGCACCAAAAGCCACATATCTCAGATCTCTCTCTAAAAACATAGACATCAGAAGACTTAAGGAAAGACCTTCGGGAGAGGAAGAGGAAGGGCTGAACCAGACCAAGAAGCTTCATTCTCTTCATCAATGGAAGGGTGCAAGGCAACCATGAGCAACTAACTCTTCTACTAGGGTGTTGGTTTCAACCCCTAGCCATATAAACTTGTTCATCTTTGTAGCTCTTGGGACTTGTAATTAAATGTTGATTATTTGGCCTAGTGATTATGTACACAAATACATTTCTTTTATATATTCATTTGATATGAAATTTATTCTTGTCTTAGAGTAGGTTTTGTCACTTGAATGCACAACATTTGCATATTCCACAAGAAGTGCAAATGATGGCTAGATAATGGTGTTTAAATGAATGTGTGATGCTAGTTTGTATAGACCATGCCAAGACAAGGTAGTTTGGATGCATGTAGTGTTCACTTAGAGAGTAGAGTAAGTAGGTAGTTAGTTAGGTTGAAGAGCTATGCTTGTTGAAGATGGATTATGATAGGTTAGCACACACATTGATCTTTTGATATGTCATTGAGGTCACAAGCCTAATGACATTGTTAGGCATTTAATTAATGAATCCCTTGCTTGCTACACTTATGAACATGTGAATGACTAGGGGTGGAAACCAACCCTAGTTCTCTCTCCCAACTTTACTCTTTAATTTTATTGTCATTTCCTTTATGCAATAGCTTTAAACACAAAACCAAAAACCTGTTTTGTTTGAATTAAAGTAGAATTAATCTTTCTCGATGACAATTAACGACTAGTCCTCGTGGGATCGATACCCTCTATATAGAACCTTATCTGCAAAGATTCGTGCTCTTGCGAGTGGTTAAATTATATTTTGATAAAAAGGGCAAAATTAAGCTTGCAATATAATTTAGTTCCGACCACATCACCTAGTGTTCTACTCAAGCAAGACTATGATTGAGGCAGAGTACAGGTACTCGAAGATGGAAAAAGTTGTGTTGGCCTGGTCTAGGCAAAGAGGAAGCTCAGGCACTGTTTTGAGGCTCACCCAATCGTTGTCCCAACTAAATTTTTGATCAGAGCAATCCTTCATAAGTCTGATCAATCAGGGAGAGTAGCTAAATGGGCAATTGAGCTGGGAGTCTACGATATAACCTATGAACCTCGAACTGCCATAAAAGGACAGGCAGTAACAAATTTCTTACTAGAGTATGAGCCAGAAAGCGATGAAGAGACAGAATGTACAAGTCAACACGAATGGAAACTCTTTGTCAACAAATCATCAACGCAAGCAGGATTGGGCATCGAGGTGAAAATCCAGACTCCTGATGGAACTGCCTTACAACAAGCAATCCATTTAGAGTTTTCTGCCTCAAACAATGAAGCCAAGTACAAGGCCTAGTTAGCAAGATTAAGACTGCCACAAACGCTCAATAAAGAACTTGCAATTTTTTAGTGATTCTCAGCTAATCGTGAAACATGTTGTTAGGTATTACCTTCCAAAAGATGATTGTATGAAAGCTTACAAGGCCTTAGCAGATAGGCAGCTCAAAGAGTTTGATCGAGTCAGAGTCTTTCAAATCTCAAGAGATCTGAACTTGAACACTGATAAGCTTGCATGTTCAACCTCAGTAACTCGGCTAGATCTGATCAGAATAGCCCCGGTTGACTCTTTACAAAAGCCCAGTATCTACACCCAAAAAGAGGTAGTAGTCATACAGAACTAACCTAACTGGATGGATCCTATCAAAGCTTACCTTGTTGATGGAGTATTGCCAGATTCGAAAGAAAAGGTAAGAAGAATTAGAATGAGCTCTTCTAGATACTCCATGATTCGTGAACTCCTCTGCAATAGGTCATTCTCAGGGTCGTACTTGAGATGTGTAGCCCTGTAGAAACAAAAGAGATACTCTCTAGAATCCATGAAGGTATGTGTGGAAATCATTCGAAAGGGTTATCGAAAGGGTGTCGAACCTCAGGCACTGTGGTCTGACTTTGTTGGATGAATGAAATTATTTCTAATTAAATTTAAGAGAAAAGAGTGCTGATTTTTATATTCTAAATTAACTAATAGATGCAAATAAACAAAAGTAAGAGAAACTAAGGAGTGTAGAAAGTATGATATAAATCTAGGGTTATTGACTTCACCACTAACTTCACAATCAATGGCCAATTGCTCTAACTATGGGGAATCATACCATGCATAAGTGGTGTCAGTAGCTATAAGCTCACCTCCAACCATCAATAAGATAACATATGATTAAAGCTAAGTCATGGACTATCTTCTATTGGCATGAGACATTTGCCTAATTATTCTACTTTAGGGTGCAGTATGGTACATCTTCTCTAGACATAATCCTTCAAAGCTTTTAATGATATATTCAATGATTACCATTGTGTAATAATCACTCTCATAATCACAGAAAATAAGAGAGATTGAGTTCAGTAACAATAATTAAGTATATAAGAAAAGATAAGAAATCATTGAAATTGAATATATAAGACTTTTATTGCTCAATTCTATAAGAAGGATCCTCTAAATTACACAATCTATGCATGAATACAAAAATCCCCAATAATTAGAACAATCAAACCATTGATGCTTAGTTAGGCCTAAATCAAAACCCTAGTGAATAAACTGGCCACCCATGGTAGAAGAGACTGCTTCAACTGTTGAGGAAGAATGCGTCACTTTCATGGAATACACGCAAGACCCTGTTCTCCAATGGTTCTCTACTCTAGAGCTATGCAAACTTGCAGTTCAAGCCTCCCCAATATAACCCCAATTTGTCACTTTTAATGGCCAAAAGAATATGAAGTGTTCCCACCTAATTAGGAGATAATTAGGATTTTCCCGCAAGCCCTAATCAGGTGAGTTTTTCTACTAACTTTCAACCCAAATTTTGACAGTCCAGAAGTCCGATTCACGAAATTTATGTGAAATACGAAGGTGTTCAAAATCAAATTTTGTTTACTTAATATGAGAATTATGCCATTTTGATGCTCGAAAATAAGAGTTACAGGCTATTTTCAAAAACGGGATTAAAACTATATTACGCGCAGAATTGGATTTCAGCCCCGAAATACCCTTAAGCAGTTATAATTCTCTTGGGCCTCTTCCTTGGGCTGTTTTGAGTTAAAATATGGAGTTAAATTGATTCACTTGATGTAGGTTTCATATAACCCTCTTAAATGTCCTCTTTAAAAGCCAAAAAATCATGGTTTTAACTAAAATAATCATTAAGGCCCTAAAAATACAGAAAATACAAAAACAGAATAAAATCAAAAATAATTTATCACTAAGAGAATAAAATATGCAAATTAAAAAGCTAGAATGCGTAACATTCAACGCCGATCAAGCCACTGACTACTTCACAAAATAGGTTGAAGTGGTGTCATACACAACAATCACTCATGTTCAGGTCAAAAAATTCATCTGAAGTAACATCATCTACCGGTTTGGGTTGCCAGAATTGATGATTATGGACAATGCCACAAATTTTGACAACCAGCCGATAAAAAAACTCTTCAGGAAGTATGGAATCAACCAAAAATTCTCTTCCAGGTCATACCCACAGGACAACGACTAAGCAGAAATAAATAACTGGACCATCTTTGAGTGTGTCTCCCGTAAGGGCAATTGGCTAAAAGAGCTGTCCAAGGTTTTTTGGGCCTACCGAACGACGCCAAGGCGTCCGACCTGTGAAAGATCGTTCTGTTTTGCTTACAGGTCTGAAGCAGTCATACCAACTAAATTGTTCACCCTAACTGTCATAACAGAGGTACTAGAAATGGGGCAAAATGACCAGTTGCTAGAACAAAATCTAAACCTCCTAGAAGAAAAAAGAGAGGCAGTTTAGATAAGGCTGGTGGCCTATCAGAAGATGGTCAAAAATAGTTACGATAAAAAAGTGAAACATCGAGCATTCAGCCCTAGGAATTGGGTGCTACGAAGAGTCACTAACAATACGAAAGAATGAAATGCTGGAAAATTCACAGGAAAATGGGAAGGCCCTTACGAAATCATTGAAGTGATTGGCAAGGGCACCTATAGGCTTTGTAGAGTTAGTGATGCAGAAGCAATTTGCAAGCCTTAGAATGCAACTCTCCTAAAAAGTTATTATGTTTAAAATTCTACATATTCAAGGTAAGTTATTTCTTTTTGGCATTCTGTCTTCCGACTTTAAAGAAAGAAAATGGAAGAAATTAATAAAGAAATTGCATTTTTTTTATAAAAAAGAAAAGGAAGAAGAAGCATGTCATTGTCAAAAAGGGAAAGGACACAGGTCCCACATTGAGTAGAAGATTCCGTATCATGTACCAAATAAAGACAGAGTTTAAACTCACAGTCATGGCAAGACAGGGCGATTGTGTAAAAAACACATGCACAGTTGCACTGTCTTGCCTTCTTTTTTTTCTTCCTTTTGCTCAAGGTATTTTGCCACTGAGGCAAATCTGGTGTATTTTACAAACATAAATCTCTAAATTTCTTGGTAAAGATCACATGTTTGAAATTCGCCATTTGAATTTAAGCGATGCAGCCTTGTTGTTTTTAAAGAAAGGGATATACCTTCCTTATAGATGGCCTCAAACTTAGCAAAAGTCATATTTTGAGTAGTCATTAAAGAAGGAAATACACGGGCTAATCCCATACTAGATAAAAGTCATTGTCTTCTAGCATATATCAATGAAAGCAGAATCACCTAAGGGCACGGTGTGGACATGGTACGGTGCAAGAAAAGATGTGTCGTAACATGCCCACACCCACTTTTTACTAACAATAATGACCAAAGAGGCCATAGGCCCAAAACAAGCTAAGGTCTTAAATGACCGATCGCTTATCAAAGTTAAGGTCTTAAAAAATTGATCGTTTACTAAAGAAAAGAGGTCATAGGCCCAAAACAAGTTAAGGTCTTAAACGACCGATTGCTTACTAAAGAAAAGAGGCCATAGGCCCAAAACAAGCTAAGGTTTTAAACGAGCGATCGCTTATTAAAGCTAAGGTCTTAAACGACCGATCGCTTACTAAAGAAAAGAGGCCATAGATCCAAAACAAACTAAGGTTTTAAAAGACCGATCGTTTACTAAAGAAAAGAAGTTATAGGCCCAAAATAAGCTAAGGTCTTAAATGACCAATCACTTATTAAAGCTAAAGTCTTAAATGACAGATCGCTTACGAAAGAAAAGAGGCCATAGGCCCAAAACAAGCTAAGGTCTTAAATGACTGATCGCTTATTAAAGCTAAGGTCGTAAAATGATCGATCGTTTATTAAAGCTAAGGTCTTAAACAACCGATCGCTTACTAAAAAAAAGATGCCATAGACCCAAAGTAAGCTAAGGTCTTAAACGACCGATCACTTATTAAAGCTAAGGTCTTAAATGATCAATCGCTTATTAAACAAAAGAGGCCATAGGCCCAAATCAAGCTAAAGTCTTAAAATGACCAAACATTTATTAAAAGTTGAGGTCTGAACGACCAAAGGGTTATAGGCCCCATTCAAGATAATCTATAAAAAATATGGACACTATCAAATGTCGATTGCTTAAGTTGTGCTTTGTTGGATTTTCCAAAAGAAGAAAAAAAGGCATCAACCGTCGAATGCTGATTTCCAGCACAACAAGAACTGGAAAAAGAATCTCCAGTCCAAGGAAGGAATTCAAATCTATCCCGCTAAAGCAGTTGTCAGTACATGCAGTTATCAGGAACAAAAGTGTCAATCTGCATCTTATGGCATTTGAAACAGAAAAGTCTTTGTATTACTCAAAATATTCATTACAAAAAGAAGGGGACAAGTCCATCTTTAGAAGATAGCTCCTTTTGAGCGTTACAAAAAAAAGGGGGGGCATTAGCCTTGGGGAGTTGCACATCCTCCTTATTGAAGTCCTATTCAAAGGAGTCAACAATCAGAGTACCTTATTTAGCTGGGGTTGGCACCTTTGAAGTGACCTGATCAGCAAGAGAGTGGGCAGGCGGAGCAGCAACAGAAGAAACAGGAACAGGAGTTGAGCACGAACTTTTGAGGAAGTCTGCAAACTTGCATTCGACTTCGCCAGGCAAAGGAAAGCCGTACTCACCAAATGAGTTAAGGCCTTGATCGGTATCAAACTCATCAGGGTCAACATAGTCTCATTCGGCTTCAGGCTTGCTTCTTTGCTAGAATCCGTAACGAAAGCTGTCAGCCAGTTTCAAAGCTTAAATTTTTAAGAATCGCTAGTACATCTCGAGCCCCCCAGTCCTGCAAACTTGCATCATGGCCTTGAGTCCAGCAGCTCTCTCCTCAGCCTCCGGAGCCCTTCGCTTGAAGTAACCCAATGCCTTCTGCTTTTTAGCATGAGACTTGGTAAGTGTTTTAACCTTCCCCTCAAGGTTCTTGGCCTTATACCCATTCAAGCATTCAACCTCTAGAGCCTTGTAGAGGGAAATGGTTATGTATACATTCTACATCACAAAAAATAGGCAAAGTTAAACATAGAAGCATAAAAAAAAAGAGGACGGTTGAATGAGGAATAAAGGCAAGACAAACCTCCATGGCATGAAGAGGAGCATTTGTAAGAAGCTCATCCGTATTAGCTCCTTGCTAACGAAGCTCATCCCTAAAAAGCCAGATCCCGCTGGTAAGAGCCCCCATCACTTCACGATCAAGGGCAGCATAGTCCCCCATCAGCAAAGAAGAACCGTCAGACTTCTTCAAGTTTGGGGTCCATTTTTTAGAGGAGCCAATGAGAGGCTCATCAGTTAAGCCGCTGGCAGAACTAGATAAAGTCAGAACAAATGAACTCTGATTCATCATGGCATCTGCTAACAGTTTCTGATGCTTGGGTGAAGGAGCGGCACCAGAAAGAGTCCTCTTTTGAGAAGAAGAGAGGGCAGAAGACTTGTCCTTTTGCCCTTCGGCATTTTTAGCCTTAGCAAAACCAGAATGGAAGATCCCCTCCTCATTTTAGGCTCTGGTATCTCCATCTCAGGATCTGAAGCATAGTACAAAGAAGAAGATGCAACAGAGGCATCATAAGCAATAGCCTGAAGCTTGTGGTGAGACAAATATTTTCGTACAGAATGACAAATCTTCCAAATTTTCTCCTTGAGGAACTCAACTCGTTCGGCTGCAAAGCAACAAGGAACAGAACTAAGTCATAAAAGAGAAAGAGAAGATGAAAAAAAAACACCAAAAACAAATATGTGTATCCTAAAATGCCTATGAAAACACTTGCCAGAAAGCTTAATGGAAGGGATCACAACATCACCAAAGGCAAGGGGGATAGGAAAATTCTGGGTCGCCCTAACATTCCAAGCCCATTTTACCGAAATAAGTTTTTTCTTCCATAACTTGTCAGGAGTGGGAGTGTCATAACAGATTTTTTTAACTTTATTGAGGGGGAACAAGTGGTAACGGTCGTCCTTTGATCATACTCAATGAAAAGAGTAACAAAATAGAAGATCATTCAAGTGTAGGTCAAGACTGTTCACATGGTTCAAAGAAAGTAAACAAAAAAGGACGTGAAAAAAATTAGTGTTTAATTGAAGCGGCGCAAGTTTTAGTTTAGAAAGAACAAAGCTTTAAAAGGGATGAAAATGGAATCTAAAAGTCTTCGGATGAGAAGTTGAAAAAAGGATTTTCCCCGCACTATAATCAAAATCTAAGGGGTAACCCTCGATTATGACATCGCTAGGAATGCGATTGCCATCGCTTGGACAACACTTTCCAAGGCCATTGCTCACCCATGTACTACCACCTTTTGGGCACCTTAAATTATCCCCTATAAACATTATATCAAATCATATACACGGGAATATATTGTTGTGGTTGTGGAGCCTGAGGATGGTGGTTTTTGAAAGGTTGGCTGCTGGAAGATTTGTTTCCTATTATTATGGAACTTGTTTAGGAATTTAATTCCTAATTGAACTTTTCTTTTGAAACCTGAAGTCTTGGTGACCAAAATATCTCTCTATAAATAGGGATTTTGTGTAACCCTAATATTGTGTATCAAATTGTGAGAACAATTATAAGCCGAAGAAATCCAATTTTGTGAAATTGGTGAGAGCAAGAGAGAAGAGAGCTTGAGTGATTGTAATCCTCCATCATATTTTTCATAGTGAAATTGTTCGGTGTGCTCCTCGAACGTAGCCCATTGTTAAGGTGAACCAAGTAAATCTCTTGTGATTTTTTTGTGATTGTTTTATTTTCTGATTGTTTTCTGCATATATTCCTAGCAATTGGTATCAAAGCCTTGGTTTGCATATCAAGGGCATGAGAAGTGGTTGACAAAATTTTGGCAATGTTTTTCATCAAAGATCTGCCCGTTTAAGTGGGAGTATAGCATCAAGAGATAGAGCATCAAGGATTGAGAAGTTTGATGGCACAAACTTCAGTTTCTAGAAGATGCAGATAGAGGACTATCTGATCTATAAAGATCTAGATCTACATCTTGGAAAGAAGCTAGCAGAGATGAAAGAGGATGAATGGATCAAGCTTGATCGTAAGGCTCTTGGAACGATCAGATTGACGTTGTCAAAATCGGCCGCTTTCAACATCAAGAACAAGTCTCATGGAAGACCTTTCTGATATGTATGAACAGCCATCTGCTAATTAGTGTGTGAGTGTGACTCAATAAGTGTATCAATTAAAAATTATCACACTTCGCAATAGAATGAATTCCTTGCAGAATAGGGCTATCGAAAGGGGTGTCGAACCTCAGGGATTATGGTTTGATGAGTTGAATTACGAAATTAATTCTAATTAAATTTATAAAGAGAAGAAATCTAATTTTTAAACTAATTAAAAAGTAAAATAAAATAAAATAAAGTAAATAGAAAGTGAAGATAATATGAGAGAAATCTAGGGTATTTGACTTCACCACTAACTCTACAATCAATGGTCAATTGAATCAACTATGGGGAATTATATCATGCATAAGTGGTGTCAGTGGCTACAAGCTCACCTTCATCCATCAAGAAGATAATATATGATTAAGGCTAAGTCATGGACTATCTTCGATTGGCATGGGCCATCTGCCTAACTACTCTAATCTAGGGTGCAGTATGGTTCATCTTCTCTAGGCATAATCTATCAAAGCTTTTAATGATATATTCAGTGATTACCATTGTGTAATAATCGCTCTCATGATCATAGAAAATAAGAGATTGAGTTCAATAACAACAACTAAATATCTAAGATAAGATAAGAAATCATTGAAACTGAATTTACAAGACTTTTATTGCTCAATTCTATAATAAGAATCCTCTAAATTACATAATTTATGCATGTATATAAAGGTCCCCATAATTAAAACAATCACACCATTGATGCTTTGTTAGGGTTACATCAAAACCCTAGTGGATGAACAAGCCACTCATGGTAGAAGAAGAAGCTTCAACTTGTTGAGGAAGAAGGCATCATCTTCATGAATTATGCGTATGACTTCGTTCTCCAATGGCTCCGCAAAGTATGTCTTCTTTTCTGTCCACAGCTCTCTCAGACTCTCCAATCTCCCTAGTCTCCCCAATCTCAGCCTCCAATTATTCACTTTATGCCCCAAGAGAATACACCAAAGTCTTAATCCAATTAGGAATTAATTAGGTTTTCCCGTAGCACTAACTTTTGACCCACTAAAAGTCCTATTCACGAAATTCTTGTGAAATACAAAAGTGTGCAGAATGGAATTTCGTTCAACCTTTAAAAAAATTAAGTCAATTTGAGGCTCGAAAATAACACTTCTGGGCCATTTTTCAAAACGGGATTAAGACTGTATTATGCGTAGATTTGGGCTTCAGGCCTGAAACCTTCCTTAAGTAGCTGTAATTCTCTTGGACCTCTTCCATGGGCTGATTTGAGTTGAAATAAATAGTTGAATGAATCTCCTTGAAGTAGGTTTCATCTAACCATCTTGGATGTCTTCTTTAAAAGCTCAAAATCATGGTTTTAACTGAAATAATCATTAAGGCCCTGAAAATACAGAAAACACTAAAACAAAGTAAAATAACAAAATAATCTATTACTAAGAAAATAAAATACATAATTTAAGAGACTATAATGCGTAACATTCAACGGCTATCACACCCCCAAACTTACATATTGTTAGTCCCTTAACAATAGAATAAAACAAAACTAAAACAAAGAAACTACTAAACACTAACTAAACTACCCAACTTCACTTTCGTGGGAGAAACGATTGCATTTAACATATGCAACAAGCCTTTAAACCCCTAGGTTCCCTCTAGTGGACGAGTATAGTCTCGTGAGGGTTTCCAGAAATGTTACCCACAAACATTCAAAATTCTGTTTCAACCTTAATTCAAGAAGAAGATTACAATACATAATTACAAACTTGCATTCAAGAATAATTTCAAACTTTCAAATTCTATAATTCAAATCATTGGTCCCCACACATAATTCACATCAACATATCTCAAAGCAACTAACTCTAGCTCCCTCGTGTAAAGTGAACTAGCAGTCCTCTCATGTAGCATAACTCAGCTCTGAATATATTAAGGCACATACCCCTTTAACTCACTATCTCCCCTTATTGAAATCATACTTCCAAACATGATTACATGACTTTTTCATTTTTTTTCATCTTTTTTTTCTTCATTACTTTATTGGTTGTGCAATGTCTTGATCTATTAAGTTTTCTGAAAGATCCATGTAGCAAGCTTTCAGTCAGTGACTCCCAAACCAGATGGCTTTAGGGCACTAGGCTTTAAGATACCCCGAAGAACCTAATTACTTGAATCAATCAGGTTACAAATCAAGACAACCAATGCTCATCTTTTCTCACCCTTTCACTTTTCACGCGAACACTCCATACTTCCTGAGGCATAGAGGCCCGGTTACTCATGAAAATGATCAAATTGATTCGCTTATTCCACACATATATATATATATATATTTTTTTTCTTTCTCTTTTTTTTTTCTTTTTCATTGAAGTCAAGTAAAACACATCATCGGTACTCATTCTCAAGAGATACTAATTAATATCAAGCATATGTAACTCAATAACTCAAAACCAAAGTTTATACCCTATAAGATTATGGTAGTGTGTCTGTGCATGTAAGGAAACTAAAATCAATCACCCCAAGGCATGTCAATGTAAACCATGATTAAAACCACTTAATTTAAACCATAGTTTCCAAAAATTTAAAACATTCTCAAAAATTGTAAGTTAAGCACCTACATAAAGTATTAATCCCTTGAATAATGTCAAAACATTCTATCTAAAAACAAAACAAAATAAAATAAAGAAATAAACTAAGAAAATAAAAGAAAATAAAAATCCTAAAACAAAAAGAATTTCACAAAAATTTCCCCTCATATGCAATAAAGCACATAAATAAGGCATCGCCTCACCCCCAAACTTAAACTGTACATTGTCCTCAATGTACACCCAATCGAAGCATAAAGAAGAGTAAGAACGATATTACCAGGAATCCAAAGTAGTGGCAAAAAAATAGAGCACACCAAATTGTAAGAAGGCAACGCAAGTACTCCCCCAAACTTGGATGTTACAACTTGTCAAAACAACCACTAAACACCAAAACCAAGTGAAAATAGGGGAAATAAGAATAAAAAGAAATGAATAAAATAAAATAAAATATAATAAAATGATCAAAGTCATTGAATACAAATGAGAGGGGAAAAAGAGAAAAAAATTTAATTTTTTCTTTTTTTTTCGGGCGATCGATTCCCCAAAATGTGGGCGATCGATCGCCCTCTTGGGACAAAAAATTTTCAAATTTTTTTTTCTGGGCGATCGATCGCCCCTACTGGTCTGACCTGAGCTGTCTATCGCCCAAGGTTGACCGTAAAGCCTATTTTAAGCCTATCGATCGCCCAAGGTCGACCGAGAGGGCCTTTTTTTGCCTGTTTTGGGTACGAATACCCCGACACACCTCCCGGCATCCATCGAAAGCAACTAAGACATCAAATTCTCAAAGAAAATACATTAAAACACACCTAATATTGAAAGAAAAACTAAGAAAACATGAACTAAAAATTAAAAGAAAGAAAACTAAAGAAATTAAAGGATAGAAATACATATAACCCTTACAATTTAACGTCCGTAGGCGACGATCATAGACTTCAATTGAAAGTTCACCCAATGCCACATCGTTTGAGGAGATTTAACATCATCCCCTCTATATGATCCTCACTTCCTTGTGCCAAACTCAAAGTGACCGGAATGGTCTCATTGGCTTCGAAAAACACATCTTTTCGCCTTAACGGAAGATGTTTCAATTTTACCCATGGAGAAGACTCTAATAATGGCACCGAAAGAGTGTTAGAAATAGGGAGAAGTGGCTTAAGCGGAATCCTCTAAGGTGGCTTATCTTTCATGGCCACTACATCAAATATGACATTCACCCCCTCAATGGACTTCTCAATATCTTGAGATGGAGCAAATGAAGTAATTTCTTTCAAACAATCATCAATGTCATCCGTGAAGAAACACTCACTCTCATCTGGAGTATGTTCAATGGCATTAAAAATATTCAATTTTACATTCATGTTGCCAAATGATATATCCATGATCCCCGCTCTACAATTAACACGAGCATTAGCAGTAGCTAGAAACGGACGACCAAGGATAACTGGAATGTGCCTCTTCGGATTATGCACTGGCTCAGTATCTAAAACAATGAAGTCCACTGGGAAATAGAATTTATCCACCTTGATGATGACATCTTCAATGATCCCACGAGGACGTTTGGTTGATCTATCCGCAAACTGCAAAACCACCGTGGTAGGCTTCAATTTTCGCAAACCCAACTGTAGGTAAACCGAGTAAGGCAATAAATTCACACTTGCACCTAAATTCAGAAGAGCTTTTTTCACTTGATGTTTTCCAATAATGCATGAAATAGTTAGAGCACCTGGATCTTTGTACTTTGGAGGAGTGCAATGCTGGATAATAGAGCTCACTTGTTGTGGAAGCATGACTCTCTTTGGAACATGGCTCATTGATCTCCTTTTCTGAGTGCACAAGTCCTTCAAGAATTTGGCATAAGGAGGAATCTGTTTGATGGCATCAAAGAGTGGTATATTAATCTTCACTTGTCGAAACACCTCCATCATGTCATGCAACTTGTCCCCTTGTTTCCCTAACTTGGATGTTTCTTGTAAACGTTATGGGAAAGGAGCCTTGGGCTCATATAGATTTTTAGCAATTGGACTCATAAGCATCTCTTCTTGATCATTCTTCTTCTCCCCCACCTTGTTATCAATTACTTTTCCACTTCTCAAAGTGGTGATGGCTTGAACCTCCTCAAGATGTGGGTTGCTCAAAGAATCATGCATCCCTCTAGGATTGGCAATGGGTAGACTTGGTAGCTTTTCCTCTTCTCTTTTACTTAAGGCATTGGCAAGTTGTCCAAACTGAGATTCCAGTTTGGCAATTGATAGAGAGTGAGAATGTACCAATTGAGCAATGGATTGAAGTACTTCAGTAATAGAGTTAAGCTTATCAAGTTTTGCTAGGGCAAGCATCATCTTATCTTCAAGAGCTGAACTCTTTGGTGGCATAGGAACTTGTGCTTCATCTGGTTGTGGAGGCACATAGTTTTGAGGCTGAAAAGTGGACTGAATTACTGAAGATGGATTAAAAACTTGACCAGTTGCCATGAGTTGCACCATTCTTTGTGCCACAGCATCCACAATGGTAGACATAACATCTGTAGAATCAATATCAAAAATATCAGCTATCCTCCTTGTATTGGATGGTCTGCTCGAACGAGATGAAGACACACGTTGTAAAGAATTGTCACTAAGGTTCTCGAACAAAATCCATGCTTCATCTTCACTTTTTAACATAAAAGTACCCCCACATGATGCATCCACCATTTGTCTATTACTCTCTGTTAACCCCTCATAGAAACACTGCACTAACTGCCACTTTAGAACTTAGTGATGAGGACACTTCCTAAGAAGGTCCTTAAATCTTTCTCATGTCTCATAGAATTGTTCCCCCTCAAATTGAGAGAAACCAGTGATAGCACGTCTGAATTGATTGGTCTTCCCTATCAGAAAATATATCTTTAAGAACTCACTTTGCATTTGAGTTCATGTAGTGATAGAGCATGCCGGTAAAGATCTGAACCAATACTTGGCCTTCTCCTTTAGAGAGAATGGAAAGAGTCGCATCCTGAAAGCATCTTCTGAGAAATTATGAATTTTTGTTGTTGAGCAAACTTCTATAAAATCATCTAAGTGCTTGTATGGATCTTCATCAGTTAGCCCAAAGTAGGATAGCAACATCTGGATGATACTGGACTTGATCTCATAATTCTGTGCAGTCACATTAGGCAGTTGAAATTCAGCTGGCGAATTGTATGTCTCTGGGATATAGTAATCTCTGAGTAAACGCGCCCTATCCACAACAGCATTAGGCACAATATTGTTGTCCTCATTATTATAACGCACACCAACCATGACATCAATAATCGCTTCCTTTTACTCAATGGTATGGTGATTGAAGTCCCTTAAAGGAAAACAAAAATAAAATAATACAAATTAGTAGCAAAATAAGAAATCTAAAAAATAAAAAATAAAAAATGAAAAAAATAAAACAAATTAGTATCTGAAATAAAACAAAAACAAAATTAAAAAAATATATAAAAATTAAAAAAAAAATTCCTAAACTAAAAATTCAATTAAAATTAATTCTGTACAATCCAATCAATCAAATAGATAATCCCCCGCAACGGCACCAAAAATTGATTCGTGTGTGAGTGTGACTCAATAAGTGTATCAATTAAAAATTACCACACTTCGCAATAGAACGAATTCCTTGCAGAATAGGGCTATCGAAAGGGGTGTCGAACCTCAGGGATTATGGTCTGATGAGTTGAATTACGAAATTAATTCTAATTAAATTTATAAAGAGAAGAAATCTGATTTTTAAACTAATTAAAAAGTAAAATAAAATAAAACAAAGTAAATAGAAAGTGAAGATAATATGAGAGAAATCTAGGGTATTTGACTTCACCACTAACTCCACAATCAATGGTCAATTGAATCAACTATGGGGAATTATATCATGCATAAGTGGTGTCGGTGGCTACAAGCTCACCTTCATCCGTCAAGAAGATAACATATGATTAAGGCTAAGTCATGGACTATCTTCGATTGGCATGGGCCATCTGCCTAACTACTCTAATCTAGGGTGCAGTATGGTTCATCTTCTCTAGGCATAATCCATCAAAGCTTTTAATGATATATTCAATGATTATCATTGTGTAATAATCGCTCTCATGATCACAGAAAATAAGAGATTGAGTTCAATAACAACAACTAAATATCTAAGATAAGATAAGAAATCATTGAAACTGAATTTACAAGACTTTTATTGCTCAATTCTATAATAAGAATCCTCTAACTTACACAATCTATGCATGTATATAAAGGTCCCCAATAATTAAAACAATCAAACCATTGATACTTTGTTAGGGCTACATCAAAACCCTAGTGGATGAACTAGCCCCTCATGGTAGAAGAAGAAGCTTCAACTATTGAGGAAGAAGGCATCATCTTCATGAATTATGCGTATGACTTCGTTCTCCAATGGCTCTGTAAAGTATGTCTTCTGTTCTATCCACAGCTCTCTCAGACTCTCCAATCTCCCTAGTCTCCCCAATCTCAGCCTCCAATTCTTCACTTTATGCCCCAAGAGAATACACCAAAGTCCTAATCCAATTAGGAATTAATTAGGTTTTCCCGCAGCACTAATCAGGTGGGTTTTTTCTACTAACGTTTGGCCCAACTTTTGACCCACTAGAAGTCCGATTCACGGAATTCTCGTGAAATACAAAAGTGTGCAGAGTCAAATTTCATTCAACCCATGCAAAATTTAAGTCAATTTGAGGCTTGAAAATAACACTTCTGGGCCATTTTCCAAAATGGTATTAAGATTGTATTATGCGCAGATTTGGGCTTCAGGCCCGAAACCTTCTTAAGCAGCTATAATTCTTTTGGACCTCTTCCATGGGCTGATTTGAGTTGAAATAAATAGTTGAATGAATCTCCTTGAAGTAGGCTTCATCTAACCATCTTGGATGTCTTCTTTAAAAGCCCAAAATCATGGTTTTAACTGAAATAATCATTAAGGATCGAAAAATACAGAAAACACTTAAACAAAGTAAAAATAACAAAATAATGTATTACTAAGAAAATAAAATACATAAGTTAAGAGGCTAGAATGCGTAACATTCAATGCCTATCATCTGTAGCGAACAAGGTACATCTTATAAAGAAGTTGTTTAACTTTAAAATGTCCAAAGGTGAAAAATTCAATGAGCATTTCAATGTGTTCAATGAGATCATTGGACAATTAAAATCTATTGAAATCGAATTCAAAGATGAGGTCTACGCACTTCTAATTCTAGGGCAGTTACCTAAAAATTGGAGTGGCATAATTACTGCAATCAATAATTTTGCAGGAAAATCAAAGTTGGAGTTCGATGACGTTGTCAGCATGATTCTAACTAAAGAAATCAAATGGCAATCAGATGGTGTTTCTACTAGTGGTTTGGTGTTGAACGTCGAAAGTAAAGGCAAAAGTTTGAACAAGAAGAAATGTGTTAATGGACATGGTCGTTCCAAGTCAAAGAATGGCAGATCAAAGTCTCGAAATCCCATAGGTAATTCTCTAGATCTCAAAAATATTGAGTGTTAGAATTGCGGTAAGATGGGTCATTACCGGACTTCTTGCAAAGTCCCGAAGGAAATAAAAGAAGAGAAAATCGAAGCAAATATTATCTCGGAAGATTCAGATGAAGCGTTGATATGCTCTTTGGAGAGCAAGGAAGAGTCACGGGTGATTGACTTTGGGGCCTTGTTTCACGCTACCTCAACTAGAGAGTTATTTACTAACTACTCACCTGGTAACCTTGGTAAGGTGTATCTTGGTGATGATCAGCCATGCGATATAGTCAGCAAGGGTGATGTGTAGATCAAGCTGACTGGATCTGTTTAGAAGTTGAAGGATGTGAGATACATCCCAGACTTGAGGAAAAATTTGATTTTCGTTAGTCAATTATTAGATGAAGGTTATGCTATTAACTTCATTAGGGATTTGTGGAAAGTTTCCAAAGGCGTTATGATCATAACACGTGGTAGGAAGAATGATTCTCTCTGCACAACTACCAATGCTAAGGTGTATCTTGGTGATGATCAGCCATGCGATGTAGTCAGCAAGGGTGATGTGTAGATCAAGCTGATTGGATCTGTTTAGAAGTTGAAGGATGTGAGATACATCCCAGACTTGAGGAAAAATTTGATTTTCGTTAGTCAATTATTAGATGAAGGTTATGCTATTAACTTCATTAGGGATTTGTGAAAAGTCTCCAAAGGCGTTATGATCATAACACGTGGTAGGAAGAATGATTCTCTCTGCACAACTACCAATGCTAAAGTATCAATAGCGATTGTTGAAAATAAAGAAGATCACAACCTATGGCACCAAAGACTAGGTCACATTAGTGAAAAAAGGCTCAAAGTCATGCACTCATCGGGGAAACTACCAGGGCTGAAATTGATTTATATCGACTTTTGTGAGAATCGTGTGTACGACAAACAGAAGAGAGTAAGTTTCAAGAAGAGTGGTAGAGTTCTCAAGAGTGAGAAGCTTGAGTTAGTTCACACAGATGTTTGGGGGCTAACCCCGGTCTCATCCATTGGCAAAAAATCCTATTTTGTGACTTTCATCAATAATGCTAGGGAAAAACTAGACCCCAAGTCACTAAAATGCACCTTCATTGCTTATGAAGGAGCAGCGCTTGGTTGTCGACTTGAGGATTCCCAAAATAAGAAGATCATTCATAGTAGAGACGTGATTTTTAATGAAAAAATGATGTACAAGGATAGAGGTATTGCACAACCCACTAGCCTAGTACAAGAAAATTCAGAATATGTCGAATTGGACGATAATCTTGTAAGAAGTGTGGCGCAACAACGAGCACTACAGAGCCCAACTCTGACACCCACACTTAGAAGGTTCGTTCATCCACATGTACCAAACTGGAAGTACATGAATTTTCTGTTATTGACAAATGGTGGAAAACCTGAATGCTACGATGAGGCATGTCAAGTAGAGGACTCGAGCAAGTGGGAGCTAGCAATTAGAGAT
This sequence comes from Cornus controversa, assembly GCA_026545225.1. Taxonomy (NCBI): domain Eukaryota; kingdom Viridiplantae; phylum Streptophyta; class Magnoliopsida; order Cornales; family Cornaceae; genus Cornus; species Cornus controversa. Next base: position 21,118,052 of record CM048854.1, on the reverse strand, counting down.
GAGATGAAGTCCTTTATCTTTAATCGTACATAGGAGCTAGCCGAACTACCCATCGGGAAGAAAGCTCTACACAACAAATGGGTGAACAGAGATGCAAGGCTAGATTGGTGGTCAAAGGCTTTCAACATAAGGAAATGATTGACTACACTGACATCTTTTCCCTGGTTGTAAAATTAAATACCATTCATTCCGTTTTGAGCATTGTTTCATCTGAGGATTTGCATTTTGAGCAATTAGATGTGAAAACTGCTTTCCTTCATGGAAACTTAGAGGAGGAGATTTACATGCAGCAACTGGAGGGTTTTTCAGTTTAAAGGAAAGAAAAACTTGTGTGCAAGTTGATAAAGAGCTTGTACGGCTTGAAACAAGCCCCGAGGCAGTGGTACAATAAATTTGATAATTTTATACAAAGACATGGCTACAACAAATGCAACGTTGACCATTGTTGCTACTTTAAAAGGTTTGATGCAAGTTACATCATACTGCTACTTTATGTTAATGACATGTTAGTGGCAGGTTCTGATTTTAAAAAAATCAGCAAGTTAAAGAAGCAGTTAGAAAATGAGTTCGAGATGAAGGATATTGGTGTAGCGAAGTAGATACATGGGATGAGGATAAAAAGGGACAAGCATAAGGATCTTTTGCAGTCGTCTCAAGCCTACTATGTTGAACGCATTTTAAAGAGATTCAGCATGAGCAATGCTAAGCTGATGAGCACACCCTTAACAAGCTATTTTCGCTTATCCAATGATTAGTGTTCGAGGATAAAAGAAGAGAAGAACTTCATGGCTAAAGTTTTGTACACTTCAACCATTGGAAGTTTAATATATGTCATGGTGTGCACGAGACTAGACATTGCTTATGCGGTGGGAGCTATGAGTAGGTTCATGAGTGATCTAGAAAAGCTACATTGGGAAGCAGTGAAGTGGATATTACGATATGTACGTGGTACCATAGAAAAATGCATGTGGTTCGGAAGAAATGACTTGCGACTACATGGTTATGTAGATGCTAATTTTGCTGGAAAAGTTGATCACAAATGAAGTACGACCAGGTATGTGTTCACGGTTGTTACTATTGCAGTCAGTTGAGTTTCACAATTACAAAAGATTGTAGCATTGTCCACAACAGTGACAGAGTACATAACAGTCATAGAGGCCAGTAAAGAAATGATTTGTTTACAAGGTTTGTTGGTAAAGTTAGGATTCAAGCAGGTGAAGAATGGTTTGCACAGTGACAGTCAAAATGCAATACACTTGGCGAAGAATTCTGCATTTCATTCAAAGACCAAGCAAATAGGACTTCGATATCACTTCATTTGCTCGTTGTTAGAAGGTGGAGTGTTGTTACTTGAGAAAATACTTGGCACCAAGAATCTTGCTGACATGTTAACCAAAGTAGTGACAATGGAGAAACTGAAGCTTTGTGCAGCTTTAATCAATCTTCGAGCTTGAAGACAGAAGATGAGCACACCAAAGTGCATTGTGATGCACATAGAGAGTTTATGGAGAAGATTCATTAGTCCTCCAGTCTCCAAGTGGGAGATTGTTGTGGTTGTGGAGCTTGATGATGGTGGTTTTTGGAAGGTTGACTGCGGGAAGATTTGTTCCTATTATTATGGAACTTGTTTAGGAATTTAATTCCTAATTGAACTTTCCTTCTGAAACCTGAATTCTTGGTGATCAAGATATCTCTCTATAAATAGGAATTTTGTGTAACCCTAATATTGTGTGTCAAATTGTGAGAACAATTGTAAGCCGAAGAAATTCAATTTTGTGAAATTGGTGAGAGCAAGAGAGAAGAGAGCTTGAGTGATTGTAATCCTCCATCATATTTTTCATAATGAAATTGTTCGGTGTGCTTCTTGGACGTAGTCCAATGTTAGGGTGAACCAAGTAAATCTCTTGTGATTTTTGTGTGATTGTTTTATTTTTTGATTATTTTGTCGCATATATATATATATATATATATATATATATATATATTACTTATTTGTTTGCAGTCTATATATCCGTGCATGGTTTGCTTGATTAAAGCACCAAGTTTCATCCTTTATGAAAATTAGATGTCCACAGACTATTATTACAAGTTCATAGTGAAGTCTTGGTTGGATTTCCTTAATTTATTAGAAGTGACTTTTGTTCATGATGTGTTATTTGGATTTGCTTGTCTTTGATAATTTTTAGCATCTAAATTGTCATTTCAAGCAGAAAAATGGCATTCACATTGGGAATCCTCTAAGGGACAAAATTGAGACCAGTGTAATTTAGTGAAATTTATTCAGTATATCCTATGAAAAAATGAAAATAATTCAGAAATAAACAAATCAAACTCAGATTTTGAATTAGAAAAGCCCACTTTAATGCAAAAAGAACCATATTTGGTGTTTGTCTTGGAAGAGTGCATGATCTGCCTTTAGGGGCGGAGTCAGGATTGCAAAGTGGGTAGGGCTAAAATAAGAAAATTTGAAAATGAATACAATAATTTTTTATAATAAAGATATGTTATAAATATTCAAAAATAGTCAAAAAAAAAACGAGGATGTTCTCATTTAGATAAATCAAGTACACCATAGATAGATACAAAAACAGATATAGTGTTTTTTTAAATAAGCTATTGAAGATGAACCATCCGATCAGAGAGTCAAATTCATTAACTATCGAATTTATTTAAATATCTTCAACAAGTTCTCTTTTATTGAGAATCATGTAATCTGCAAGAAATTTATTGCCCATCTTGTTGTGAAGTTAAGTTTTCACACGCTTCATTGCCGAAAAAGCTCATTTTGTTGTTGTTGTAGAAACATGAAGAGTCAATATGAGACAAATCAATCTATCAATCAGATAATATGTTTATCTCTATTTGTTTAACTCTTAGAATTTTTGAAGGAGGTTGTTGTTGCTGCTCATCAGAAGTTGCCCCACTTTTTTATATATCATTTTTTTTAGTTTATAGAATGAAAATAAATTTTTCATCTTACAATGAAAGTGTCTTGATAGTTTAAAGCAATAGAGGCGGCCAGCCTAGAAATTTTCAAAAAGTTGAGAGGCCCTAAGTGAACTTTCTAGTCTACGTAACATAAATTTTATTTTTCTTAAGATATTTGTTCACACTTCACAAATCACAACAAATACAAGTTTGCTGAGAAATAGTAAATATGAACATATATAAAAAATTTATAATGAAATTTTAGTATAATAACAAATTAAAAATGTGAATAAAAAACAAACAATTTATTGGAGAATGTATAAACTGAACTCCTGTTGTTAGCATCTTCTCCAATTTGTTAATGATTTTTTGAATTGTTGAGTGTTTAATTATTTATACATATATGATATATATATAAAAAGAGTTCAAAATTATTGGCCAAAGAACTAAAAAAGAAGAAAAAATAGGGGTTTTAGAGAGAACTTACATATTTAATCTCCTTTAAATATTTTCACCAAAAGTCTAGAACCACCATAAATGATTGAATGAATAATTTTTTAAAATGTTAGGTAGTCACAGGGCTTGGTGCAATTATATAGTACTCAAATAATTTATATATATATATATATATATATATATGGTATGAGTTTAAACTTTAAAGTATATTATGTCATGCTTGAGCTTAAAATTGAATAAACCAATTAAATATATTAGAGGCTGAAAATATAAATAATATAATCAAAATAGTGGGTTAGGCTAGTGGATTGTTAACTAATAAACACAGTAGTGGTAATTTTTTTTTTTTTACCTGAATTATAGCCTAAGTTAGTCCATTAATAATTCCACCGCTGCCTAGAAGCGAACGAGTAGAAAGACAATTATTTATAGTTGAACAATGGAGCAACTTCCTCTTTACAGCTAACACGTGTTATTACACTATAAATATAAATCATCTTAAAATGGATTAATCTGAAATCAATTTTATTAAAATAAAATTAGCCTAGTAGTGGATTTGAATCATTTATTGTACTTCAAGTACAATCGGGACTTTTGACACGTTTAGTGAGGCAAGACTAATAATCCAAGTTCCCTAGTGAAGATTGAATGTTACACAAAGCAATTGATTTTATTTTTCTTCACTTCACTTCCTTTCTCTTCTCATAATTTTCATCCAATGAAACGAATTCTTGATGAATGAGCAAGTGAGAAAGAGCTATAAATAAAGGCTTGAAAGCAAGTTATGTCATACACAAAACACAGGCCCTCCAAGTGGTTTTGAATGATTGGCTCAGAATGGAGAAAGTATATAATACCACAGGGGTATTGATGATGTGGCATCTCCGGTAGTTGTAAGCCCTCCATCTCTTTTAAAAGTTATTAATTTTACTATAATTAAGGAGAAATGGAGGGCTTATACTTTCTGGGGATGCCACATCATCAGTATCCCCGTGGTATTGTATACTTTCTCCTCAGAATGGTCCTCGTTAAGGCCCATAAGAATATGGACCATACCCGGTGACCCAAAAATACATGAACCCCCGAGTCTTTTAGCCTACCTCATGTGATTGAAAATTGATATGTAATCCTTCTTTTTATTTATTTATTTTAATGTTGTTTTTAATTTTTGTTAATTAATTCTCCTAACGGATGCATCTATAGATCGATGTTGAATATGTTCATACCACATAATGTAATTAATTAATATTACATTATAAATTTAAATAAAAAATAATTGTGTAAAATTTATGGCGACTTTAATTCACAAAGAAATTAAAATTTTAATAAAATATAATCATTTTTGCTTATTTAAATAATTTAAATAAAATTTTATACTTTTGAAAACAGACTAATCATTCTGAAATAAAATATAAAAATGAAATAAACCAATTCTAGATGTTCAAATCATAAAAAATTTAAACAGATTATCACGGCACTTGAAATGATACTTGAATTCTAGTAACAAAGGCACAAGTTTATTTGAAGTGCTGAGTTAGTTTATCAAAGAGTATCTTAGTTTCTAACTAATATATATGATGCCACTAGTAGTTATATTATAGAGGTCATTTCTATGTCTTAGTGTTATATTTGATTTTATATATATAATAAGATAAAAGAGCTGATTTAAAGGTTAAAAGTTATTAACAAAGCAATACTGTAATCCAAAATGTCTTTCGTTAACTACAGTCTAAAATTACTCCATTTAACGATCACGATTGCAAGTGCATGATAGTATTGTAGGCACGGACTATATATATAAACTAAAATTATTTTGCCCTTGTTTTTTAGTATTAGTTAAGCAGTATTGGGGTTTGTTCATGTTCCAATCTTTATCAAATACGATTCCAATAGGCTTTTGAAATACTATCTTTTTTTCCATTGTCTTGTCAACCTAAACATTTCCGAAACATCCTTGACAGAACTAGCACTCATATTTTGGTATTTCTTTATACACATATATTGGCATAAAATATTCATAAACATACGCATTTGGTCGGAAAAAAAAAAAAAAGAACAAGAAAAAAAAACACACACATTTGGCCTTGGACATTGTCACCATAAAATCCTTTTTTCTTCTTTTACCGTTAGATCACTGTTTTATATTCTGTTTTTTCAGAAAAAATTAATCACCTCAAGAGCTCCCAATCTCAACCGTTAAATTTAGAAAAGCACCTCGATCTAATGGCTGAAAAGTGGTGCTCACGGTGAGCAGTTTCTAAAATTTTTAAAAGCCAGGAGATCCAAAGTGTCTATTGATTTACAAGTTGAATTAGTTGCAACCCGAACCATGCTTCAAAGAACCAGAATAGAAATCATACAGATACAGAACACACAACCTTGCTTGGATTGTTAAACACTGAACACAGTGTTAGATTCACAAACTAAAGTACACCCATAGCTGGTGTTCAATGTCTGCTTTCGAAAACTACAGGGGTTCCTACATTGTAGAACCATAATACTCATATGTACATATCACTAACACATACACAGACCCTTAAACGTACAGACACAAACATATATCTATCATTTTACAGTACCGAGGGAGAAAATTGATTTATGCTGGTTTCCACACTGAAAGCACATCTTGAAACATCTCCAGCATCAGTTCCCTGTCTGCTTGCCTGAAAAAGTTACCAATTTCATCTCTAACATCATAGATCTTGCCAAACTCAAACAAGTACATCAAGCATCCTTTCTTCAACCTGCTCAGTTGGTAAAGCCAGGCCTCCTGCAGCCTCTCGAGGACATTACCCGAGTTGATGTCTTCCAAGAGGCTTTCCTCGCAAGAATCCTTCAGGTCTGCAATGTCGTACTTGTTTGCCGCCCCCAGCAATGCCAACCTATGCTTCCAAAAATCCTCTTGTTTTATGGTTCCATACAAGTAACTGAGAAGGACCATGCAGGATTCCATTGACATGTCTTCTATGTTGATTGTAGAGGACTCTTTCTCCCTGAGGTTGTGCAGGAACATGCTCTGGAACACGGGGGAACTTGCGGAAAGAATCGCCTTGTGAGCTCTTAGTGTTCCATCAGCTGTGTCAATGGTGACATCGGCATGGATACCCTCATCAAGCATGCGAGCGAGGCATCGAAGAGTGCTTTGAGCTGCTAGAGATTGCATTGTACCATCAGTGGGCCATATAGAACTGGCTTCCCCGCCCTGTGAACCATAATTGAGTTTCAAAGCTACTACGTTGTGCAATTTTCTTAAGCAAATAACTTTGAAAATTGTGGTTTTGAATGATTGTGCTAATCTAACTCCTATTTCATTTCTAAATGATCTTTGGCTGAAGAAAATAAAACAACAGAAAGATATTTTTCAATGATGAGGGTTTTCTCATATGTTCAAGAAAAAGGTGCTTTACTAAAATGAGAAATGAGACACCGACCAACATTTTTCATATCCTATATTGTGAAGATGCAAAAATAGTTTGTAGTGATGCATCCTAAATCCTAATACACCTAACACAATTTAAAGCAGCTCACATTTAGTGGGCAGATCTTCAGATCCAGAAACTCAACATCAATGACGAAGCGACCAAGAAAAGTGGAATCAACGGGCCAGACAAAGTCATCACTGGTCCGTAGCAGTCGTTCATGAACTGCAGCATGAATTAATACACTGTTAGGGAAATCAAACAACTGCATGGTAACTGCATCACACAAAGAGCTATCATATTGGCTTAATTAAAATTAAGGGAACCACTTGTGATTTTGGCATGTGCACATTGCACATACCAGAGAGAGAGAGAGAGAGAGTACTAAACAGGAAAATTGGTAATGCCCATGAGGGTGACACAAGAATAAGAAAGTGTGGAAACTAATATCAGATTTCTGGAGTTCCTTGACTAAATATATGTTCAAAAAAATTTCATGGTTATGGTTATCTGTAATATAAAATAAGTGCATTTTTTAGAAATTTAACATGTGAGAGGCCAGACCAGGGACCAAAAGGCCACCAAACTTAGCAGCAATGTAGACCATATACGTCTGTTGATAAATTCTGTTAGATGGTTAAAACACATTCGCATGCTAAAACGTGCCCTAGGTCACAATTTTTTTTAAATGCTGCTAGTGTAGAATGCGGGAACTCCCTATATTCTTTTGTATGGATCTATTGTACCAGCACAATGAAGCCACTTTGGAATAATCCTTTCTAGAATGGACTTACAAAATTAAAAATTACCACAACTAGAAATCAGATATACATTGAGAGAGGTGGAGAGAGCAAAGGGTGAATGCTACATGATATATCTACCCAGTATAATTGTTAATTAAAAGAATCTGTGACTTGGAATGATCATAGCATTGATCCTTTGCATAAAATCAACTAATGGGTTTCGAGCATAATTAATGCAAGCAATATTTGAGAGAATACGAAAAGAAACATCGTGATTGCTATATGTTTGAGACCAAAAAGGTTTTAATTTTTATTAATCCTCAGCCCTAATATTATGCAGTATCTAAGTGAACTTCTATTGAATAGAAAGCCAATGGTTCCAAGAATACATGTGGCTAGGATAGGTGACCAAGAGGGAGAGGAACACCCCATCTGACCCTTTTCCCCTCCCCTCCAGGAAAAGCAAAGAGGGAAAAAAGAGAGAGAACCTTCATTTAGACAAGGATTAAGGGCTTGCATTCTCACATAAGTATTTCAAACTATGTGATTTTTATGAAAGACGTAATTTCAATAGCAGCAAAGTCTTTGGAAGGGTTAACGCAGAACCAAAACATTCATTTTGTGCTTGCTATGATGAGCCTTGTACTGGTGGTGAGGAAAACTAGCTGCAAGTCCGCAACATATATTTATCTATACAAGTGGACTGTAATATATATTTGGAAAACCATCTTCAAGGTAAGAATATAGTTCAAAGACACGACTGCCAACGTGAACGGAAACAGTGTTGCAGACTCGGGGACATATCCAACTTAACATAACAGAATCGGTTATTGTACTTGTGAAATTTTCTTAACCTTGTACATGATCAGATGTGTTGACTGAGCCGATTTCCTAGGGACTCAGCTGAGACTTAATCGAGTGAGAATCAGACTCGGACTCAGACGAGTCGCAGAGACTCAACTGATACAGAGAACTATGCTTGAGATAATTGAGTCAGTGAAAATTGGACTGGAACTCAGCGACTTGGCTGATACAGAGAACTATGGGTGATATAATTGACAACAGGAAGTAGTTCAGTCAAAACAAAGGCACCCATCAATGATAAAGACACAAGATGTGATCACTAATCAATATTGGATAATAGGAATATTTTTCCCATGAGAAGCTAAAATGATATAAATGCTATAGAAGCATCTCTGAAATTCTTTAGATCCAATCTTTCACAGAAGAATGCTTTGCAGTGGTAAAAATGTTAGCAAGGAATACTGTGCTTTAAGGAGTGGGTCCTGAGGGAGAATTAAAAAAAAAAGTATTTGAAGGATTCATGCGGCTGATGCCCCATATGATGCTTACGAATTATTTGTTGAGATGTGCATAAGGTTACGTAGCTGGTAACTGAAGCTTCCTCTTAGAGATTGGTAAACATGGATAATATATCTTTAAAAAGAGGAGCTTCTAAAACGTTTTTTTAACACCAATGCGGGTTTGTTAAAGTGGTATTTGATTATCCCTTCTGGAACTATGTACTGCTTCTTTCTTTCAGCATTATCGAGTTGTTAGTTTACAAATTCAAAATTTTGGAGGATAAGGCACACCTACAATAAAAACTGCATCATTAATGTTTTGGGGGCACGTGTGCATTTTTGTGTGGAAATCCACAAACAACAAGGAGCGCTTAACAAATCGAAATTTAGTTGAGTTCATGATTGTTAGAATATATGTTTACTATTATATCTTCTCCTAAACCATCTAGGATTTCGTATCTCCTTTCCTAAACCACCTAGGCTTCTTGTCTCCTAAGCTTACTTAGCCTCCAAGATTATGTGCCTATAAATAGACCTTTATGTATTGTTCAAAAAATTAATTTTTTCTTTATTTCTAACATGGTACAAAGCCAACTAATCGTTGGTAGAGTTTTTCAGTTCCTCGTCCTCTCCGTCGGGGATGGCACCATTGGCTTCATCCTCGACGGTCAATCAGAGAAAATAGCTTCCACCTTATTATATATATACATATATAAAAGTTTCCATTTGCATTTCACAGCCACTAACTTCATTATCTAGCTCTTTCTCGGCGACTATGTCCAAGACAAGGTTATTTTACTAATCCACCGACTACTTTCATGCGACGTTGGAGACGACATCGCACGCGTCATCATCAGTTCGCAGTGAGCCACGAAGAAACTCTGTCTTCTTGCAACGAGACTATTATTGTCCATCAATTTGTTCTTCAAGAGTTTTCTTCTTCGAAGATTTTTTAGCCATTTTTTGGCACATGATGCCATGACACTTTTCTTTGATGAGTTCTTCATTGGCCACTATGGATCGATAGAGAATCGATTGCTCTCTTGTTGTTTGTTCTAAACTAGATCGAATGATTGTTGTCGTGGGTTGAGCCATGTCGTTATCATCTTTTGTTTGTCATCTTCACCGAAAAGATCCAGATCGCTTGGCTTCCGTCAAGCAACAACCCAAATTTTGTCTCCAAACTCAAATTGGCTTCATATAATCTACCTTGAGTTTGAGGGGGGCTGTTAGAATATATGTTTACTATTATATCTTCTCCTAAACCATCTAGGATTTCCTATCTCCTTTCCTAAACCACCTAAGTTTTTTGTCTCCTAAGTTTACTTAGCCTCCAAGATTATGTGCCCATAAATACACCTTTATGTATTGTTCAAAAAATAAATTCAATCAATACAATTCTTTTTTTATTTCTAACAGTGATTAACCCAACTGAACAAGGAGGCTACATATCAGACTATCCTAGTAACTATTAGGTAAAAGGTTTAAGAAATTTTTAGGGTAAATGACCCGAACCTCCCCTAAGATTTGGCTTTATTACCCTCAAATGTAAAAGACAGTTAAAAGAAGTAATTTGAAATACCAGAAATGCCCTTATGTGATGCAAAATGATCAACGCGACATTATTCATTATATAAATGACCACTTAGACCATGATGTTTTGGACAAAAATACCCTTAACTTTTAATAACTTTATTACACAAGTAATAATTCATATTTTTTAATTTTTAATACTAAATAGATTAATTTAATGCTAAATATGTTTAATTTATCAAATTATATAAAATATAAGTAATAAAATTTATTCTATTAAAAACATAATTTGTAATTTACATATATAAATATACAATTTATTAATAAATTAGTACATCATAATCACAAATATATAGTTAATTAATATATTAGTATAGTGTAGAAGATTAATCACAATTTTTTTTGCACCAAGGCTCGCCCTCTTACACATTTATAACTAATTCTATATTTTATATACTACATATTACATACATATATATTATATTACATTCCCATCTCTTTATCTCTCTCTCCACCACCACCACCTCTCTCTCCACCACCGCCGCCCTCCCCACTCCATCTTTCCCCACCACATATATATTAACTGATGCTCTGATGCATGAGGAGTTACTTGGATTGAGCAAACACTAAGGGAAATTTGCAAGAGGGTCATGCCGTGATCAATCAAGGAATTAATTCTTCTTATTGTTGGTGAATGAGTGATTGAAGCTGCAGGATGACCTGATTGAACCATAGATATTTATGAAGCCATAGGATTACTCAAACACATTTCTACTTGGCTGACCCTCCAAAATCTAGGAGAAACTCACAAGGACTGTAGAGACCGGGACCAATTTTGGCCGGTTTTCATTTTATTTATCATTTTTGCCATAAATGATTTTTAATGATGTTTAATATGTTTTAAGTGTGGGAAATATGTTTGGGAACTTATTTAGAGGTTTCGAAAAAATTTGGGAGCGTTTGGGTAAATTTGAGAATTTTGGATCGACAAGCCCCGAGAAGCGGGTCGAGAGGACTCAAAAATTCAAAAAATATTTATTTTTGATTTAGGACCCAATGAAAGGTTTAATGAATTAAAGAAGTGATTTCGGAGCCATAGTCGCTTTCGAAATCGAAAATGGAGCTCAGGAAGTACGTTAAGTGACTTAAGGGCAAAATGACTATTTTGCCCTTCGTGATGTGTCAATACACTTAAGCGTAAATTGCTGGGGCAGAATATAGAGAGAGAGATCAGCCATTGATGCAACTTGAAGCTCTCCTTCATTCTTCTTCCTTTGATTTGAACACCATAGAGTGAGATTTGGAGGTTGCTCCAAAAGGGAGTTACTCCCCTCATCTTCCTATTCACTTTGGTGGGTTCAAAGTCCCCCATTAGAGAGTTTAAAAAATCGGGGTTGGGTTGAGTGAAGTTTGGATTCAGGCTTCGTCCAAGAAGGAAAGTATATTATCCTTGTCCCGATCTACGGTTTTACGGAAAGAAAGAGCAATTTGGATAAACTTGAAGTTTGGTGAATTTTAGGGTTTGCTAGGAAGAGCTCCAAACTTGAGGTAGGAGTGTTTCTTCCTTCCTAGTCGTCGATCCTAGGATTTGGGTGAATTAGGGATTGCGTAAAGTATGTTAGCATGTATGGGTGAGTGGTGAGAGTTGAGTGAATTACTCTTCTTTACACTATGTAAATTATGCATGCTATGAATGTGCAAGTTGTGTTATATGATGAATTGTGTATTTATATATGCAATGTATATGAAATGAGAGCATAATTGATATGTGGTGAAATGTATGCATATATGATTAATATACATGAATTGTGGCATATATGTGACTGTTTAGTCTATATGGAAAAGGAGTAGATAAATGCATGCTAGAGTTTAATATAGCAAGAATGTGCACTGAAGAGCATGACAAGTATATGTTATGTGAGGTATATGTGTCTTATGAACATGTATACTTGTGTATATTGGAAAATTGTTCAAGTATGATGTACATGGAATTCGGAGTTGACCAACCATGTGTTTGAATTGGTGAGAATACTCCCAATGGGATGATCGTCAGAAATGCCCAATCATACCCTAAGTGTAGTGATCGTCTGAGTTGCCTAATCACTAGTGCAAGGCTAATATAAAGCCATGAATGTATGACCGTCAGAGTTGCCCCATCATACGAGTGTCGTCGGAGTTGACCAACACTTTGGTGTCGTCGGAGTGGCCCAACACTACATGATCTTCGAAGTTGACTAATCATGGCTATGTATCGGAATATGACCGAAAAAGATGTAATATCTTGATGCTTATATGTTTTTAACTGTTAAGCATATTGTATGATTTAAATGCATATTTATATAATTGCATTTGTGAAGTGTTGAACATGAGAACATTAATATATGTCATGTAGTGTAGCAACATCATGGTTGCATATCATGTAAGTCTGTGTCGGGTCTATGCCTAGGTGGGCTAGGGCGTCCTTATTGAGCGTAGTTGTATGTTCACCCCTCCTCCCCCAACTTTTAACAAATAAGACGCCAATGGCGGATGGAACATGAACATCCAAGTGGAGTTCTCTTTTGGCATTTTGGATATATTTTTGTGTATTTTGTATTTGGCTATCCATGCCGTCTTGTGGCGTGTCGATTTTACTCTTATTGTAGCCAAAGTTGAATTATTAATTTTTTGGACAATTCACATGTAATTCAATAATGACTATGAAATTGGAGGACCACATTTATGACATATATGTATTTGGATCATCTATGTATGAGGATGAGGATGACTTGGGGATGAGGGAATTGAGACCAATTATATGAGTAAATTGATCAATTGTAAGATTTGGGATGCGTGTATGGCAGCATTATATCTCATTTATGATTTGAATGATGTATGGATGTTTATAGGTGTATTTGAGAATGTTAGAATGAAATTGGGATGTAAAATGGACCAATTGTAAAAGTTTAGGATTTTCTGCAGAAGGCATTTCGATCGTGCAAAACCCCCATTTCGCATGATCAAAATCCTTCGATTGTGCGAAGTGTGCCGTTTGATCGTGCGAAAAGTTGCAGTGTCAAAAGTCCCGAGAGTTGAAACTTTTCGATAGTACTTCGCATGATCGAATATTTTGATCATGCGAAACCATAGTTTCGATCACGCGAAAGCTTGATTTCAATTGGCGAGATATGCACTTTGATCGTGTGAAAAGTGGCAGTCCACATAGTGATTGAACACATATGTAGGACTAGTTGTGGGACCCATTGAGATTAATTGATGATGCATTGTACATACGCATGTGTAAGAATATAATTAAGCTTTCCCGGTTCATTAAAGATTAAGACGATTCATTAGGATTTAATAGACGGGTTCACTCACGGTTCCCGAGAGTCGAAAATCAGGGCGTGACAAGGATCTTAACAACAAACCTAGCTAGCATTCCCATCATTCCTAATATCATCCATCATTATTAAGATCCCACTAAATTCCCAATTTTTTTTTTATATCAAATGTTCATCCAGCTAGGGGTCCATCTATATTGAAGTGGTGTAAGAACAAAAAGAAAGAAATTGTCTTGTTCTTACCAGATTATGCTGGCAGCTTCAATCTCTCAAACCAGCATACATACATACATACACACACACACACACACACATATATATATATGTAACACATCAGAGAATTAAGAGGTTTGATGAGGCAAAAAGGTGAAACACTGAATAGGGTTTGGCCTTTTTGGGGAAGCACTTTGGTGAGGCTGCTGATGCAACACGAGCTTGCATGTTTTGGTTGGAACCGTCATAATTCGATCAGCATGATCATCAATGGAATTGCCGAAATGGGGGGATTCCTTAGGTCAGCATGAAATATACATATTGTGTCTTAATGATGCGGGCTGTTTGGTAATTTTATAACTACCATTGGCCAATCTCACAGATCTTAACTTTAATAGGGTTGTCAGAGTTAATTTTTAAAAAATTTAATCCGATGGTAATAAAGGCAAACCTCAGGGGAGGTTCAAGGAAATTTACCCAAATTTGTATATTTCTTCAATAAGAGAAGGAACCTTAATTTTGACAATCAATTTGAAGAGAATGAACATTTGAGGTGGAATTGGAATGATTGTTAGAACATGAAGAAAGAACTGACGGCAGCTTGAGCTGGGAATTTTTGGTACATAGGGCAAAAATAATAGCTAAGAGCAGCTAGGGAGTCTTTATTTTGCTTTGGACATTGGTTTGAAGGAGTTCAAGATGGAAGGTACGTGGCACATTGTTGGTGATTCAAAGTCTCCACAATGAAATATACAGGGACTCTGAGTAGAATGAAGGTTGATGCATTTTAACGGGCAAGAAAAGTGCCCGTTTCAGAATTCCCCCAAGTAAACAGAGGGTGCCACAAGGCAGCTCGTGACTCAGCACATTACATCTTAAAATTTGATAATAGCTAAACCTGGGGTAGGGAACTCCATTACGGCTGTGGGACAGTCTCACATCAGATTGTTTGGCCCAACCAATTTTTCAGAAACTTTTCGCCAAAAGTAACAGATCAGTAGATTAACTTTCCGGGTACCACAAAAAATAAATAGCAATAAGAAAGATTTCAACTTGAAAAGACTTGTAATAAAACAAGTAGCACCTGCTATTAGGTTGCCAGTCGGGAAATATATTTTCAGTAACTGAAACAGAAGCTATGCCTATAGGTTTCAATCTACTGGGTGACTATCAATTCATGCTCTGTATGTCGATTCATTTTCACCCACCTCATGCTCCTTCTTTCCCCAATCTTTCCCCTTTCTAATTCTATGTCTCATCAAATATTAGGTCTTACCTTTACAGAGAAATAGTCAAAAGGGAAATTTAGAAACACATCAAGCATCATGTATATAGAATTTGATTGGCTTCACTTGCTCTTATACATCATATTTCATTTCTTGGAGTTATTATCCAAAAAATTTCACATCACCAGTCCCAATCTTTTTCAAAATTCTAACCCGCTTGCATATATCACTTGCCATTTCACAAATTTATCAATAAATAAGTTAAAAACAAAATAATATATACATACATACATACATACATACATATATATATATACACACACACACAAGTATCTAAGCATACTTACTTGGGGAGATATAAGGTCTGCGGTTAGCGCCGGTAGTAGAGACTCGGAGAACAAATCTAGCGATCGGAGGCTGCTCCTTGGAAATTCGAGAGGGTTCGGGAAAGAGACGAATGTACAGATACCTATTCTTCTCGATTGTTAAGTGCCTGAACTCGATATCAATACAATAATACATCAACTACAAAATAATCTACTAACTAAACCGAACCTCTATACATATATATATTAGAGAGAGAGAGAGAAATTACCAGCTCCAAATTCCGACTTTGAAAGGATCGGACTTTTTGTAAGTGCAAGGTCCGAAGTTCTCTATCCTCCATTGAGCTAATCTAGAGATGGTCTCTACCCTTGAATCGGCCATCTCTATCTCTCTCTATCTAATTCTGCAACAATTGGTTCGTCTGTACAGACAGATATCAATTTAGAGAGAGAGACTTGTCACTTGTTTCTAGCTTTTTAACCCTTTCTTCTTTAAAAAGAAAGTAAACGAAAAGGCTAATGTGTCAAATTACATAAATACCCTAATTGGGTGTTACTGTAATGATATGTCGTAAGATCTACCTGAGCACTAATTTTATCCGGTTTTGAAGGGCAAAGATGTCGTAATGTTTTCGGGGCTTGCGGTCAATTTCCGTGACAAGGACAGCCGTTATAGTAAACGTGGCAGATATCGATTAGTTGACTTCATCTTTAGTTGGTCGCGGAATACATGCTAGCAGATCAGGAGTGTTTGGATACAGTAGGAATACATGCTGGCATATCAGGAGTGTAGTGTTTGGATACAGTAGGAATACATGCTAGCATATCAGGAGTGTTTGGATACAGTAGTAACTCCACTCTTCACGTGGTTTGGTTGGTGGATTGTATGCGACGTGGGTTTTGCACTAACCCGTATATCTTTATCCAAGTTTTTGTAACTTTCAGATTTATTAAAGTCAACTTTTGCCGCAAAAGCACAACCGACCATTTTTTAGATAACATATTATTTTAGTGTGTTTAAACATTGGCGGCTGTTTTTTTTTATTTAATAATAAAAAAAAAATTCTAATTTCCTTGACAATGATTACTTAATTAGCAATGTAATCAGTTTGTGAAATTAAACGCGAATTGTTCGGTGTGAGCTTTTGTTGACCGAAAATGATCGACGAAAAGAATACAAAACGAGTATTTGAAAGGAGCTTGAGTTTAGTATATTTATAGTAATGAAACTGATGTACATTGACTTGTGTATTAAACAAAGGAAAATGCTATTAAGACAGAAACATTAAGAAGAATTCATAGGCAGAAATTTTTAGAACCATTGGATGCATGTGGTGAGTGTATGTGGTGGGGTCTACTACATACATTTAATGGTTCTAAAAATTTCTGCCTATGAATTCTGTCTAATGTTTCTGCCTAAGTAGCATTACCCTTAAACAAAACACAAGAAGATTATTTATAGGCATGAAATTATAGGCGGTAGGTAAGGGGTGTTATGGTAAAGTACAATAAGAAAATTATATTTCACTTATTCAAACTAAAGAGTAATTGTTTTAAAGTTACCCTAAAGATATAGAAAGATGATTAGTCTCTAATCTTAAAATTAAATAATTTTAGTGACTATTTGAGAATAATTTTGTCAAAGTGTTTTATGTAATTATTAAAAATAATTAATTAGTTAAATATATTAAACCTAATACTTCTCATGTTTTATTATGTATTTGGCCTAATATATGATTAGAAACTGTAGTCATAATTAAACCTAACTTTGCATTATATATATATATATATATATAATTAGGGTTTTGATTGTATTTTATGGAGATACACAGTTGTGGTCGGTAGTTCAAATTGTAGAAATTCTTATTATATATTCATCATATTTAGTTCAATTGAATAAGAGAAAGTTAAAAAAATGAATGATTTTTAGTCGTATATGATTCACCATATTTATATTATTAATATTTGATATATATAGTATATGCAAGGGTGTGTATAATATTTTCAGTTGAGGCAGGGAAAGAGATGTGGAGGGTATTTTGTAATTGAGTCTAAAATGGTCACTAAAGAGCAATATAATTTTAGAATTGGTAATTATTCGTCTTTTTGTAACTTTATGGTCATTTTAGAACAATTATCTTTAATTATGGTCACTTAAATCTAATTATTTCAAGTACAATTGTGTGGTGTATAAGAAACTCTAATGGTATAATAATACAGCATGTATCATCTAATAGTCCCCTTAAACTTAAGGTGGATTATATGAAGTCAACTTGAGTTTGGAGACAAGATTACGAAAGTAGCCTAGTGGATGAGACTTGGTGAAAATATCTATCAATTAATCTTTAGAAATAATAGACTACAACTGTAAGGTATCTTAAAAAAGATGATGATGAACAAAGTGACAATTAATTTCAATGTGTTTTGTGCACTCATGAAATACATCATTGTGTGCTTTTGAATTACACTCCTATTATCGTAGTTGATAGGAGTGGCAAAAGGAGAAACCCACATGTCCTGAAGAAGTCAACGCAATCATAGAGTTCAGAGGTAATATTAACAAGTGTCGTGTATTCAACTTCTATGGTAGATCGAGCAACCACAGTTTGTCTTTTGCTACACCAATAGATTAGTGAATTGCCAAGCAAAAAGCGAAAGTTTGTAGTGGAACAACGATTTGTGGGGTCACATGCCCAATCTATATCAGTTTTAGCATGAAGTACAAGTGGTGACTGTGAAGAGAAATAAATTCCATGAAACATAATGTCTTTGAGAAGTGATAGTAAGGTATGTTAGGCTGCCAACAATTGTCGATACAAAGTACCATCACGAATAAGTTCACCATCGTGTGAACTAAGCCTTGTGTTGGACTCAAGTGGTGTATTGACAATCTTACTGTCAGTTATCCCAACTCAAGCAAGAAGATTTGAAGAGTATTTCGCTTGGGTGAGATAATAACTATCAGAGTTACAGTAATCTCTAGACAAATGAAATAGCTAAGAGGTCCAAGATCTTTCATTTCAAACTGATGATTAAAAAACTGTTTAAGCTCCTAAATACCTTGTAAACCATCTACAATGATAATCACATCATCAACATAAAGTTGGAGAATGATAATGTCATGGTCAGTGTGCCGGATTAATAGAACAAAGTCATAAGAGCTTGCAGAGTAATCAAGATGAGAAATGGTGGAGCTAAATTTGGTAAACCAAAAAGAAGGTGCCTATTTAAGTCCATGCAAGGCACGATGGAGCTGACACACCTGATTAAGAGGATGAGAAAAACCTAGAGGAGACTTTATATAGACTTCCTCAAGCAAATCACCAATAAGGAAGGCATTCTCGACATCTATCTAAAAGAGATCCCAGTGACAAGAGGTAACCACAAAAAAAGAGTGCAAACAGAAGAAATACGAGCAATATGGGCACATGTCTCGTCAAAGTCGATGTCATACTCCTGTGTGAACCTCTTAACTATAAAGTGGGCCTTGTAGTGCTTAACAGAACTATATGAGCGAGTCTTAATATTGTATACCCATTTGCATCATATAACAAACTTTTCAAAAGGCAAATCAACCAGATCCCATGTCTGAGTTTTGATAAGTGCATCCATTTCTTCTTTCATTACTTGCTACCACATAGGGTTAGAAGATGCCTCAATAAATGTGTGAGGTTCATGTAAATTTGCAAGGGCGTAATAACAATAAAAATCACTAGGATGTGAAGGTGGAGCTCTTACTTGAGTGGAATGACGAAGATTTGAAGTAGTTTTATTGTCTGGTACCTCAGAAAGGCCATGTCACGCCCCAATTTTTGACTTCCAAAAGTCGAGGGTGATTCGGTCACACATCATCACCTGTAAGAACCATGACTATTTTTGGTCAATTTTTTTTTATTTCATTTAAATGCATATAAATGATTTAAATGATTATACATGTATTTTGAATGTAAAATACATGTTTGGGGATTTGTACAAAGGTTCAAAAAAAAATTGGGAGCGTTTGGTAAAAATTGAGTTTTTAGGGTCGAGTGGGCTAGGGACGCTGGTCTTGTGGGCCTGAAAAATCTGAAAGTGTTGAAATGACATCAAATTTATAGATTAGCTTAAATAAAATATTTAATGCGCTACAGAATTGATTTTGGATCGGTAAGAGTTACCAAAAGTGAAAACGGAGCTTGGGAAGGTTTGATGAGTGATTAGTGGCATTTTTGTAAATAAATGAGTTAGGTCTATAAATAGCAAAGAGGGGAATGGTGAATTCATTTCTCTCATTCTTCATCAGCCGTGAGAGAGGAATATAAATACACATATATCTTTACATTATCTTCTTCCCTTCTTTATTAATTTTGAGAGGCTTGAGGCGATAATTGGAAGGCACCGAAGAAGAAAGAGTTAGTCTACGCATTGAGGGCTCAAGTTTGATCTGTTCGGAATCAAATTTGGAAAAAGTTGATTTTGATAAGAAATTTGAAAAAATTATTTGGAAGCTCTTCTAAATTGAGGTAGGGATGTCTAACCCATAAAATATGAGATTTTTGTGAGTATATTGATTGTTTATGCCAACCAATTGGTTATGTGGGTATAATTAGATGTCTTTCAATATTGAAGCATGTTAAATTATGCCATTTAATGAATTCTCTATCCTAAATATGATGATTATATGTTTATAATTGCATTAGATGATTATGAATCATGTGCGAATTGAAATGTGAAAGAATTATGTGTATTTATGTGTATATGTGAAGGTGATACTTATGTGTTGATAAATTACCTTGAAAGCATGTTTAAGTGTAAAACATGATTAATTGTCAATCTAAATGATATGAAATGTGAAACATGTTAAATGTGAATACATGTGATGTTTATTTGGAAATTATGTAAGCATGACAATTAAATGTTACATTAACTTGAATTGTATGTGCACATTTAACATGAGCATTTTGAAATCTATCTTCATTAATTATAGTGAGGGTGGTGAGCTCAATTGGACAGTAATGTTCTCTTGACGAGTGGCGAGGTATTCCAATAAGGGGAACCCTCATAGAGTGGACCGATAAAGGAGCTCCAGTTAGATGAAAGAGGATACTCCTTAAAATGGAGTCCTACGATGAGGTGGACTGGTAAAAGAGCCTTGGATAGGTGGGATTGGGCTGCCCATAAAATCGGAACCAAATAGATATGTAGAGAGTATGAGGGAGTTAGGCATATCACATTGTATTATACATTGCTTGTGATATGGTTATGATGTACTAATATTTTCTTAATATGATTAAATATAAATGTATGTTTATGTGATATTCACGGAAGTTGCGAAATTGTGTTTTAGACATTTCTACTAAGCGTATTGTAACTCATCCCACGAGTATTAACTCTTTTTAGAAAATAGAAAGGAGGTAATGGAGTCTCCCCAACAATGAATTGGCATGGAGCGGTATTAATTTTATTTAAAGACTTATATTACTTTATTTGAATGCACGTCAGAATTATGGACTATATACATGTAGTGAACATGTAAAAACTATTTATTTTTCAAGAACATGTATTATTATGTCTTATGATCGATTTTATATATTATAAGCATGGTTTTGAGCATGGTAGATGCTAGATAATTTAAAAGATGATTCTTCATTTATGTTTATTTTTACATGTATAAACTTGTGAGAATGAATGTGTTATTAAATTGGTAAAATGAGGAGTGTGTATGATAAGAATGTGAATCAAAGTGTAAAAATTGACACTTATAAAATTCTATTGAGAAATAGTTTCGAGCGCTTTCGATCATTCGAAACCCCTATTTCGATCAATCGAAAGGCTTTGATTAATCGATCAAGTATCGATAAAATTTTGACAAAAATAGTCCAATTCTAGTGGAGTTTCAATAGTACTTTGATAGAAGCTCGATTAAGCGAAATCTTCGCTCAATCAAAACTCCTATTTCAAACAATCAAAATGTGTTTCGCACAATCGAAAGATGCACTTTGATCAATCGAAAAGTACAGGGACTATGTGTTTTCAGAGGAACCTATGTATGCATGTTTTTAATAAAAGGGTTTACATGGTGGACTTGAATTTCTTATGTATGCATGGTAATAATGGTATAAATAATACTTCCGTTGATTATAGAATGATAACTTAGAATGTTGATTATTGTGATATATCCCGTAAGGGATAGATGTATTGATAATGTAAAGACTTTTGTTGTATGTAATGATCTCGGTGGTCCAGGTAGGAATCGAGGGTGATAATGGTAGTTTGCTATGGTTGTTCGGGTCGTGGAGTGACGATCGGGTGATTATGACACCTCACTATCTAGGATTTAGGCTCAGACTGGGAGAGTCTCGACTGTTCGAATTTTGGGACTTGACATCACCTCATATTAATAATCTCACTCTGATATCCCATTCAGATACCAAGTTGTCATGACCTAATTTTCTACATCCGGAGACCAATGGTGAACCTGTCCATTTAACCCTAATGAACTATGTTAACCTTTAAATTATCACGGAAGCTTAATCACATACTCGCACATGTATATGTGCAATTCAACATCAAGTAATCCCAATAGACCCCACACGTGATCACACATGCATATCCAAAACATTATTCCTATTCTCAGTCTAGTTGTGGATTGTAGTTTTGATTGATCGAAATCTACTATTTGATTGATCGAACTGGGAATTTCGATTAATCATCCTTAGACTTTTGATTAATTGAAAGTCTCGATCAATCAATGGTCTATCGAAGTACTATCGTATTCTTGTTGGAATTTGAACCAATTCCATCGAACATTTTTTTATAGAAATTCAATTAATCGAAAGGCACTTCGATAAAAATCCTGATACTTTACACTTGAAAAAAATCAAGGCCAACTCATCCATCAAAACACATTCTAATTCTTAGATGCATCCGCACAACATTACAACATAATTGAAATGCTATAAATCGTAAATCCCATACAATTGATCATTGAATTTTAAACATAAATTCCATTTATACATTCTCCCAAAATCCATATATTCGTCTATATAAGTTACATAAGAAAACTCAAAATACATGTATCTAAATCGTGATAGCAAAAATCAAATGTCAACACGCCATAAGTCGGCATGGATAACATTAGATACAATGTCCAAAAATAAAGCCAAAAGCCACTAAGAACTATGTTTGAATGTTCACCCACCTAAGCATCGACCCGACACCGACTTACATGATATGCAACCATGATATCACTACTCTACATGGCATAATCGATACTCTCGTGTCAAATTAATGCAAATGCAATTCAAGTAATATGCATTTAACCTACATATCATGCTTAACAGTTAAAACACGTAAGTATCAAGATATTTACATCTTCTTCGGTCATAATCCGATACATAGGCTTGATTAGTCAACTCCAACGATCATGTAACGTTGGTCAACTCTGACGACACTTGTATGATTTGGACAACTTCGAAGAATCATACAACCTTAGCAATACATTGGTTTTGCCATTGTGAGTGGACAACTCTAACGATCACAAGATTGTTGGACAACTCTGAATTCTAGGCATTAGCCTTGATATGAGTGGGCAACTCCGATGGTTATACCTTAGTGGGTAATTACACCACTTCCTTGATATGGTGGACCTCTCAGAATTCCATGTATGAAACACTTAGACAATACTCCGATATACACATATATATACTCATAAGGCACACATACACACACACATATATATATTTGTCACCATCTTCAGTGTACATTTTTGCTATATTTAATTCTAGTATGCATTTCATCTACACAATTCCTATATAGTCACATATATGTTTCAAAATTAGGCATACATTTTGTCGTGCCCTGATTTTTAACACCCAGTTAAGAGCGAGGGAAATAATGGTGAACAGTGAAAGTCAAACATCAACCATTCATCACTCATAAATTGCTCAATCCCTGAACTTGAATTCCTATGTGTTTGGAATTTCAGAGTGATACTTAGCACATTGGAAAGAGGATCCAGAAATACTCAATTTTTTTTAAAAAAATCCTCAAGTCCAAGTTAAAACAAATGAATTATGTTCAATTGAAGTTTGGACCAATCTCGGAGCTTACTTATAATCCATCGTAATTACAAGGATGATTTTGACCATTAAACCCTAATGAACTACCTCAATCACTAAATGAATGCGAAATCATAATTACTTACATACATTTACCTACGAATGACACTACAAGAATTTTTGCTTTTAACGACAAGGTCTTTACGGCAGGCTCGCATAGCCCGTTGTAAAAAGTACCTTTTTACGGTGGGCCTGAAAAATCCATCGTAGAAAGTTTATTTTTTACTTCGGGCACATATAACTCGCCATAGAAAATAATTTCTACGATAGGCTATTTGTGCCCGTCGTAGAAAGATACTTTCCGTGACCCGTGGTGAAAAATTTTATATCTACCATGTGCGTAGCCTATGATAGAAAGTTTTGTTTTGCCCTTTTCTAATATTCTATTTCTTTCACGTGTGCTCTGTAGTTATTTTCCCTTATTTCACTTTGTTTCCCGCGCAGAGTCAAAAATTCATTGGAACCCAAATCTCTAACCCTTTCTAGATTGAAGCCCAACCGAAACCTAACCCTCTCTATCCCTTCCTCCGATCGACGTCATTCTCTAGCTCCATTGAAGCAAGCTCTGATCGAAGGAAACTTTCTGTCAACTGAATCCCTAATTTCTCTCCAAAAAAGCAACGAAAGCCCTAATTTTTTGATTCGTGTGTGAGTGTGACTCAATAAGTGTATCAATTAAAAATTACCACACTTCGCAATAGAACAAATTCCTTGCAGAATAGGGCTATCGAAAGGGGTGTTGAATCTCGGGGACTGTGGTCTGATTGAGTTGAATTGTTATGACTAATTCTAATTAAATTTAAAAGAAATAAATTCTGATTTTTAATTCTAAATTAACTAATTAAACAATTAAACAAAAGCAAGAAAAACTAAGGAGTGTAGAGAATATAAGATAAGTTTAGGGTAATTGATTTCACCATTAACTTCACAATCAATGGTCAATTGAACTAACTATGGGGCATCATATCATGCATAAGTGGTGTCGGTGGCTACAAGCTCACCTTCATCCGTTAAGAAGATAACATATGATTAAGGCTAAGTCATGGACTATCTTCGATTGGCATGAGCCATCTGCCTAACTACTCTAATCTAGGGTGCAGTATGGTTCATCTTCTCTAGGCATAATCCATCAAAGCTTTTAATGATATATTCAGTGAAAATCATTGTGTAATAATCACTCTCATGATCACAGAAAACAAGAGGGACGAGTTCAATAACAACAATCAAGTATCTAAGATAAGATAAGAAATCATTGAAACTGAATTTATAAGACTTTTATGACTCAATTCTATAATAAGAATCCTCTAATTTACTCAATCTATGAATGAATACAAAAATCCCCAATAATTAGAACAATCAAACCAGTGATGTTTAGTTAGGGTTTCATCAAAACCCTGGTGGCTGAACTAGCCGCTCATGATACGCCTTGTTCTCTAATGATTCTCCACTCCAAAAACTCTTCAAAGCTGCTGCCAAGCCTTCCAATACAGCCCCAATTTGTCACTTTAAATAGCCAAGAGAATATATCAAAGTCCTAATCCAATTAGGAATTAATTAGGTTTTCCCGCAGCACTAATCAGGTGGATTTTTTCTGCTTACGTTTGGCCCAACTTTTGACCTACTAGAAGTCCGATTCACGGAATTTCCGTGAAATACAAAAGTGTGCAGAATCGAATTTCGTTTAATTTACCAAAAATTAAGTCAATTTGAGGCTCAAAAATAACAATTATGGTCCATTTTCTAAAATGGGATTAAGACTGTATTATGCGCAGATTTGGGTTTCAGGCCCGAAACCTTCTTAAGCAACTATAATTCTCTTGGACCTTTTCCATGGGCTGATTTGAGTTGAAATAAATGGTTGAATGAATCTCCTTGATGTAGGCTTCTTCTAACCATTTTGCATGTCATCTTTAAAAGCCCAAAATTACGGTTTTAACTAAAATAATCATTAAGGCCCTGAAAATACAAAAAACACTAAAACGAAGTAAAATAACAAAATAATCTATTACTAAGAGAATAAAATACACAAGTTAAGAGGCTAAAATGTGTAACATTCAACGCCTATCACACCCCCAAACTTACATATTGCTAGTCCCTTAGTAATAGATTAAAACAAAACTAAAACAAAGAAACAACTAAACACTAACTAAACTACCCAACTACACTTTTGTGGGAGAAATGATTGCATTTAGCATATGCAATAAGCCTTTAAACCCCTAGGTTCTCCCTAGTGGACGAGTATAGTCTCGTGAGGGTTTCCAGAAATGTTACCCACAAATATTCAAGATTCTGTTTCAACATTAATTCAAGAAGAAGATTACAAGATATAGTTACAAACTTGCATTCAAGAATAGTTTCAAACTTTCAAATTCCACAATTCAAAGCAATGGTCCCCACACATAATTCACATTAACATATCTCAAAATAATCAACTCTAGCTCCCTCGTGAAAAGTGAACTAACAGTCAACTCATGTAGCATAACCAAGTTCTGAATATATTAAGGCACATACCCTTTCAACTCACTAGCTCCCCTTATTGAAATCATACTTCTAAACATGAATACATGACTTTTCCATTTTTTTTTTCATTTTCTTTTTTTTTTGTCATTGCTTTATTGGTTGTGCAATGTCTTGATCTATTAAGCTTTCTCAAAGATCTATGTAGCAAGCTTTTAGTCAGTGACTCCCAAACCAGATGGCTTAAGGGCACTAGGCTTTAAGATACCCCAAAGAACCTAATTACTCGAATCAATCAGGCTACAAATCAAGACAACCAATGCTCATCTTTTCTCACCCTTTCACTTTGGACGCGAACACTCTGTGCTTCCTGAGGCATAGAAGCTCGGTTACTCATGAAAATGATCAAATTGATTTGTTTATTCATCACATTCTGTTTTTTTTTTCTCTTTTTTTTTCATTGAAGTTAAGTAAAACACATCATCGGTACTCATTCTCAAGAGATACTAATTAATATCAAGCATATGTAACTCAATAACTCAGAGCCAAAGTTTATACCCCACAAGATTATGCTAGTGTGTTTATGCATGTAAGGAAACTAAAACTAATCACTTCAAGACATGTTATTGCAAACCATGATTAAAATCACTTAATTTAAATCACAGTTTTCAAAACTCTAAAACATATTCAAAAATTGCAAGTTATGCACCTACATAAGGTACTAATCCCTTGAATAATGTCAAAACATTCTATCTAAAAACAAAAGAAAATAAAATAAACAAACTAAGAAAATAAAATAAAATAAAAATCCTAAAATAAGAAGAATTTCACAAAACTTTCCCCCATACTGCAATAAATCACATAAATAGGCATCGCCTCACCCCCAAACTTAAACTATACATTGTCCTCAATGTACACCCAATCAAAGCAAAGAGAAGAGTAAGAACGATATTACCAGGACCATGGAGTAGTGGCGAGAAAATATAGCAAACCAATAGCATGAAGGTAATGCAAGCACACCCCCAAACTTGGATGCAACAACCTGTCAAAGCAAACCATTATACCCCAAAGACCAAGTGAAATAATATGGGTGAAAATAAATATGAAATAATCTTATTTTTTTTTAATTGAAGAAAGAAAGAAAGAAAAAAAATAAGATAAATAAAATAAAGAAGAAAGAAAAAATAATAACAAAATAAAAATAAAAATACAAAAGATAGTTTACCTCCAAAAAATCAAGGAGAATGTGGTGTCAGAACATCTAAGTCAAGGCCAAAATGGAGCACCAAAATCAACCAACTAGTCCACAGTCAATGTGCAATGTCCTCCCCCAAACTTCTAGCACAAAACCCCTCAAAGAAATCACTCCACTTTCACAATTAATTCACACCTCTTGTGAAGAAGGAAACATAAAAAAGTTGAAACTTTAATAATGATAGAGAATAATCAAGTTGGAATGGATGATGATGGTGATGAATGATGATGATCAAGTAGGTTTATGGAAATAAAAGTGGAAGATTTTGGAGTGTATATTGATGTAAGAGAGGGACCAAGTCTTAAAATTTTCAAGTGGGAGCAATAAGGCGTGAAAGGAACCTTAAATAAGCAAAATTGAAGCAGATTGGCATGTGGGGGGCTGGGGCGATCGATCCCCCTAGGGCTGGGCGATCAATCGTCCAGCTGGTTGCTCTCCCAGCTTGGGGAAAAATGGGGGTGATCGATCCCCCCTTGCTTGGGCGATCGATCCTCCCGGCTGATGCTTGTTTCGCCCTCCATCGCCCAAGGTCAACCGGGACGTGTATTTTTGGAGTCTCCATCGCCCAAGGTTGACTGAGAGCTCATTTTTTCACCCTTCTTGAGTTCAAATACCTCGGTACACCTCTTGGCATCCTCCGAAAGCAACTTATACATCAAAAACTCAAAGAAAAAATATTAAAACGCAACTAGAATTGAAAGAAAACTAAAGAAAAACATAAACTAAAAATAAAAATAAAAATAAAAGAAAACTAAAGAAATTAAAGGATAGAAATACATACAAATCGTAAAATTTAACGTCTGTAGGCGACGGTCATCGACATCAGTTGAAAGTTCATCTAATGCCACATCTCTTGAGGAGATTTAACTTCGTCCCTCCTATATGATCCTCACCTCCTTGTGCTAAACTCAAGGTAATCGGAATGGTCTCATTGGCTTCTAAAAATACATTCCCTTGCATTGAATTCAATTTAAACCTTGGAAAAGACTCTAATGATGGCACTTGAGGAGTGGTAGAAAGAATATGCAATGACTCAATCAGAATCCTCCAAGGTGGAGTATTTTTCATGACCACTACATCAAGTAAATCATTTACCCCCTCAATGGACTTCTTAACATCATATGATAGAGCAACCGGATCAACTTCTTCAACATAATCATCAAAGTCATCCATGAAGAAACAATCACTCTCATCTAGAGGATGTTGAATGGCATTAAAAGTATTCAATTTCACCTTAGCCTCATGAGAAATTTTATCATTAGGACTCTTTGTCACCTCTTCTTCATCAAGCTTCTTCTCCCCCACCTTGTTGTCACATATTTCTCCACTTTCAAGAGTGGTGATGGCTTGAAATTGTTCATGGTGTGGGTTGCTCAAAGAAGAAGTATTGTTAAGGACATGAACCCCTCTTGGGTTGGCAACTGGTTGGCTTGGTAGTTTCCCCTCTTCTCTTTTACTCACAGCATTGACGAGTTGCCCAAAATGTGATTCCAGTTTAGCAATCGATTGAGAGTGAGAATGTACCAATTGGGCAATGGATTGAACTGTTGCTGCAGTAGCTTCCACCATCTCAACAATAGAGTCAAGCTTCTCAAGTTTTTTTAGGACAATTGTCATCTTGTCCTCAATGGCTGAATACCTCTGTGCCATAGGAACTTGTTCTTGATATAATTGTGAAGGCACATAGTTCTGAGGTTGAAAAGTGGGCTAAATTGCTGCCCCTTGCTCTTGTGGAAGATCAAAAAACTGCCCAAGTGAAGGACAATTATTCACATAGTGCATAGGACTCGAGCAAAAATCACATGACTCAAATATAGAAGGATATGAAGATTGATTAGGAACTTGACCAGCCGCCATAAGTTGCACCACTCTCCGTGACACAACATCCACAATGGTAGACATAGCATTTGCATAACCAATCTTAAAAATATCATCTGTCCTCCTTGTATTAAATGGTCTGCTTGAACGAGATGAACACACATGTTGCAAAGAATTATCACTGAGATTCTCGAACAAAATCCATGCTTCATCTTCATTTTTTAACATGAAAGTACCCCCACATGATGCATCCACCATCTGTCTATTACTTTCTGTCAGTCCCTCATAGAAACACTGCACTAACTGCCACTTTGGAACTTGGTGATGAGGACACTTCCTAAGAAGGTCCTTGAATCTCTCCCATGCCTCAAAAAATTGTTCCCCCTCAAATTGAGAGAAACCAGTGATAGCTCGTTTGAATTGATTGGTCTTCCCTATCAAAAAATATTTTTTCAAAAACTCATTTTGCAGTTGAGTCCATGTAGTGATAGAACTTGCCGATAGAGATCTGAACCAATACTTGGCTTCTCCTTCAAAGAGAATGGAAAGAGTCGCATCCGGAAAGCATTTTCTGAGAAGTTATAAATTTTTGTTAATGAGCAAACTTCTATGAAATCATCTAAGTGCTTGTACGGATCCTCATGAGTCAGCCCACAGTAGGATGGCAACATCTGAATGATATTGGGCTTGATCTCATAGTTCTAGGCAGTGACATTAGGCGATTGAAATTCAGCTAGCGAATTATATGTCTTTGGGACATAGTAATCTCTAAGAAGTCTCGCCCTCTCATTAGGCACAATATTGTTGTCCTCATTATTATCACGCACACCATCCATGATGTAAATAATCTCTTCCTCTTGCTCAATGGTATGGTGATTGAAGTACCGGCAAAAAATAAAAATAAAAAAAAAATAAATTAGATTAGTAAAAAAAATAATAAATTAGATTAGTAGAAAAAATAAAAATTCTAAACTAAAAAAAAATAAAAATAAAATAAAACTAATTAGAAATTGAAAAGAAAACAAAAAAAAATAATAAACTAAAAATCTAATTAGAACTAATTCTAAAAATCCAAACAATCAAATAGACAGTCCCTGACAACGGCGCCAAAAATTGATTTGTGTGTGAGTGTGAATCAATAAGTGTATCAATTAAAAATTACCACACTTCGCAATAGAACAAATTCCTTGCAGAATAGGGCTATCGAAAGGGGTGTCGAACCTCAGGGACTGTGGTCTGATTGAGTTGAATTGTTAGGACTAATTCTAATTAAATTTAAAAGAAATAAATTCTGATTTTTAATTCTAAATTAACTAATTAAGCAATTGAACAAAAGTAAGAAAAACTAAGGAGTGTAGAGAATATAAGATAAGTCTAGGGTAATTGATTTCACCATTAACTTCATAATCAATGTCAATTAAACTAACTATGGGGCATCATATCATGCATAAGTGGTGTCGGTGGCTACAAGCTCACCTTCATCCATCAAGAAGATAACATATGATTAAGGCTAAGTCATGGACTATCTGCCTAACTACTCTAATATAGGGTGCAATATAGTTTATCTTCTCTAGGCATAATCCATCAAAGCTTTTAATGATATATTCAGTGAAAACTATTGTGTAATAATCACTCTCATGATCACAAAAAATAAGAGGGACGAGTTCAATAACAATAATCAAGTATCTAAGACAAGATAAGAAATCATTGAAACTAAATTTATAAGACTTTTATTGCTCAATTCTATAATAAGAATCCTCTAAATTACACAATTTATGAATGAATACAAAAATCCCCAATAATTAGAACAATCAAATCAGTGATGTTTAGTTAGGGCTTCATCAAAACCCTGGTGGCTGAACTAGCCGCTCATGATACGCCTTGTTCTCTAATGATTCTCCACTCCAAAAGCTCTTCAAAGCTGCTGCCAAGCCTTCCAATACAACCCCAATTTGTCACTTTAAATAGCCAAGAGAATATATCAAATTCCTAATCTAGTTAGGAATTAATTAGGTTTTCCCGCAGCACTAATCAGGTGAATTTTTTCTACTGACGTTCAGCCCAACTTTTGACCCACTAGAAGTCCGATTCATGGTATTTTCGTGAAATACAAAAGTGTGCAGAATCAAATTTCGTTCAAATTTATACTAAAATTAAGTTGATTTGAGGCTCAAAAATAACAATTCTGGTCTGTTTTTCAAAACGGAATTAAGACTATATTATGCGCAGATTTGGGCTTCAGGCCTGAAACCTTCTTAAGCAACTGTAATTCTCTTGGACCTTTTTCATGGGCTGATTTGAGTTGAAATAAATGGTTAAATGAATATCCTTGATGTAGGCTTCATCTAAACATCTTGCACGTCATCTTTAAAAGCCCAAAATTACAGTTTTAAATGAAATAATCATTAAGGTTCTAAAAATACAGAAAATACTAAAACGAAGTAAAATAACAAAATAATCTATCACTAAGAGAATAAAATACACAAGTTAAGAGGCTAGAATGCGTAACATTCAACGCCTATCATTTTTCTCCCTTGAAGCAAGCTCTGAGCCTCCTCACTCTCCGACTCATCTCCTTTATTAGGTATTATTCATCTCTCTCTCTCTCTCTCACTCATATTTTTAATGGTTTGTGTAACTATATAAATTTCTTTGTGTATTTTAATCTATTAACAGAGAGTTCCCAATGCAAACTCTCTGTTATTTTAATTTAATGGAGTAGAATTTTTAAATATGAATATGCATCTTTCCAAACAACAATCAGTAAGAAGAAAAACTTCCAAAAAGAAACTTAGCAAACCCTAAGAAGAAAAATGAAGAAAAAATTTTAAAAAAAAATTTGGGAAACCGTACATGAAAATGCTTTAATAAGATAAGACCATTTATTTTTGAATTTCTATAACTACCTGAATTTCTATTTTGATTATAGGTAGTGTTGCTTGTAGATTTATGAATTTTTATGTTTAGAAGGAAACATAGATAACCTAAGATGACAATTTCAATGCCATTCATTTTTGCTTTGGTGTTGCTTTCCTTTTTGTTACATTATATATAGCTCCCCAACTTATTTCCATATGTTGTTCTAACCATTCTCTTACTTGAAAGAGTTATTAATATCAACTACTAGTTGGCTGAAGTTTGATTAATTTTGGTTACCAGAATAATATTTCACTTATATCTATTATTTACATCATTGATTTTATGCCATCAATAATGACCTTCTCTGCTTGTACCATGTTTGATGAAGCTCCCCATTGAAGTGTCTACCTTTGGATTCCATAATCAGAGCTTATGCCCATATCCATGAGTTTAATGATGTATCCATTGTATCTGTTACTGATCGTTTATTAAATGATGCATACTTTTATAAGCAATAGTGTCCACTTTTTTTGACCACTTCCACATAGTTAACTCCAGAGCATCATTGTTTAAAATTGCTTTGCCTTTTAAATATTAAAATGCATTTCTTTATTGATTCTCATCCTAATACGTTGAAATAGAGGAGCTTAAATGTGCTAGGGCATTAATCTAATTTTAATCTTGAAACTTTCATTGCAGGGATACTGCAAGTCTTGATTTTTGTTACTTCAAGTTCATACAATGTGAGGATCTATTTAAAAAAATTTTGGAGCACCTTATGTAGCAGAAGAAGCTTGTGCAAAGAGTGCTTGTTCTTCACATTTTAAATTCTCAATTATGGTAGGCACTATCTTTGCTCAAGTTATGATTGTTTTAAATGTTGTTTTCACTTTTCTAGTTTGTTTAATTAATTTGATGTTATTGTGACATGGTTTGAATGTATGCCCTTAAGTCACGTGTGTTGTTTTGGTAGTGATCATTATATATAGATATGAGATAATCTAGATTTTTAGTATGTCTTATGAATTGTGATGATTCTCTTTATGTAGATCTTAGACATTTTTATCTTCTGGTGTTGTCTTTAGCACTAATTCTATATCATTCATGTTGGTGTGGTAATCTAAAGTTGTAATCTGATTTATTAATTGTGCTGATTTAAACTTTATGCCGGTTGTGACATTGCTTTCAATGAAGTAGATGATAGTATTGTGCAATTGTTTTGGTTCATGATTTATTTGGCATCTTATTTGGTTGTACTATTGCTTTGTGTTTTCTTTGTATGATTGGTAGGATAACTAATTTGTAGCTCTTCCCACTCAGAAGCTTAATACTTTAATGTTCTTTCCCAGTAATATGAAAGAAGAAACTTTGCTCTGGGGCTATAAATAGGTTATGTAATGACAAATTCCAAAATCTGCTAGATTTATGCCAATGTTTACTGACTCAACTTCCAAAATCAGATAATCTTAATTGTGATTTTAACTGTCTGTGAGAAGTTAGCTAAGAAAATTCATCCATAAATGTCATTTTTAAAGGGCTGCCCTATTCCCATTAGCATTAGTTTATTATTATATTGGTCAAGGCACACTGTCAGATTAACCTTTCTTCCCCTGTAAGTAAGAATCAGAAGAGTATTTAAAACTCTCCCATATTATGTTTCCATTAGGGTTGTCTCGCAATATAAGGTTCCCAAAATCTGAAAGCTTGGCACTTGAATTCAATGAAGAATTTGGAACATTGGATGACCAAACAATCTGTTTTTGTCCATCCAATACTACAAGATTGCCATCCTTCAATATTTATTGTTCAAGCATTACATATGACAGAATGTGATTAATTTTTTTTTCACGATTGCATACATATCTATAGTTTTAGTAACATAATAGTTTTACTTTACAAAAAAATATTATTTATCATGTAAATTCTAACTATCCACCCTAGAATTTCTCAGAAGATTATCAATTTTTAGAGTTATTATTTTACCAAATATTATTTAGGCCAATTGAATTCTTTTGCCATTAGTTTATATACCAAACACCTAAAAATCAGCCAATATTGCAAAAGCTATAAGAATCATCCACCTTATAGCCTATGATATGAATCTGATAGAGATTATACTCCAAGCTAGAGCTTGATTAAAGTTGGTACCAAAGGTTGGAATAATTTTTCAGATTGCTAGAAAAAAATGGTTCAATGTTTCATTGAGTTTTATAGTAAAGTTTCAAACATATTAAGAATATAGAGGTTGCATGTATAGAGAGGTCAGGCCTTAGCAAAATGGTAAGGTTGTTCCATTGGAGGTCATGGGTTTGAAATAGAAAACAATCTGTTCGCATGTGGAGGTAAGATCTCTGTAAACCCGCAATGGCAGGAGCCCTTTTAGGTGCATGTCAAAAGCCTCACTAAATGCATTGCTATTGCAAATGTAAGAAAAATCAGCAACTTGCTGGTTTTCATTATTTTTTCTACTTTTATTTTATTTTTTTCAAAACTGATCTTCAGTAAGTTTTTGAATCACCAGAAAATTAACTAGATAAATTTCAAAAACCAACAAAAACATACATGTGTTCTAAATTGTATTGGTTTTCAGTTCAGGTTGATCATCAATGAAATAGCAATCTCAAACCTTTTCAACATCACCCGTATGCAAACATAATAACTTTTGGATGTATCAACCTTCAGCCAAGAAACATTAATTGAATAATACACCAATTATGGTTTGTACATCAAACTAATGCTCCATTGCTCCTAGACCATGTTAGAAACAATAGTTCATCCAAGAATATCCGAATACCAGCAGACAGTTCAATTAAGGTTGACTTGCCACATCATGCATTATTTAGCCAACAAAGTGAAAGAAACAAAAAAACTTCAGGAAAAAATGGGATCAAAAGTTTAAGAAACTTGTAAATAATACATCCGATTGAATAACATTAACAGCCTTTTTCACACAGCTATAATCACCCTACAGTTTTAATATTCCGTTTTACTTAGAATTTAAGCAACAAGAAGCAAAACATTATATATTAAAAAAAAAAATTAAAGTTAAGCAAACAGAACCTGTTCACTTGAAGGTGTCAATTTGGAGAAGGCTTCCGGTGCAACCACAACTTGCCACTGAACAAAAAAGCTCAACTTTTTCTCAAAAGAGCTTTCTTGGTTCAATCTCAAGATATGACCCACAGCAACATGAAGATTTTGACCCACAACATAAATCATGTAATCACAGCAATTGATAGAGAAAGGCTTGCATATCTGCTCTGGGAAAGGAGGTCCTTCTACTAGTTCCAAAGAATCAGTATATGTGTCATAAACCATAAGTTTTGTTCTTTCATGCTCTGAAACCACAAACAAGTGCCCGTAAACCACAACACTCGAACCAGTCCAGCCTTCTCTCAACCCAACAACCATATTTTCCCATTGATCAGTTCATGGGTCATAAATCTGACCCCTAGGTACAAAATAAAAAGGCCAAAACTAGCCTTCAGTTACAAGAAGCTTCCTATTGAAAACAGCTGCATCATAAGAGGCCATGTTTGTTCCCATGCTTGCAACGGGCTGCCAAATCCCCTTACTAGGGTCCAACACTTTAGCTGAGTTGAGCTCAAATAGCTTTGTGCTATTTCCTCCAGCCACATAAATCATCCCATCAATCACCCTACTAGCAAAAAATGATTGTGCAATGATCATCTTTTTTAACATAGTCCAACGGTTCTTCTATATTTCATATTTTAACACCAAGTTGAGGGGGCAATCCACGTAAAAAATGACACCATCACAGATGAAAAGGGTGCCCTCATGGGGGATGGAAACACACCTAAATCCATGGGGGAAAACCTTGTCCTTGCAAGGCGTTACGGGGATAGTATGCCAAGAGAAGTGGACGAGATTTTGAATTGATAATTTGTTTTGAAGTGGCCATGTTTGGTTTTGCTTTGATTTAGACTGCTAGAGATTTTGAGATCTATTAGGCATGTAGCTAGTCAAACACGAGAGCTCTTTTGGATCCCTCTGCACAAAATCCAATCATTCGCACCACAAAATCTAACCAGATTTATGGTTCAACTTTCAATTCCTTATAGAGAAAACATTGGTCTTGATTCCTTTAGCTCTTTGTTCTTTCCTTTCCCCCATGTGAGTTTTTATTTCTTAATTCATTGGACACTATCATTAAGCATAAAGTTCCAACTTCACCAATTAGTTTAAGTTTTTAAGTCCTGCTCTTTAACTATATATAATTTTAGGTTGTACTCTCAAATGTGGACTCAATTATATAGAAAATCTAATATATTAAAATATGTTATTTCCAATTTTCACTAGTTTCAAACAACTTTTGTTACTTTCTCATTGAAATATAGTATAATAACTAACCAACATCATTGCATACTAGATGTTGATCATTCCAAAAGGCTGTCAGCCTCTTATTACGAATTAGTTTCTAATTTCCTATAAAAATAAATAATTCATGTGAAAATTCATGCTTTATTTTTTCTTATGATTGGAACATATGCTCTCACTAACTCATTTAAATATACTTATGATGCAACTTTTGAGCTTGGGTAAATGATCAAGATGGTGAATTAATTGATCTAGGCACTTTTCATTTTGAGGTAAATTTCTTATTTAAAATAACATAGCCACACTTGCTTTCTATATATTTTTATTTATTTGCTTTTGTTAGAATTTCTAAATTAATTAGACAATAATTTTTTATTAAAAGATGCCTTTTTTTCTTGGTGTTTTGTCCTGCTATATGGTTTACTTGTAGTCTCTAAAATTGCATCAAAATGTAGTTTGACATGTACATTTTTCTATTATTTCCACTAGGCTAATAAGGATGAACCTAACATTACATTGCATGTTACATGAAAGAGTGTAAAAAGAAGATGGATTTTGAGTTTCAAACTAGGGTGAATTTAGAATTGAGCTTCTTTTATTGAAGCTAGTGAGTTCAAAAGATTATAAGTGCCCATGTCATTGATAGTACTAGTAGTACTTTTCATGTTGTTTGAGAATGTTTGCATTGAAACTAGAGATTGAAGAAGGTACTGTAGTTATTGGAGTTTAGCCATTTGAGCAGCTTCTGTTTGTACTCTCACAGTAGGTATTGGAGTTTAGTCATTTAAGCTGCGTACTTTCTGTCTAGATTGGCATTGATTTCCCTTCTTACCTTTGTATATATTTTTTTATTAAATTATAATCCTTTTATTAGCAAAAGATATTGTCAACATGGATGATAAGCATTTGCCTTTTCTTGATGAAAGTAATTAAATGAGTAGTAATGAATCTCTGGAGTCATGTTCAAGCATACATTGGATATTTTGATCTAATTGGTCAGATGAAGAACAGAAACTGAATGCTCATAAATGCTAATCTTTCGTTGATCTAGTAAATGTGTATTTACCATTAGTATGACAAACTCTCTCATTGGGTGAACTTAGGGGGATCAATGAGATATGGATTCTGATTGTGGACTAATGTATAAATGCATATTACAAGGCTTGAGCTTTCGTGTTCAAATTAGCAATTATTTTTCAGAATTGCTCGATATATTGATTTGAACACGATAATGGCTTAGACTTTGGGTCCTCATTCTATTTTATCTTCTAATAGTTCACTTAATTTAGACTTGTTATGCGGCCTAATGAATTTGCAGTATAAATATACTATAAAACCCTTTTGAATCTGATAGAAACCATGGATATAATTTGTCATCGGATAGCCTTTGTATTTTATTTATTATTTTTATTTTTGTTGTTATTTGATAATATGATATATGGCCTCATTTTCCTGCTCAATGACTTGTATATGCTAGTAGCCATTCATTGCTATGGAAGAACTTTGGTTCAAATAGATGACAAATAATTGATTTTTTTTAACTTATTGTTTCTGTAACAGCTCTGGCTTTGAGCTGCTTGCCAATTTTATCCTTCTCTCCAGGGGCGTCATTTTATGCTATATTCTGGTAAAATTTACAAACATGGATTGGGCTTAATGAAAATTTTCTTTTTGATTACATTAAATGATTTTTTTCAGTGTCAGGTTCTCATCCTTAATAAACTAGAGGCCTTTCTTCTTTTCTGTTTTTTTTTTTTACTTTTTTCTTTTTGAAAAGATATCCAATTATGTTTATTAGTTTCCAAAGTTGTTGATATGGATGACTCTAGAATGTAGATCAAAGGCTTAAAAATTTATATGATTATATATACTTCTAGTTTTGAGGTTGAGAAGAAAATTACTACTTGAAGGAGGTAAACATAGAATGTTACTTGTGTTAAATATATTTCTAGTTTTGAGGTGTAGAAGAAAATTACTACTTGAAGAAGGCAAACATAGATAAGAGGTGGTCATGCAGGCTACTTGAAGGAGACAAACTGTGTTATCTACTCTTTTTTTTTATATATATATTGAGTGGCATGCATTAATTTATTGGGTCTCTTTAGTTTTTGGAAAATGAAAGACCTTTATGCTATAATTTCTTAACCAAGTGTACTTGGTTTACAAATAATAAAGGGTGCTTCAAATTAATTTATTGGATCTCTTATCCCTACAATTACTCTTACCCTTATTAGCAAAATATACACTCTGGACTTGCTATAAGGACCTTATTACATGGAATATCTTTAATTAAAGAAGACAAAACCTTGGGGCTTCAATTTTGAAAGGTTTCTAAAAGATTTTCTATTGGGGATCAACAATCTATTTAGGCAGTTGGCTAGTCAATATACAAATGTATATACATTCATATATACATATGTATATACATCTATATATACATATATGTATATATATGTATGTATACTTGGGAGAGCTATATATATATATATATATATATATATATACTTGGGAGAGCTGTATAGACTTTGTGATAAGGGAAGGGTTGACTTGGACTGGCAGTTTTGGTTGTTTAGGTAGTTTGGTCACACAGTAACAAAACAAGTTAGAGCATGAACAACCATACTAAGGATAATATTTTGTTGTGAATGCTAATTTTATTTAGTTGTTTGTACTGTTAAGTAAATGTCTTTTTCTTTCATTGATCCATGTAGTTTCACATATACATGTATTTCTATTGGTCTAATCGATGTGAACAAGCGAATGGACATATCATCACTTCGTTACACAAGATCAAGGGTTACACAAGATCAAGGTTAGGAGAGTTGAATTGGGTATGAGCTTTTGTTATAGAGAAACCTCTGGAGTGAAGGATTGAGGCCAACTGAAGCATTGGGTTTATGTGGTCTTGGAATGGACATGGGACTAGCACCAATCTACTACTCTTTATTCTTATTTTTCCATCTCTCTCTCTCTCTCTCTCTCTCTTTGTGTGTAAGGATCTGTGAGTAATAATGGCCAGTTGAAGCATTGGGTTTTGTACATAAGCCAGAATAAAAGATCCAAGTTGGACTTGGACAAGCAATGTACACCCATTTGAAGATCAAAATAGATAACAAATTTGGGTTTTCAACTTAATATTTCTGAACTATTTTTTTTTCTAAATTGAAACTACATATAATATATATGACATGAACTACTCTTAAACCATTTGTTTAAATATGGAGTATTTTATTAGTGTACTTAGAGTTTAAATTG
Organism: Cornus controversa; assembly: GCA_026545225.1. Taxonomy (NCBI): domain Eukaryota; kingdom Viridiplantae; phylum Streptophyta; class Magnoliopsida; order Cornales; family Cornaceae; genus Cornus; species Cornus controversa. The sequence goes on along the minus strand of CM048854.1, from coordinate 21,078,503 downwards.
AATTGATTATTAGAACAAGTATTGATTTTCATTGAAAATGTTTTATAATGCAGGTTTATTTTAGCCAACTTTTGGGCATTTATTTTTTTGAAGATTGATCAAATATTTTATACAATGACACATTGGACAGTGACTTACTTTTGGACATTATAGCTGTTTTTTTTTTGGTATAGTTGTGTTATGTATTTAAGCAAAGCGTTTCAGTTTTTTTAATGTAGTTTTGATATAACTTAATGTTTTGGTTGATAGAAATGCTATTGGTAAGCAATCATAATGTTTGTTATGTTAGTATTGAGACTTTTTTTCTTCTTTGAATAGATATGTCTCAGAACTAGCTCTTTGAATATAAAAAAAGCTTGGGATTAATTTATTTGTTTGTGATTGGTAAGATTAATATTTTGATGCAATTTTACATTTTTTAATGTCGTTTCATATTATGTATATTTAGCAAATGTAGTACATAAATATACTCAACATTGGTTGCTATTCTTGATATTCCATAAGTTCTTTCACCCTCATTGATTCCCATTTTGGTGTGTTCCTCGCTGCTCATATGGTGTGTCAACCTTTAGTTTTAATTGAATTTGGTTCTTTAAATTAGATTGAGTAGAATTGTTTAATGCCCTCATGTATGCATATACTCTAGTTAAACAATAATGCAAACTGAATTAATTTTGGATCTTTAAATCTAACTTTGTCATTTGTTACTAGTCTTAGAATTTGATTGGGCTGCCTATAGTACTTGAGGGATCTAAATGATTGTTCTGCCATATTTTAATATATATCATAAGTTAACTCAACTAAGAGTATGTTTGTCTTGTTTAAGTAATATATGCTAAGAAGAAACATTAAAAACCTCTTCTTTGAATATTTTTTTCATTTTCTAAAGGATATTTCTGATCATTATTTGTTGCAAAAGTATTCTGCAAAGTTTGTTAATACCGATGTTAGCAAGGCTTGGTGTGAATATATATAACTTTGGGTGTTGTCTAGTTGTGTATTGGTGGAATTGAAGATGGATGATTTTTGTTGTACAGGTGGTTTTTGTTATACATGCATATAATTTTTTTTTTAAATTAATAAACTTTCAACCACGGGCTTAGCTCGTGGTAGAAAAACACTTTCTAGCATAGGCTCAGCCCATGGTAGAATATAGAATTTCAACGACGGGCCAAACCCATGGTAGAATATAGAATTTCAACGACGGGCCAAACCCATGGTAGAAAGTTTTTTAATAGTAAAAAAGAAAGATGTTCTACCACGGTCTATGCCTGTGGTGGAATACGAACTTTTAACAACGAGCTAACCTCGTACTAAAAAGTCTGTATTCTAGCAAGGGCTAAGCCCGTGGTAGAAAGTTTGTATTCTACCACGGGCTAAGCCTGTGGTAGAAAGTTTGTTAGCTACTGCGACATCGGATACCACGACGGGCCAAACCTGTGGTAAAATCCATTTTTGCCCGTGGTAGAATTCAGACTTTCACCACGGTCTGAGCTCATGATGGAACTAACTTTTAACCACGGGCTAAACCTGTAGTAGAAAGTATGTATTTTACCACGGGCCAAGCCTGTGGTAGAAAGTCTATTGGCAACTACAACACCAGATACCACAGTGGACCAAGCCCGTGGTAAAAGCCCTTTTTGCCCGCCGTAGAAAGTCTTTTTTCATGTAGTGATAAAACCTCACTAATCCATTATAGCCCAACACGTGGCCACACATGCACCTCCAAAATAATTTTCTAATTTTATCTCAATCCACCCAGCCACATATTACGATGCATCGTAATGTTAGTTACGATGCATCATTATTGGGATTACGATTAATTGTAATCACTCAACTACTATTATAACAAATTCACCAAGTGATTACAATTATCATTCTTATCAGTCTATTGATCCTAAACATATAATCATAGAATTTAATTATCATTTTTACACGTCCCAATTGTCCACAATTTAATAATTCATCACACTTATACTCTACATCATAGACTTGAAGCACAAAAACAATAACCCATGCATTTCATACATATACTTTAAAACTATATATTTTACACAAACCTCAAGAGTTGTCAAACTTTCCATACATAAAAAGAACATTAAAAGTCTCATACATATTTCTTATCCAAAATAGTTACAACATTTCTAAGCTAGTTCACATGCCACAATGTGCTTCATCAAGTCCAACTCATGGTTGTGCTTCATCAACCACCTCCTTGCCATGTTCTCAATGTGTTAGTGTAGGGGATGAACAATTTCAACGAGTTCAAGGTCATATGTTGTACAATCCATACAAGTCTCATATTTTATGATAATACATAACACATTTTAACATGCATAGCCTAGTTATGTGTCACGTATCCTAGCATTCTAGTCAAAGCCAAAACTTTCACTTAACATGGCACAGACATCAAAACGCTTGACAACCATGCAAATTCAACTCAAACATGCAATAATGCATAATTTTTATCGTTCAAGTGACATATGCATCACAATGCATGATAATTCAAAATGCTCAATTTACACATAAGTCATTTCACATTATCATCATACATGTAACAATATAACAAAAATCACAGTAATAAATTCGAACATAAACTTAACACAAAATCACATTGCTATTGGAATTGTAGTCACACCTACACACGCAAACAAGATATGCGCCGAAGCCTCAGACCTCAGGTCCTAGTTATTTTTGGACTACTAACTCACTGGTAACCAACCCATCTTGTGCAGGTTTGAGGTTTTTCAACCCATGGGGATATGTTTCCCGACTAACTTCCCATGAGACACTCTCAAGAATTCACCAAACTCACACCAACCATATTAAGTTGTAACATAACGTACACAAGTCTTCAATGCAATATCATCCAAGTCCGAGTTAAAACAAATGAATTATGCCCGATTGAAGTTTGGACCAATCTCGGAGCTTACTTACAATCCATCGTAATTACAAGGGCAATTTTGACCATTAAACTCTAATAAACTACCTTAATCACTAAATGAATGCGAAATCATAATTACCTACATACATTTACCAATGTATGACAAAAACTCAATAATTTATTATGGCCCCACACGTGGCCACACATGTACATCCAAAATAATTATCTAATTTTATCTCAATCCACCCAACCACACATTACGATGCATTGTAATGTTAGTTACGATGCATCGTAATTTTTGATATATCGTTGAAGATGGGTACATCTTGTGAAATCCTCTAGATTTTGTATGGAAGGCTTAGTCATTTATGACGCATCATTATTGGGATTACGATGCATCATAATCACTCGACTGCTACTATAACAAATCCACCAAATGATTATATTTATCATTCTTATGCCTCTACTCATCCTAAACATATAATCATAGAACTTAATTATCATTTTTACACATCCCAAGTGTCCATAATATAATAATTTATCACACTTATACTCTACATCATACACTTGAAGCATAAAAACAATAACCTATGCATTTCATACACATACTTCAAAACCATACATTTTACACAATCCTCAAGAGTTGTCAAACTTATCATACATAGAGAGAACATTGAAAGTCTCATACATATTTCTTATCCAAAGTAGATATAACATTTCTAAACTAGTTCACATGCCACAAACCAGCATGGACATCTATATACATGTCTAAAACAAAAACACTTAAAAAATAAAATTATTCTACTCTAAGTCCAACTCATGGTTGTGAGTCCTCAACCACCTCTTTGCCATGTCCTGAAAGTGTTAGTGTAGGGTATGAGCAATTTCAAATGACTCAAGATCATATGTTGTGCAATCTATACAAGTCTCGCATTTTATGATAATATACAACACATTTCAACATGCATAGCCTAGCTATGTGTCATGCTTCCTAGCATTCTAGTCAAAAGCTAAAACTTTCACTTAACATGGCATAGACATCAAAATGCTTGACAACCACGCAAATTCAACTCAAATATGCAACAATGCACAATTTCTATTGTTTAAGTGACATACACATCACCATTCATAATAATTCAAAATGTTCAATTTACACATAATAAATTTCATATTATCATCATATATGTAACAATATGCAAAAATCACAATAAACATAAACTTAACACAAAATTACATTATTCTCAGAATTGAACTCACACCCACAAATGCAAACAAGATATGTGCCAAAGCCACATACCTTAGGTCCTAGTTATTTTTGGGCTACTAACCAACTTGTAACCAATCCATCTTGTGCAAGTTTGAGATTTTTCAACTCCCGGGGATATGTTCCCCGACTAATTTCGCATGAGACACTCCCGAGAATTCACCACACCCACACCAACCATATGAAGTTGTAACATAATATACATAAGTCTTCAATGCAATAACACTCATTTCATGTCCTAGATGCATCTCTAGCATGTCATGCAAGGAACCATAACCAACATAAATAAAGAATCAATTTACCTTGAACTTAGGGTTTTAAACCAAACATTTTCTAAATAAAAACGTCACCTAAATATCATATTTGCAAAGATGTATCACATATGGCATATATACACAACTCTTGCATTCTAAATCACAATTCTATCATTTCTATCCATAGAAAATACAAAAGAACCATCATTTAAATTATAAACTTCATAACAAAATGTCAAATATACATATATTACATGTAAACATCATATTTTATGCATTAAGATGAAATAAAACTTGTATTGAAAGACACAACACACACCACCTACCTCAATAGCTATAATCTCAAGTTATCCCATACTTTCACCAATCTCAAAGTTGCCAAATATCAACTTTGTTTGATTCCAAGTGAAGCCCTTGTAGCGTAGAACACACTTCCCTTCTTCGACGCCCTTCCGAATCCATACCCTAACACCTTTTAAATCTAGAGAGAAGAAGAATACAAAGGAGGAGAGAAGGGAGAGTTTGGGCGGTAGATTAGATAGAGAAATAATGGCCGAAATATCTATCTCCTAATATTTATAAGCCCTGCACTGTAAAAAGACTAAAATGCCCTCACTCACTTAACGTACCTTTTTGACCTCCATTTTTAAATCTGAAAGAGGCTATGGACTCAAAATCACTTCTACGTCTTTCCAAATATTCTAATTGATTTATAACAAAAAATAAAAAAATTTCAAAAAATATTCAAATTCCCAAGCCCACCTGACCCCTGTCCCGGGTTCCGACGACCCAAAATTTTTAACTTCGTACAAACGTTCTAAAAACTTTCAAAAACCTTTTGTCAATTTTTCAAATATGTTTCCCACACTTGAAACATCCCTATCAGCATTCTAAACTCATTTATGGCAAAAATGATAAAAAATAAAAAAATCGGTCGAATTTGGTTCCGGTCTCTATAACTTCCGCACCTTTGGAGATTTCATTCCCAAAATCATACATACCTTGTGAAAGATACAAGTTTAGGTACTTGGAGCAAACTTCTTGCCACAATTTCCAAATCATGAGTTGAATACTTTTGCTCGTGAGTCTTTGACTGTCATGACCCATAAGCAACAACTCTCTCCCCGTTTGCATTAACATACAACCTAGCCCGTCACGTGTAGCATCACAATACATCTCATAATCCAACCCACGCCCTAGAATCACTAAGATTGGAGCGATTTTTAATCTCTTTTTTAATTCTCGAAAAGCAAGCTCACAAGCTTCATTCCATGAAAATTTAACTCCCTTGCGAGTGAGTCTCGTCATAGGTGCCGCTAACTGTGAGAAATCCTTTACAAACCTCCGACAATAGCCAGCTAACCCCAAGAAAATTTGAATTTCAAATACATTCTTTGGACGTTCCCAATGCATTACGGTCTCTATCTTAGAAGAATTTATGACAACTCCCCCTCCTGAAATCACATGTCTGAGAAACTTCACTTCTGGTAGCCAAAACTCACACTTCTTATATTTGGCATACAATCGATTTTCCCTTAGAATTTGTAACACCATCCTCAAATGATTCTCATGTTCTTCTTTTGATGAAGAATACACAAGAAGATCATCCATAAACATTACTACATAGTTGTCAAGGAATGTACTAAACACCTGATTTATGAAGTCTATTAATGTCGTTAGTGGATTTGTTAAACTAAAAGGCATTACAAAGAATTCATAATGACCATGCTGTGTTCATAAGCCATTTTAGAAACATCTTCCTCATTGACTCTCTATTGATAGTACATCGACCTCAAGTTAATCTTGGAGAAACACTTAACTCCTTTAAGTTGATTAAACAAATCATCTATCCTTGGTAAATGATATTTGTTCTTGATCGTAGCACGATTTAGTTTTTGGTAGTCAATACACAACCATAGTGACCCTTATGGGCTGGTACGAGAGACATTAGGCGAGCTCCCATACTGGTAAGCTACAAGGTGCTCAATCTCACATCACTTGGGTGTGGAAAAAGGGATGTGCTTATATATAGTGTGTTATCTCCAAATGGTATGAGGCCTTTTGGGGTAAAACCCAAGAGCAAACTAGTACGGGCTTAGGCCCATTAGGCCCAAAGCGAATGGGCCATCCTTCACCTTAGCAAAAAGGACCGGTGCTCCCCAAGGCGATACATTAGAACGTATAAAACTTTTCGCCCTAATATCCTCTAATTGCTCCTTCAAGTCCTTTAATTTCATCAGTGCCATATGATACGGTGCCATAGAAATGGGTATCGTACCGGGTATAACATTAATGACAAATTCAACTTCTCACCTAGGAAGAAATTCTGTCAACTCCTCCGAAAAAACATCTTCAAATTCACACACTACTTTGGGAAAAATCTCAAAGTTTCCCCCCATTTTCTTCAGTTACAAGGCTAGCTAGGAAAAAGCCATAACCATCTCGACCTCATAGTCCATAAAGTGACAAAAAATGAAATTCACTTCATTCTCCCACGAAGCCAAAACAATATCTTTCGAGTGTACACACCAACACTCTTCCTTGGTAGCAATTTATGATGGCTCTAAACGTAGACCATCAATCTTTTCTGAGAATGACATCAAAACTCATCATCTCTATGAGCACAAAATCAAACACCAATCTATGATTTGCAATTTCATCTCATATGCTTAACTAACAGTGTCTAGGGTTATCTTACCCCCAGCTGGTGCATCTATACTGAAAGCTCTACCCAAGGTTGACACCTTTAATCCTAAAGCAGATATAAGGACAAATGATATGCGACTTTGGATAATTTACACGCTAACATTCCTTTCTCTCATCATATCATTTATACCCTCAATAATTTATATACATTTATATGAAATTCATGAAATTAATAAAAACGTCCCCGGGTCACCTGACTCGTACTGGTCCCACAACCGAATCCAAAACTCAAAAAAAATCCCATAACTCACAAGATCCGCATTTAAGCAAATAATCATACTGAAATCCTATTTAATATGTAGAAAGGGAAAATCTAAGGTTTTACAATACCTCGAACCCTAGATGGACCTATTAATGTCTCAGCTGGAGTGACCACACACACACGACTTGGCATTCCCTGTTCTGGATGACCACTCTCCTGACAGTTAGGTGGTTGAGTAGGAGTACCAAGAGTCACTCCCATCATTGGTTGCGAACTCTTGTCTAACGATTCAAGTTGAGGTAACTGTGGAAACCTAAAACCTGATTGTACCACAAACGTCTGATAATAGTGCTGTCATAACCTCATAACACTATAAATACTACCCTTCTTATATGGGCAGCCTCTCATTACATGGCCCACCTATTCACACCTATAACATTTTCTCGGATCTCCCTCAAGTGTAAGATGTAACTGTGGGCATTCCAATTTGTTATGACCTATCTGTCGGCATTAAAAATATCTCACTATATCCTGAGAGGATTTTATATGTAAAGGGATGGATGGTAATGATCGTGCCTGTTGCGGTCCTACTATATAGTGTGCATCGCTTATCTCTTGTGGACATTTTTTCTTTAAGTAACCTGACTAACCACATTTGTAACAAGTCTTTGGCACATCGCCCTGCACAACATGTGATTCCCTTTGTCTCTTATTTGGAGAACTCTCAACTCCACCAAAAAATCTCTTCGAACCTTCAGCCCCAACTTGACATTGGCCACTTTCACTGATAATCCTTGCCAACTGTTGGATGGTTGTAATCATATCCCTAACCAACTGAGCTTCGTTTGTTAGCGCTTGTGGAGTAGAACTTGTCCCCTTTTCACATCCTCCATATGGTGTCATATTTCTAAATAGTCACAAGGGAGGATGGTTAATTACAGTTGGCAAGTAATTAACCATCTCTAAACACTTGCATCTTATGCCAACTCACTCGACAAACATGAAACATAAAAGTTTCCTAACCATCGCATTAACAAGCAAAAATTAAACATATAACTTTGAACTAATGTGTAAACTGATCTTTACCCCTTATCCATAGGTATTCTGACCTAATACCGACATCCGTCCCTAAGTGTTCCAAACCTAGTGGCTCTGACAACTACATGTCAAAACATAATTCCAACTATCACTTTATCGAACCCTCACCTTTCATCCTTAGGTTTTCGAACCTAATTCTCTGATATAAGTCTATTACTCAATGTATCACCTCAAATCCACACGTGATCTGACCATTACCCTTCCTCCTTAGGTATTCCAACCTAGTGCTTTGTTAGCAATTCAAAAATCATCAAATCTTTTCAAATCAATTCAACCTTTACCCGTCGGCCCTAAGTATTCCAACCTAGTGCTCTGATACCATGTTGTCACGCCCCGATTTTTGACACTCGGATAAGAGCGAGGGAAATGAGGGTGAACGGTGAAAGTCAAACATCAAGATTACTCATCATTAATTGTACTCTGATACATCTCATATCTCTAATCTCATTATAGTACCATGCTCTGATACCATACTGTCACACACCAATTTTTAACACCCGATTAAGAGTAAGGAAAATATGAGTGAATAGTGAAAGTCAAACATTAACCATTCATCACTCATAAACCGCTCAATCCCAAAAACTTGACTTCCTCTGTGTTTGGAATTTCAGAGTGATACTTATATTATTAGAAAGAGGATCCAAAAATACTCAATTATTTTTTTAAAAAAATCACGCTCAAGTCCAAGTTAAAACAAAGGAATTATTCTCGATTGAAGTTTGGACAAATCCCAGAGCTTACTTACAATCCATCGTAATTACAAGGGCAATTTTGACCATTAAACCCTAATGGACTACCTCAATCACTAAATGAATGCGGAATCATAATTACCTACAAACATTTACCCACGTATAACTCAACCTTACACGTGGCCGCACATGCACTCCCAAAATAATTTTTTAATTTTATCTCATTCCACCAAGCCACATATTACGATGCATCGTAATTTTAGTTACGATGCATCACTGAAGATGCGTAACATCCTGCGAAATTCTTTTAATTTTGTACGGAACACTCAGCCATTTATGATGCATCATTATTGAGTTTATGATGCATCACTATATTACGATGCATCATTATTGGGATTACGATGCCCCGTAATCACTCGACTGCTACTATAACAAATCGACCAAGTGATTATAATTATCATTCTTATCCCTCTACTCATCCTAATAATTCATCACACTTAAACTCCATATCATACAATTGAAGTACAAAAACAATAACCCACGCATTTTATACACATACTTCAAAATCATACATTTTACACAATCCTCAAGAGTTGTCAAACTTGTTATACATAGAGAGAACATTAAAAGTCTCATACATATTTCTTATCCAAAATAGATACAACATTTCTAAGCTAGGTCACATGCCACAAACTGGCATGGACATCTATGTACATGTCTAAACCAAAAATACTCAAAAAGTAGAGTTATTCTACTCTAACTCCAACTCATGGTTGTGTGTTCTCAACCACCTCCTTGCTATGTCCTGAAAGTGTTAGTGTAGGGGATGAACAAATTTAATGAGTTAATGATCATATGTTATACAATCCATACAAGTCTCATATTTTATGATAATACATAATATATTTCAAAATGCATAGCCTAACTACGTGTCTTGCATCCTAGCATTTTAGGCAAAAGCTGAAAGTTTCACTTAACAAGGCATAGACATCAAAATGCTTGACAATCATGCAAATTTAACTCAAACATGCAACAATGCACAAGTTCTATCATTCAAATGATATACGCATCACAATTCATGATAATTCAAAATGCTCAATTTACACATAAGTCATTTCACATTATCATCATATATTTAACAATATGACAAAACTCACAATAACAAATTCGAACATAAACTTAACACAAAATCACATTACTCTCAGAATTGTACTCACACCCACACATGCAAACAAGATATGCGCCGAAGCCTCATACCTCAGGTCCTAGTTATTTTTGGGATACTAACCCACTGGTAACTTACCTATCTTGCGCAAGTTTGAGGTTTTTCAACCCCCACGGATATGTTCCCTGACTAATTCCCCATGAGACACTCCCGAGAATTCACCGCACCCACACCAATCATATGAAGTTGTAACATAACATACACAAGTCCTCAATGCAATAACACTCATTTCATGACCTAGGTGCATCTCTAGCATGTCATGTAAGGAACCATAAGCAACATAAACAAATAATCAATTTACTTTGAACTTAGTGTTCAAAACCAAACCTTTTCTAAATAAAAACATCACCTAAATCTCATATATGCAAACATGTATCACATATGGGATATATACACAACTCTTGCATTCTAAATCACACTTCTATCATTTTTATCCATAGAAAATACAAAGGAACCATCACTTAAATCATAAAATTCATAACAAAATGTCAAATATACATATATTATATGTAAACATCATATTTTATGCATTAAGATAAAATAAAGCTTGTATTGAAAGACACAACACACACCTATACCTCAAGAGCTATAGTCTCAAGTTATCCCACACTTTCACCAATCTCAAAGTTGCCAAATCTCAACATTGTTTGGTTTGAAGCAAAGCCTTTGTCACATAAAACACACTTCCCTTCTTCGGCGCTTTACAAATCACACCCTAACACCTTCTAAATCTAGATAGAAGAAGAAGAACACAAAAAGGAGATAAGGGAAAGCTTGGGCGGTTGATTAGAGAGAGAAATAGTTACTAAAATATCTATCTTCTGATATTTATAAACCCCACATCGTAAAAAGGCTAAAATGCCCTCACTCACTTAACGTACCTTCCTGACCTCCCTTTTCGAATTCAAAAAAAGTTATGGACTAGAAATCACTTCTACATCTCTCCAAATATTCTAATTGGTTTATAACCAAAAATAAAATTTCTCAAAAAAATATTCGGATTCCCTGGCCCACCCGACCCCTGTCCCGTGTCCCGACGACCCAAAATTCTTAACTTCGTCCAAACATTCTGAAAACTTCCAAAAAATTTTAGTCAACTTTCCAAATATGTTTCTCAGACTTGAAACATCCCTATCATAATTTTAAATGCATTTATGCGAAAATGATGAAAAATTGAAAATCAGTCGAATTTGGTTTCGGTCTCGACACATTTCATATTTGCATATATTTTGAAATACATCTTAACATGCTCACATTATTATGCATTCAACATGAATAATTATGTGAGTTGCACGATGCGGAAGCGGTTGTAAAAAGAATTTTAGAACCTAGAGGGGGGTGAATATGATCACTTGCTCGTTTGCTTAATTTTTAATTAATTCAATTTTAAGTCCAATTAATCAAACAATTAAAGCAAGTAAATAAATAAACTGCAAGTAAAGAAAAGAATGCACCAGATATACGTGGAAACCTAAGAGGGGGAAAACCACGGAGGGAGGCAACACGTCTCAAGAAACCAATTCACTATGATGAAGCAAAGTACAACAGACTCAGTCTCAGTCTCACACCCCTCTTCACTCTGTCAAGGATCTGATGAGGAACACCTCAAGCTTATGATTGTAACGACATGTCCAACTGCTGCAGACTTTCGACTAACGTCACCACCCTTACAGAAAGGTTACTGGAAGAACCAAAATACTCAGCAAGTATTTTGTTCCATTCGTAGTGCAATCTGGTCACCTTTCTTCCTCAGCAAGCAAGCAAGCGAAGAACCATCAATCCAATGTTCTGATTAGCAAATAGATTTGATGCAGTCTCTGAGCAACTAATCAAAAGTAGAACACCATCCTAAATATTACTCGTGAAGTATGGATGTGTGTTCTTAAAAATATAAAGCCCTAATTATATTGTATATACTTTCTCTCTCTAAAATATTAATTTTTCAGGGCGTATTTGTAGAGAAAATATGAATACATATATATAGGCAAGGAAGTCCTAATTCTACTTGGAAAAGAAGTTGAATACCAAAATAAAACTTTGCTAGAAGTTTCAAACCTAATAGGAATCAGAATTTTCGTCAAAATCTATTTTCTATTTGGAACAGGCTAAGTTGGACCGGTGCCAAATAAATAAGACCGGTGAGACTTTTTGAAAACCTGCAAAAACTAAACTACCGAGAAAAGTTGGACCGGTCCTAAATATTGGGGACCGGTCCTACTTTGAAAAACCCTAAATTTTGCAAAGTAGGCTCGGAACTAAAAAGTGCAAAGTTTCCTTACCATACTTACCTGTACTATATGGTGTTCTAACTGATTTATCAGCTTCCATGCACTTGAATATCAGCTCGAGGTTGTCGATGATCGATACAAAGAATAATATGAAAATTACAACTCGATCAATCAGGTTTTGATCACCGAAATATGCCAATTACAAATTTATATCTCACAATCTCCCCCTTTGGCAATTTCGTGACAAAACCACCTAGACAATTATAACCTAACACATTGGAAAAATTAGATTACAATGTTGCCCAAATGCAAAGAAATAAAAAACTTATCAACAGAAGCTTCACTTGTGTGTTCAAGACGGTTAGAATAAAACCTATTGTTCCTGCATATTCTTTTAAACAACATAACCTGTGAAAAGCTTAATAAAGAAATATAATCTCCCCCTTAATTTCTCAAGCAAAAAATATCTGATATAAATATATCTCCCCCTTTGTCAAAGAATCTCATATCATATCTATGCATATAACAATAACATCATCTCCCCCTTTTTGGAACAAATTGACAAAGAAATACTCAAGAGATTTATATAAACAGATAAATCATGAAGCACATAGAGAGAATAAGACAAAAAAAATCATCATCACTGATCAAATAAATATCCAAAATATGTCAGTTGATGAAATAAACAGAACATAACAAAAATAAATAATCTAGACATCAAAGATAAGAAGTCAATAACTGTCTAGAACAAAATATAACAAGACCTAAAATCTAAGTCTAGTCAGCCTCATCAGCAAACTGATCAGAAATAGTAGGGTCAAGCTTGTCTATCCTAGCATGTAGGCGATCGAACCCTTGCTGGATGAACCTTAGAACTTGGTTTATCTGATTGGCCGTCACAGGTGTGTCAGTCGCAGGAAGTTGAAAAACTCCATGACCCCCAGACACAGCCTGACCAGCTTATTGACTAAGCTGATAGGCCTTTTTGTCTTTCTCCTTCTTGTTTACCCGAGCGAGTAATTGATGTGGCATCAATCATCCCTTTCGATTTCTCAATATCTGCTCTATTTGGAATACGAACCCTAGCATCCCTCAAAATAGCTATCACTATCTGTGGAAAAGGTAATGCTGATGAAGACCTAGAATGTCGAGTGGCTAAGATCATAGTACGCATGATTGTTGCAGGAAGATTGATCGGATCTCCCCGAATAATGTGGTAGAGAATCTCAGCTCGACTCTTAATCAAATTACCCTTGCGGTCATGAGGATCTAAATTGTATGAGACTATCAAATTCAATACCGAGACCTCATCAGTAAGGTAGAGTGAAGGCAACCTATCTACTAGCCGTGGGGCTTTGGGTATGCACAACTCTTTAATTATATCATCCATGCTCGGTCTGTTTGGATCCTCAACTTGGTATGGCAAAACAACGCCATCTTCATTCTCTATAATACCTAACACATTTGCAATAGTGTCCTTGGTGACCTCAACACGAATGCCATAACATTTAGTCACAAACATTAGGTCGTCCAAGCTTGATGTAATCATATTACCATAAAAATATCGAACCATGTCGGGCCTTACAATTTCTCTAAGATCACAAAGAGACTCCCAACCATTGTCTTCAAAATATTGCACAAAATCCATCTCCCATTTGCGCTTGATTATAGCAAGATTGAGTCTCCTTTCAATTCTCATTGCCCGGCACCCTATGATATTCACAAAATTGTTGAAATTAAACTCATCTTGAAACATATCTAGGGTGAATACAATGCGGTTTTCATTACTGGTAGACACCTCAGTACATCCCCGTTTGCGTGCCATAAGACCCACAATGAATAGAATCAAAAATAACGACAAAAGTTCCATTGAGTTAAATTATCGAACACTTGGTGTGCAAGTGTAAAATCCCTAAATTTCAAAGCTATTTGTTTGTTCAACCTCTCCTAAATCAACAATCAATCAATCACAATACTCCAAACACTTTAATCCCAACCTCTAATAATTATAAATTAAAAAGAATGTAGAAGAAGAAGAATATGTGAGACTTTGATTGTTTTAGTGTATGAGTGTGTATGTAGCTTGAGTTGAGAGATGAGAGTGAGATAGAAGGGGTGTGCGCACATTTATAAGAGATGCATTACTTAAACCAACAAGGCGTGCGCGCAGAATGCCATTTTCTGGGCATTCGCTAAGTGCGACCGGTCCTCATATTTGGGGACCCATCCAACTTCTTTCCGTTCCTCAGAACCTGTAGAAATGCGACCGGTGCTCAATAATGGGGACCGGTCCAACTTTGTGAATTATGAAAAATTACACTTTGGACCTCTAATTTATCAAAAACACATTTTTTCGATCCTAATTTGACAATTAAGCACGTAAAGAGTGAAAAATAAATACAAAATCAAAATGAAACATATATTTTGGATTTTTGAAAAAATTTCAAACAAAACAAAAAAAAAATAAAAATAAAAATAAAAATAAAATATGAATAATCTTATGAGAATAATCAAAACACATTTTGTAGAGAATAATATGAATTCTAAAAATTCTGAAAATTTTCAAACATTTATAAATGTAGAATTTTAAAGCCCATAATTTATCCATAAAATTCATTCTCAAATTCATGATCATGACACAACTTCCAACACACAAATATTTATAAAAATTTAGAAATTCATCTAATAAATCCATGTGTGTGTGTGTGTAATCCAACTTCATCAAAAATTAATCAAATTCCTTTGATTCATCGTCTAAAACATATCGGATAATAAGCAAATATAACTACACATGATCAATCATTTATTTTTCTTTCATTTATTTTTTTTCTTTTCCTAAAACGGTGGCTTTTACTCTTTCGGGCATGCAGCTATTTTTCTCAAAACAACTTTTTAATTTTTTTAAAGATATCTCATTGGAGATTTACATTGTAGTGGAAGCTAAGAACACATCCCGAAGGTAGCCTTTTCCTTTTGTCTTAGATATTTAGCAAATTTTCATCATTTTTTTTCATGCTGAATAAAAACATAAATTTTTTTTCATCATTTTTCTTTTATTGATCATTTAAGCTTTCAATGTTACTCATACAATATACTCTAGTCAGCTTCACATTAGTTTTCAATCAATTCTCTCAGAGTTGGACTAGTGCACAAATTGTATGGACTCGGAAGATTTACCTCTAAAAAGAAATAAATACAGCACATTGGTCATCAATGTTTAGATCATAAAATCAAGTACTTCATTCATTGACAAACTAAGTGTCCCAATTATGCATTCACAAATCAAAGTGAAATTAAAAAGAAATATAAAGAAATCACATTATTTCTCAGAAAAATATAATTATCATAATCTCATATGATTATTACTAAAAATAAACAAAACCTATCCTAACCAAAAAGATATGGTCCAATGAAAAATAAATAATGAACATAAGCTCAGTTCATGACCATCAAAGTCCTAATGACCTAGTTAGGGGGTTTTGCACCCAAAGACCTATTAGGAATAAATTTCATAGTATCAATAGGCACAAACTTCTCCAAATCTTCTTTTTTCATCCAGATAGTTTTAACATACAGTTTATCAGGAAAGAATTGTGGAGAAACAAAAATATTCTTCTTTTTATTTGAATTCTTTTTACCTTGAGAATTTTTGGGTTTATTCCAATAATGTGACTTTTTAGCAAGAACCTTATTCTTAGCAAAAGAATTATGCACATAAAAATCAGAATTAGAGTGTTTTCTCTTTTTATAGCAATAGTGTTGACTATATCCATTCTTACCACAAAAAGAACAATAAAGCACATTGGACACAACATTAGCATGCACAGACTCAACTTGAGACTTAGGTTTGGTTTCAGATACAATCAAATTCTTGGGTTTAAGAAAAATAGTTTTTCCCTTAGATGATGACCCAACAAAACCTAATCCAGTCTTATCTCCTACAGGCTTACCAACACTAATCATGCTATCAAGTTTAATATGTCCAGAAGTAAAAATAATTAATTTCTCTTGTGATTTTTTCAATTCAGGCTTAAGAAAATTAATTCTAGCAACAAGAGAATCTCTAGCAGAAATAAATTGACTTACCTCACTTTCGAGAAACTTAACTTTGCCTTGAAGATTCAGAATTTCAGTTTTACTTTCTTCATTCAACTTCACTTGATCTTCATTCTTTTTTTTCAAAGTCTCTTTCTCAGATTTTTCTTACTTCAGCTTCTTAGATTTTTTATTATAAGCTTCAAGTAATTTCTCAAAAAGTTCTGGCAGCTTGCTTTCACATGGTTCTTCATCAGACTGCTCAACTTCTAAATCGTCAGACCCTACTTAACTGAGAGTAGTGTATATCTCTGTTTCACCTACATCAGAAGAAGAATCATTAGCAGTATCACCATTCAATAAAGTAACAAAAGCAAGAGAATCATTCTCAACAGAAGAATCACTATCAGAGTTAGAAGATTCAGACTCAGAAATAATAGCTTTCATAACTTTTTTGTTTGAAATTTGCTTTGCACTGAAGCTATTTTTCTTAGGACTTGGACATTGATTAGATGTATGACCTTTTCCACCACATGTCCAACAAGTAACCTCAATTTCCTTAGAGTTATCTTCTTTCTCTTTCCATTCCTTACCTTTGGATGATGAACTTTGATTCCAGAATTTAGAAGGATTTTCTTTTCTCAAATTTTTACCTTTTTCATATTCAAGAATCTTTCTAAATTTCCTAGCAAGGAGTGCAACATCATTATCTGAATCATATTCAAACCTTTCAATTTTTTTAACTTCAGATTTTGAAGAATTTGAACCATTTGACAAACTTGAAGACTTTGAAGTCTTTGAGGTTTTTAAAGCCAAATTTTTTTATTTCTGAAACTTTGAATATTTCATCTCAAAAGTTTGAATTGATCCAACTAACTTAGCCACCTCCATTGAATCTACATCTCTGCTCTCATCTAAGGCTTCCAACTTAGCTTGGAATCTATCAGGCAATGATCTCATGATTTTTCTAATAATTTGAAAAGAAGGAATTTTCTCACCAAGGTTAGCACTACTTTGAACAATATCATTAAGCCTAGAATAAAAATCAGTATACATCTCATCTTCATCCATTTTAATTGTTTCAAATTTAGTAGCAAGCATTTGTAGCTTAGATCTCCTTACCTTGGTGGTACCCTCATGAGTTACTTGTAAAATATCCCATGCTTCTTTCGAAGTGGAACATGCAGAAATTCTAGTAAATTCAGAAGGAATAACATAATTAAATATAGCATATAAACCCTTGTTGTTATTATTGGCATCTTCATGTTCAGCATTAGACTATGTTGCCTTATCCTTCTCTATAGTCACAATAGCATCACCCTCACCAGTGGTAGTGGTAGGAATTTTATAGCCATTCTCTACAATCAACCAAACTCTCTCTCCTTAAGATTTTAAAAAGGCTTTCATGCTAGACTTCCAGAAAGTATAATTTAAACCATCAAACAAAGGAGTTCGCTGAATCGATCCACCCTCTTTCATACTAGATTCCATGATAATTTTTGAAAACAAAAATAAATTTTGATTTAAAAAATACTTCGTAAGGAACTACTCGCAAATTAGAGAACACTGCTTTGATACCAATTGTGAGTTGCGCGGTGCGGAAGCGGTTGCAAAAGTATTTTAGAACCTAAAGGGGGGTGAATAGGATCACTTGCTCGTTTGCTTAATTTTTAATTAATTCAATTTTAAGTCCAATTAATCAAACAATTAAAGCAAGCAAATAAATAAAGTGCAAGTAAAGAAAACAATGCACCAAATATACGTGGAAACCCAAGATAGGAAACACCACGGAGGGAGGCGGCACGCCTCAAGAAACCAATTCACTATGATAAAGCAAAGTACAACAGACTCTGTCTCAGTCTCACACCCCTCTTCACTTTGTCAAGGATCTGATGAGGAACACCTCAGGCTTATGATTGCGACGACACGTCCAACTGCTGTAGAGTTCTGGCTAATGTCACCACCCTTACAGAAAGGTTGCTAGAAGAACCAAAATACTCAGCAAGTATTTTGTTCCCTTCGTAGTGCAATCTGGTCACCTTTCTTCCTCAACAAGCAAGCAAGCGAAGAACCATCAATCCAATGTTCTGATAAGCAAATAGATTTGATGCAATCTCTAAGCAGCTAATCAAAAGTAGAACACCATCCTAAATATCACTCCTGAAGTATGGATGTGTGTTCTTAAAAATATAAAGCCCTAATTATACTGTATATGCTTTCTCTCTCTAAAATATTAATTTTTCAGAGCGTATTTGTAGAGAAAATATGAATACATATATATAGGCAAGGAAGTCCTAATTCTACTTGGAAAAGAAGTTGAATACCAAAATAGAACTTTCCTAGAAGTTTCAAACCCAATAGGAATCAGAATTTCCGTCAAAATCTATTTCCTATTTGGAACAGACTAAGTTGGACCGGTGCCAAATAAATAGGACCGGTGGGACTTTTTGAAAACCTACAGAAACTAAACTGCTGAAAAAAGTTGGACTGGTCCTAAATATTGGGGACCGATCCTACTTTGAAAAATCCTAAATTTTGCATTTAAACCCTAGTTTTTTAAAATAGGCTCGGAACTAAAAAGTGCAAAGTCTCCTCACCATACTTACCTGTACTATATGGTGTTCTGATTGATTGATCAGCTTCCATGCACTTGAATATCAGCTCGAGGTTGTCGATGATCGATACAAAGAATAATATGAAAATTACAACTCGATCAATCAAGTTTTGATCACCGAAATATGCCAATTACAAATTTATATCTCACAAATTACACATTCACATATAGTATAATATGAACAACATAGCATGTGTAAACTATAAGGAAGAGAAGAGCACAATATACACAACACTCTCCCATAAATGCCAAAACTCAACCAATACCTTCCCAAACTCACCAACACCCAAGAATTGATGAATAAGAAAGAAGCAACACCCCTACCTCAAATTTGAAGGATATTCTAGCAATTCTTTATAATTCATCCAAGTTCTACCTTGCCAAAATACACCTTTGTTTAGTTTAAACCGAGCCCTTGTCATGTACTACAAGTTGTTCTTCATTCACAACCTCCAAATCCAAGCTTACGACCTCCAAAATGAAGAGAGATGAAAAAGAGAGAGAAAAGAGAGGGTTAGTCAGTTTTTGGGTCAAGAGAGTTGAATGAATCTCTACAATTATAGATATTTAAAATATCTATGGCAC
The DNA here is from genome assembly GCA_026545225.1 of Cornus controversa. Taxonomy (NCBI): domain Eukaryota; kingdom Viridiplantae; phylum Streptophyta; class Magnoliopsida; order Cornales; family Cornaceae; genus Cornus; species Cornus controversa. The sequence continues at coordinate 21,058,719 of CM048854.1, read as the reverse complement.
AAAATGACCAAAATGCCATCGGGCAACTTAACGTACCCTCCCGACTTTTATTTTCGATTTCGAAAGTGGCTACGGATCTTAAATCAGTTCCTTAACTCTTTAAACTTTTCATTTGGTCTAAAATCAAAAATAAATATCTTTCAAAAAATTTTTAGATTCCTGGGCCCACCCAACTAGCATCCCAGGCCCCACCGACCCAAAATTCTAAAATTCCACCAAACACTCTCAAAACTTTCCAGAACCTCTAAACAAGTTTCTAAACATGTTTTTCACATTTAAAATATGCTAAAAATCATTTAAAATGCATTTATGAAAAACATGATGAATAAAATAAAAATCGATCAAAATTAGAATCGGTCTCTACAGGCCAGATGATTGGGACTCAAACAAAGGAGGATCAAATGCTTTTGATGATTCTGGAGGATGAGGATCAGGAAAAATATCTACAAAGAATTTTAATAGAAGAGTAGGAAATGTATGATCGGGAACACGTAATATGGACATTATATGAAGCATCTTGTGTTTTCAGAAGAGAACATGACGAGAGACCATGAGTCTTTTAGAGACAAGATCACATCATTGATACCCCTTTTGTTCAAGTCCATACTTTAGAATACAATAAAGTTGAGAGCGTGGTTGTAGTTTGGTACGTTCATGATGTTGGAGAATAATAAAACATACACACCCAAAGACTCTAAGATGACTGTAGTAAAGAGGCTTTCCATTGAGATGCTCATAAGATGTTTGATTGTGATAGAGTGGTGAGAGTACACAATTGGTGGTATAAACAGTAGTAATGATGATTCGGGAAGCCCATGAACATGTTTCCTCAAGTTTTAATATCAAAAAGATCTGTAAGGGCATTAGTGTCATTTCACATAATTTATGATTTAATTAATTGGCTTGCTATATTATATTTTTCTATGTATTTGCACTAACCTAATTGCAGGGGTAATTATGCCAAATTCTTAAAAAAGGACAAATTCAGAATTTTTTGTTAGGGCAAGATTAGTGCATGGGCAATTTGGGAATTAAAAGTTACTAGGGTTTCCCATTGTTTCAAAATAATATATATAATATTAAAAGAAAATAAAAAGTAAAAATATGATATATATATATCATCCTTCTCGGCTCATATACAGAGGAACAAAAGTTAAAAAAGGAAAGTGAGAGAGAGAGAAGGAAAAAAGAGAAGTGAGCTACGATGGGTGTCATTTGATTCTCTGAGCTGTGATTCCCTTCACCACTAGCTCATAAATGGTGTGGATAGAAGTCAGTGTGTGTAACGGCTGAGTGAGCTAAGAGAGAAAATCATGTTAGAGTCTTTAGAGGGTATCACCATTTCAACAGAGTGAGTTAAGAGAAATTGAATCGAAGCTCAAATATGAAAACTCATGGTGTAATTTTGAGTTTAAAAGCTGCCTATGGTAAGAGTTACTGAAGATCAGCCATTGGAGAGGATTTGAAGTCATAATGAAGTATTTCTCATATTCGTTTCAGCTATTGTCTAGTTGTTTCTGCTCTATGAGTATGATCCTCTGTCTATTTTGAGCTGACTTCAGATATAATCTATTAATCTCTCTACACTCTCATAGGTGCACAAATCATATTGTTGAATTGGTTCTATATCTTGTATACACTCTTACAGGCACAAGAATCATATTGGTTGATTTAGTTATATAACTTGTAGGCACAAACACAGGTGCACCGAGATTGTGTTCTTTATTATGTGTGAGTGGCTATTGATTCAGGGTTCTCTACTAAGGTTTTCAAATATGGTCCTTCCTTCTATGTTCACAATCAGATTCTAGTTTCTTTATGTTAAGCCTCACAAACTTATTCTGATTTTCTTTGTGTTAAAATTCACGAAACTGATTTTTGCTGCCATATTTTTTTTGTTATGAATTGAGAGTTTGATTTAGATATTCCTAAAATATTTGACTTGTGAGTTATTTCTAATTCTAAAAAATTATGTTTTGTGTTGTGAGTTGCTTCAAATTCTGAGAATTCTATTTTTGAGTTTAAGCTTTCTATCACATGATATTGATTTGGTCTTTGCCTTTTGCTGTTGGTGATACACGCATCTAATTTGATGTTCAGGTCTTACACCTTGTCATGAACAAATCACTCTTAGTCTTTGAACTTATATGTTAATTACATGTGATTAATTTGGGTTAAATGCTGATATATATATATATATATATATATATATATATATATATATATATATATTGTTGAGGTTACACTTGCTGCCATAATACTGTGTTGCTGAATTCTATAAGATATTATGTTGATTTTGATATGCTACTTTGCTGAAGTCTATATGCTGATTATGTTAAATTAAATACAAGCTGTCTATTATTTCAACTGCAAATGCTACTAATATTCTACTTCATTTGTAGTTGTGTTTAATCATAAGAACAGGTTCAAAATCTAAGAAGTACCAGCATACTTGCTCATGGAGAAAGCCAAGCTGAAGGAGAGTTTTCAAGAAGCTAAGAACAAGATTCATTGAACGAGTGGGCTTTTACAAATTCTTTGTAGTTACACTCAAATGTGTATATATTAAAGCCTCTCACTGCAAGAGTTCTAGTGTCATTATCTTCCAAGAAGTCGAGTGGTTGTGTCATTATCAAGCTGGACCTTGAAGACCTACTATCAAAGTTTGAAGAATTTTCATTTACTACATCAAACTGACTCCACATTCACTATGTATAGTCCAAGTATTAGGATACTTTGGATAGGAGGAGTGTGAGTCATTGTGATGAGATTGGTGAGAGATAACTTGGGCTTTGGAACTCATAATGTTCATACCGTGTACGGAAAGCCATTTTGTGAATATCCTCATCATTCACCCTCAATTAGTAATATCCCGACCTTAAATCAATTTTAGAGAAATAGTGAGGTCCCTTCAATTGATCGAATAGGTCATCTATCCTCAGTAATGGAAACTTGTTATTCATTGTCACATGATTCAACCTTCGATAATCAATGTAGAATTTTAAAGAACCATCTTTCTTCTTCGCAAATCACACCGGTGCTCCCCATAGTGATGCACTAGGTTTAATAAATCCTTTAGCTTTCAAATCATCTAATTGATTTTTCAATTCCACCAACTCTGCCAATGCCACCTGATATGGTGCCATAGAGATGGACGTCGTACCGGGTATAAGATCAATCCCGGACTCGACCTCTCTCTTGCAAATCTATTAAATCTTCTAGAAATACATCTAAAAAATCACATACCACTGCCGGGTACTTCTATCTCGGCCTCTCATCTCCCTCGGCCAATAAACTAGCCAAGATAAAATTGTTTCGCTCTCTACTGCTAATGCCATAACATAGAGAAGTATATAAATCACTTTGATCCCCAACAAAACAAAAGCAATCTCCCTCGAGCATGCAAACCATTACTCTCCCTTCCCACATATATAAGGCGTCATACTCATAACACCTAACTCATACCACTGGAGTCTAGCACAAACAATGCATCTCAAACACTCCAAAACTGAACATAGTCAAACCTCTACCCAAGGATTCCAAATACTTTCCAAAGCAACTACCATGCTTACACAATCTACCATTGTCAAACATAATTTACCATACTGGTATACATCTTAGGCATAGTCTAAAATTTTATGCAATTGCCGAAATAAACCACAAAATCCTGTGCACTTGTCAAAATAAGTCACATAAAACAGTGTACTAAGCCACATAACAATACTAAGTTTCATAGATTATAACCCGATGGAATCTAACACCAAGTCTAGGATCTTACATCCCACTAAATCACAATCTCATTAACCAATCAATTTTCATCACCAATTATCAGAGAAAAGAATCATGTCTCATTTCAGTTCTTCACTCCAAGGAACTAGTTGGCAGTTAGCGAGAAGTTATTTCATATTAGCACTTCACTTTAGACAGCCCTTACTAGTGAGAGTTTGAGGTCACCTACAATCACCTATAGTCTTATACAACCTACCCGGCGTATATACAGGACTGCGTCCATTGCGTCTACCCCTCCCCCTCATGGTAAGAAATCATCCTCATTTCTGATACTATATGCCAGGGTTCTAACTACCGTTAACTAATCCTTCTCTTAAACATCACATCCAACACTCATCACACAACTTTCACTCATTTCATACAACTCAAACATATCACTTTCAGACGTACAAACCATCATCTATCCATTAACTCAAAAGGATTAAATCAATTCCAAGTATTCATCCCACTATATCAACAGTACACCTCAGACATACCCTGTCTAGAATTACGGTATCACAGTATTACCAATAGCCATAGTCAATTGATTAACCTCTAGTCCCCAATGCCCGTGCAATGATATAGTTCAACAACCATAAGTTATCACATGCAATATATTCAACATGATCAATCTACAACTCAATATAACAACAAGTTATCACTTTCACATGTAACACATAGACATGTTTTTCAATACATATTTAATCATATAAACATGTTCTCAAGTCAACACATAACATATAATACATGTTATCACATAACCACTTAACATATTATCATGTAACCATATTTCACAGGCACATAAGCTCATTAATCGACCATGTTATATCTACACACGTTCTTAGGTTATCAAACTTAAGGCTATAACCTATCATTAAACTACATATGATATAAGCCTTTACCCATCATCCCTAGGTATTTGGCCAAGTGCCCTGATACCATGTTCTCACACCTCAATTTTTTACTCCTAGGAATCGGCGGCGATGTCCATCCATTAAGCCCTAATGAACTATTTTACCCTTTAATTACCACAAAAGCTTAATCATATACATATGTATATATATATATATATAGACAACTTAAATCAACTAATCCCAATGGACCTCAACCATACAACCCTTCAAATGATTTTATCACACAAGTGCGGGTACATAAATCTGTGTAATTTTTTTTATTTATGTTTGAAAATAAAACCATTGAAAATAGGGTTTAAAATACTCAATTTCAAAAAAATAATCATCTAAATCTGATTTGAAACGAAAAAGATATACTTGTTCGAAGTTAGGCAAAAACACAACTTAACCATGCATGCTGTAAAAAGGGGATCAATCTCCCAATGTCGATCAAGGCTAGGATTGAGTGTCGTTAATGCCAGGCAAAATCCTACAACATTAACTCATCAAAATTTCATCCCAACTTCAAATTCTAATATCTTATAATCTGTAAGTCCGTTTGACCTAAGATTTGACATAGATCACCCTCAACATGTCAAGTTTCTAACCTAATTTGAATAATTTACAAATCCCAACCAAAACTTGAGTTATACTCATGTCCATGAGATAGGCCAGATCAGGCACTCTTACCATAAAAGATGCATATTTTACTCAATTTAAATCCAAACAAAGCCCCATGACCAATCAAATTGAAGCTAATACAATTCTCCTTCTATACATATAAATTCCATTCATACCTTGAATCCAAAATGGACACTTTAGGCACGTGTTCCCCCCCCCCCCCAATGGCCATTCTAATGCCTTAAATTTCCATCCAAGAGCATTCATACATTCCTAATAATTAACCTATAATTCATAAAAATGCTTGGATATTAATGAGAATATCATCACCATTTGCAAGATCATGTATTTACCATATTCAAAACATACATATAGAGTATGAAATCATCAAACACAATTGCAACATATTCTTGAATTATAAAAAAAAAACATATTAAAGTTTAAGTTTCCATATACATATCAATATGCACCAAGTCTACATCCCAGACGTGCCAAATAGCAAAAATACAAAAAGGGAGTTCTTATGACTCCATGTCCATCTCATGAATGATCACCATCAATTACTTCCTTATCACGTCCTGAAAATGTAAATCTAAGGGGATGAGCAAGTTCGACGGCTCAAAGTAATATGTTGTGCAATTCATTCAAGTCCACATTTCATATAATCGCTAATAGGCACAGAATGTTGTGCATTTGATCCTTCTAATTTACATATGTTGATCATTTATTTATTTTTATATTAGTTTTTTTATGGTATTATTCTATTTTTGTCATTTTCAGATCCTTAGCTAAAAATATGGCTAATTCTGTGATTTTTGGGCTTTCAATGAGGCTTCCATAAGAACAAGAAATTGTCAATAGTTTGAGCCAACTTTCAATGATGAGTCCATGGATTGGGCCAAGCTATATTGAAGATTTAATGTAAAAGGGGCCAAAAATATGAATTGGTTCATTCATTGGATCAAGTACAAGTTCAAGACCAATCTCAAGCCCAAAATTCATTCAAAATATTGATCTGCGCACTGTTTGTATTTTGACCATAACTTCATGGTCCAAACTCCAATTAAGGTGATTTTTGTTGCTATGAAAGGCTAAAAGGGAGTTCTAAATACTTTTAGTTTTGAGAAATTTCTAAATCTGAGATCTTAGTGGTTGAAAGTGGCCAAAATAGTAGCATAAATATTTTGAGCAGATTTCTACTTTGATTATTTTATAAAATTGTGACAAGTGTCCAATGATATGACAAGCAACCACCACACTCAATGAATTTACCAAGTGATATACACATGGAGGGAGATGATCCAAATCTTCTAAAATGGGATACATATGGAGCTATTTAGGCCATAAGATGAGTTTAAGTGGAAGAAATGGTGGACACTCAAATTGCACTAACTTTGGCTATAAAAGGAAGGGAATTGAGTAGTGTAAAGAGAGGAGACTTGAGTGAAAAAATTCTGCACACATAGAGAAACATGAATTGTTCTCCAACCATGAAGACTTGTAACCTAGCCATGAGGAGCTAAAACTCTTCCTAGGGCATTGATGTAGCCCTAGCCAAGCATCAATGGTTTGTTAATAGTATTTTTATTTGGAATTGTTATATGTGTATAATAAGTTGTATAACTTTGAGGATTACATTTGTAATCAAATTATAAAGTTATACAATTGTTTCATTTGAACATAAATTCATTGGATTTGATAATTCATGCATAAGGAAGATGAATCGTTCTATAATTTTAATTTTATGTTATGTCTTTCATTTAAGTAGTTAGGTAGACGATTCATGCTAACTAGAGATGAATTATTATTATATTTTGATTTATGTATTTTCTTGAAGATATCATGGTGGTATGTGACAAATTCCATGAATCATGATTATACATATGTAACTTTTCCAAGTTGAAATACATTCGTCCATTGATTTGAGGCTAGTGGTGAAATCAATACATAAGTCCCTCTTTTATTTATCAATTTAAACTGTAACTATTGTCATTTATTTTATGTTAAACACATACCAAAAATATCAACCACTCTTTCAATGAATCAAATAAGACTAACTTAATCACATTCTCTGTGGGATCGACACCTTCATAAGAGCCCTATCTTACAAAGATTCGTGCTATTGTGAGTGATTTATTAAGAATTGGACAAGAACTATTTTGGTAAAACAAAGTACCCTTTTCAAGCACAATAATTTTTGGCGCCCTTGCCGAAAATGTTAATTAAATCTTGTTTGATTATAGTTAGGATTTGTAAATATTTTGGTATATAATTTTTTTATTAAGTGTGAAGGTACAAGAGTTGCTACAAGTTTTTAGAGTTGATCTTTCAAAGAAAATGGGTAAGTCTTGTATTTTACATTGTTTTAAATTCTTTTGAAGTATATATATTTATTTTTGTGAATTGTCAAATCACATGTTCAACATCAGCACCCTTGAGAGTTGATCTTTTAAGGACATCGGGTAAGTTTTACAATTTACATTGTTTACTTGTTTTCTTGACTTTATATTTAGTGTGTTTGTTTGAGTATTACTAGTATTTCCATTCTAAAAAAGAAAAAAATATATTTTCTTCTCCGAATGACTCAATTTTTAGTCACTCAGGTGAGTACCCTTTAATTTGAGTGGCAAAGAATAGTTAATATGAAAGCTTGGATGTTCCGTCATTAAGCAAGCCTAGTGCTTCTCCTCCTTTCATATGTACTACTTTGTTCTCGTTTTAAAGGCCCTTAATCGGTAAGCAATTAATTGTAAAATCCAAAGAGAAGTAGTTTTTAATAATTTTTGTTTTTGGTTGTTTTTGTGTGTTTAATTTCTTATTTTGTTTAATAGTTTATGTTTGGTTGCCGTTCGTTGTCATTACCATTACTTCCATTAAGAGCTCTTAGGCATCTTAAAGGAACTGTAAGGGACTTTAATTTACCTAGAGAATCTTTAATTGAAAACATGGCAAAAGATGGTGTAATACTAGTAATTGTAAAAGAAGTTGTACCACCCATAATGGTTGAGGAAGAAAAAAAACCAATGCTCCTTCGGGATCATTACATTCCTACCACATACAACTCTCCTTTAGGAATTCAATTACCAAATGTAACGGCCACCCATTACGAAATTAAGTCCAGTGTTATCCAAATGTTACCATCTTTTTATGGACTTAATAATGAAGATCCATATAAGCACCGTGATGAATTTCTTGAAATTTGATCTACCCTAAGATGCAAGGTTTTATGGAAGATGCCTTAAGGATGCAACTTTTTCCATTCTCTTTGAAAGACAAAGCTAAGCATTGGTTGAAATCCTTAGAAAATAACACGATTACTTCTTGGACACAGTTGCAACAAGAGTTCCTCCAAAAGTACTTTCTTATAGAAAAAACCAATCAAATTAAAAAATCTATCACTAGATTTGCACAAAGTGAAGGAGAACATTTCTATGAAACTTGGGAGAGATTGAAAGATCTTCTTAGGAAGTGTCATCATCATGCTGTCCCAAAACGGCAATTGGTGCAATGTTTCTATGATGGTTTAACTGAACCACATAGATAAATGGTTGATGCCTCTTGTGGTGGAACATTCATGCTAAAGAGTGAAAGCGAAGCTTGCAAAATTTTTGAGAATCTTAGTAAAAATTTCATACATCATGCTTCATCTAGTCATTCTAAGGTCAAAGGTCTCTTTAAAGTAGGCAATTCAGTAGATGTGTCTATTAAAGTGGATATATTGTCAAAGAAGATGGATTAACTGATGGCAGTAAGTCAAGCACCTCTTACTCAGTCATCTGAGCCACCTGAGCTGTGTCCATTTTGTTCTAGCCCATCACATCGTGTCAAAGATTGTCAAATCATTGGCCAATTTTTTGAACTTAGGTAAGAACAAGTGAATGTTACTTTCTCTAGACCAGGGTATAATCCATATTCCAATACCTATAACCTAGGATGGTGAAATCATCCTAATTTTTCATGGAAACCCCAAGCTATGGGAAATTCAAATCCTTAACCTATTGGACAATCTATACAATCCAATTTTGCATCCAATAGTCATCCTTTCAATCCCTCATCCAACTACGAACCTTCTCAACAACACCAGAACCAAGCAACTCCACTTCCTAGGCATTCAACTTTTGAAGACAAAATGTTGGTTACATTGAGCAATCTTGAGTCAAATACTTAATTGCTACATTCCCATTCTCAATCCATTTCTAAGCTAGAATCCCAAATTGGGCAAATAACTAATTCTTTGAATAGAAGAGAGAAGGGAAAACTTCTAAGTCAACCAGTGGTCAATCCTAAACCAAAAGGACAATACATGATTGATGAGAATATATCTAGTTCCTCTCATCATGAGCATGTCCAAGCCATCATGACCCTTAGGAGTGGAAAGGAGATAGATAACAAGATTGAGAAAAAGGAAGATGAAAAAAATGAGATTCCAAAAGTTCCAAAAGAAATCCCTAAAAATCCATATAATTTGCCCCAAAATTCAAAAGATTTTGTGAAACAATTGTCAAAGGACAAAGAAGTCAAGGATGAAGTTCTTTCTTCACCTATTCCCATTCTTGAGACCAAATATGAACCCAAAGCTCTATATCCTGAACGTCTCGAAGAACCATACTGTTACAAAAAATAAGGAGAAAAGATCCAAGACATGATGGAAGTTTTCAAGCAAGTTAAGATTAATCTTTCTCTTCTTGATGCAATAAAAAAAATTCCTTCATATGCCAAATTTCTCAAGGACTTGTGCACACAAAAGAGAAAGTCAAGGAGTCATGTTTTAAAGAAAATTCTTCTCAATGAGCAAGTTAGTTCCACACTACTGTACAACACACCTCCAAAATTCAAGGACCCTGGTGCTCTTACAATCTCGTGTGTCATTGGAAACTACTTCCTTACTTAGTATACTTATAGTTAGGCTTAGGAGAGCTTAAACCAACTCCAATTGTCCTACAACTTGTGGATAGATCAGTAAGCAACCTCGAGGAATCATTTAGGATGTACTCATAAAAGTAGACAAGTTCTACTTTCCAGTTGATTTCATTGTCCTTGACATTGAACCCATCTAAAATCCAAAAAAATATGTACCGCCAGTTTTATTCATTTCAAGTTTGTGATTTTTGACTTTTTATAACCTTAAATCTGTTTATGATGATTGCAAGTTGCCTTTAATTTATTCTTAAAAACTAGTTTGCTGCATATTTCATGATACTAAACATCTTGTTCTGAAAACCTTTTGCTAAAAATTTCAAGTTGATGAAATTATGTTTTATAATCTGTTTTTATTGAATTGGTTGTGCTATCCTAAAAGTTCAAACTGCTGAAACTTAACTTCCTATTGATGATTTGTTATTTTGAGGTATAAACCAAGTTGTATTGAGTTGAAATCTATATTGCTGAGTTGAATTCTATATGGCTGAGTTGAAATCTATATTGCTGAATTGGAATTCATATTGCTGAGTTGGAATTCTATTTTGCTGAATTCGAATTCATATTGCTAAATTGGAATTCTATATTGCTGATTTGGAATTGCATATTGCTGATTTGGAATTGTTGTTTTGTTGACATGGAATTGCTGATTTATTGTTCTTGAATTGTTGTTTTCAAGATTTACATAGTACCTATGCTATTTATAATTTGAACTGCTTGAGCTACTAATTTCTATTCCAGTTGTAGTTGTGTCCATTTTAAAAATAGGTACGAAGACAAAGAAATACTCGGACCCCTGATTGAAGTAAATTCCAAGCTGAATGATTGTTTAAGAAACTGAGAACGGGATTCATTGAAAGAGTGTCTACTACAAGTCTGTTGCAGCCACACTTCAATGGCGTATTTATTGAAGCCTATCTTTGAAGAGTTCAAGCGTCATTATATGCCAAGAAGTTCAAGTGCCTTATTTATTATCAAGATCAACCTTGAAGACTGACAATCAAAGCTTGAAAACTTACGGCTACTACATCAAACTGACTCCACTATCACTATGTATAGTTCAAGTATTGGGATACTTTGGACAGGGGGAGTGTGAGTGATTTTGGTGAGATTTGGTGAGAGAGAGCTTGGGCTTTGGGAAGCCTGGGCTGGGTTGAGAGTGGAAAAGTTGTTATGAGATTTGGTGAGAGTGGTTCAGGCCTAGGGAGGCTATGAACTGAGCTGAGAGCTAGAGTGACTATGTGGTGAGTGAGAGAGTGATTAAAAGAATTACTGTACTACCCTTTTAGACATAGTGGAGCTCAGCTCGAAGAGGTTTTTTACCCCACCTTGGGGTTTTCCTCTATAAATCTGTGTGTCGATTATTTTATGATTGTATGTGCCAGTTAACCTTGCAATATTAGGAAGAAAAATCAAAGAACCTATTCACCCCCTCCCCCTAGGTTCATCACTTAGATTTCACCAAACTTCAAGATCCTTTAAATCAAACTTTCTTTGTGTAGAACCATAGATCGGGACAAGGAGAATAAACTTTCCTTATTGGATGAAGCCCGAATCCACACTTCCACAACCCTCAATTTTCAGAACTCTCTAATGGGGGGCTTTAAACCCACCAAAGTGAAGAAGAAGATGAGGGGAGTAACTTTCTCTCTTAGAGCAAACTCCAAATCTCATTCTAAGCTGGTCAAAACCAAGGAAAAAGAATGGAGAAGTAAAGTTTGAGAGGGCAACAATGGCTGATCTCTCTCTCTCTCTCTCTAAAATCTGTCCCATTAATATTCGCTTAAGTGTATTGACCCCTCACCAAGGGTAAAATGACTATCTTGCCCTTAAGTCACTTAACGTACCTCCCTAAACTCCATTTTCGATTTCAAAAGCGGTTACGGCTCTAAAATCACTTCTTTAACTCATTAAAAATTTTATTTGGATCAAAATAAAAAATAAATATTTCCCAAACAAAAATTAAATTTTTGGGCCCACCCGACCTGCTTCTCGGGCTCGGCGATCCAAAATTCTCAAATTTACCCAAACGCTCCCAAAAATTCTCGGAACCTCTAAACAAGTTCCCAAACATATTTCCTATACTCAAAATATGTAAAACATCATTTAAAATGCATTTACAAAAAAATGATGAATACAATGAAAATCAGCCAAAATTGGTCCCAATTTCTACACAATCAGAGCTCCTTTTTAAGGGATATCTGCATTTTTATCCCTTCTTTTGTAATCAAAATTCTAATAAATACTACAATTTCTTTTGCGCTTCAATTTCTTCAAACATCCTACTTTGATTCTGCCTGATAGTTCAACACTTTATATTTTATGAATAAGATATCTTTTGGCAACCTAGGTCTTGGCTTTACTTAATAAAATAAAAAATATTTCTCATTCTATTTATCAATTGAGAGTTCTATGTTTATGATTGGCGTTTGGCACTTTACGCCTTAAATTTCTTTATTGAGGAGATCAACCAGGGGTTTTTCTAAGTGATAGGCTTGTAATGTTGACTACTTCTAATGTAAGCAATTAGTCATTTAGACCTCTTCTTTAGTGGGCTCAACACCTAGTTTGTAAGCGATCAATCATTCAAATCTTTGTTTTGGTGAGCTCAAAGCCTCTTTTGTAAGCGATCGATCATTTAAGACCTTAGATTGGGTGGGCTCAAGGCCTCTTTTATAAGCGATCGATCATTTAAGACCTTAGCTTAGGTGGGCTCAAGGCCTCTTTTGTAAGCGATCGGTCGTTTAATACCTTAGCTTTGGTGAACTCAAGGCCTCTTTAATAAGCAATTGGTCATTTAAGACCTTAGCTTGAGTGGGCCCAATGCCTATTTTTTTGTAAGCAATCAGTCGTTTAAGACCTTAGCTTGAGTGAGCTCAATGCCTATTTTTTGTAAGCAATCGGTTGTTCAGACCTTAGCTTTGGTTGTCTCAAGGCTTCTTTTTGTATGCAATAGATCATTTAAGGCCTTAGCTTGAGTGGACTCAATGTCTATATTTTTAAGTGATCGGTTGTTTAAAACCTTAGCTTGAGTGGGCTCAAGGCCTCTTTTTTATGTAAGCAATCGGTTGTTTAAGACCTTAGCTTTGGTTGGCTCAATGCCTATTTTTGTAAGCGATCAATCGTTTAAGACCTTAGCTTTAGTGGGCTCAAGACCTCCTTTTTTTGTAAGCGATCAATTGCTTAAGACCTTAGCTTTGGTGGGCTTAATGCCTATTTTTGTAAAAAGATGGTCATTCTGTTAAAACAAAACCAGCAAGAGAGTGGTGCTGCGTATATTTTTTGCTCAGCACCCTGCCTTGCTACAATTTTAATACCACTATCCTTTCTTTTATCTATAACAAAGTGCAGAGACTTTTATTCGGTGTCGGTCTATGTCCACTCACCTTTGATAATAAGCTTTGGTGGGCTAATAGGAAAAGTGAAGGTTGTATTGCCAAAGTTTAAACTCTAAGTTTTAATATATCGAGCTTAAACATATGATTTCCCCAAATGAATTGGACAATAGTCTTCATAGAATTTGCAATTAGTTACCTTGATGGCCAAATATTTTTTTGGCGTAAAGAAAAAATAGGCAAGACAGTGCCGTTGTGCAGGTATTTTTGCATAGTGGCCATGTCTTGCCACAACTTGTAGAGTTTGACTTTACTCTTTATTTATTGAAGAGTACGGAGTTTTTTTTTCAATGTGGGACAATGTCCTTTCCTCTTTTGACAGTAAAGTACTTTAGAAATATGCATTTTTATTATGGAGCTTTTTTATTTTTGGGAAAAGCATGAGATATACTATCAAAAAGAAGAATCTAATTCTTGTGTAATAGAATTCAAACATAATACCTCCTCAAATGGGTTGCATTCCAAGGCTTGTGAATTGGCTCTACATCGTTAACTTTGCAAAGCTTGTATGTACATTTTCCAATTACTTCTATGACTTTGTATGGGCCTTCCCACCTTGCTCCGAACTTCCCAAGATTAAGTTCCTTTATATTATTAGTGACTTTCCATAGTACCCAGTCTCCTAGACCGAATGCTCGATGTTTCACCTTTTTATCATAACTATTTTTTACCATCATTTGATATGACACAAGCCTTATTTGAGCTGCCTCCTTTTTTTCTTCCAGGAGATCTAGATTTCATTCTAGCAGTTGATCATTCTACCACATTTCTAGTACTTATGTTTTGATTGTTGGGGTATACAGATCGGTTGGTATCACCGCTTCAAATCTGTAGGCCAGGCAGAAAGGACTTTCTTTGGTTGGACGTCTGGGCATCGTTCGGTAGGCCTAGAGCACTTTAAGTAGCTCGCCCAGCCATTTGCCCTTCTGAGCCTTTAGTTTTTTTCGAACGGATTCAAAAATGGTCTGATTGGTTATTTTTTCTTAGCTATTCCCCTGTAGATATGGTTTTGAGGAGAATTTCTAGTTGATTCCATATTTTCTAAAGAACTTCTTTATCGACCAATGGTCAAAGTTTTTGGCATTGTCACGCCCCGGAATCCGGACCGCGGGGACTCCCCCGGACCGACCCGAATCCCCAGTGTGAACCCATTCACTCAACCCCATGAACGACCTTAACCACACTCATGTGATAGTATCAAGCTCTAATACCATGTTGTCACACCCCAATTTCTAACTTCCGATAACCGAGGGTGAATAGTAAAGGTTCCACCTGATTCGCGCCCATAAATTGATAAATCTCTAGAACCTAAATTCATGTGCATTTGGAATTTGAGTTTAAAACTTATTCCATTAGAAAGAGGATCCAAATATACTCGATTTAGAAAAAATCACACTCAATTCCAATCTAAAACGAAGAAGTTACGTCAAATTAAAGTTTGGATAGATTTTTGAGTTTGCTGTGAATAGTAACTTCGATTGTGCAAAATGCTAGTTTTGATTGTGCGAAATTAACTTCGATTATACGAAAACTTCAGGCCTTCGAGACTTGGCACCCTGTATTATTTTGCACAATCAAAATGGGCATTTCGATCGTGCGAAATTACCCCTGTCTGGACCCTAAAATAAAAATATTTTGCCACCACTTCGTACAATCAAAATGGGGGTTTTAATCATGCAAAATGGACATTTCGCACGATCGAAATGCCCTCCACAAGACCTCCAGCAACCCTATACATGGCCCATTTTGAGCCCAACTCACATTCTATCATCCTAGAACCTCCCATACATGATCTATAACATAATTAAAAGACGCTAACATCAATCACATACTCAAAATCATATTTATGATTAAATTATACATCAAAATGAATCATTCTCTTTCACAACCATAATCTATTCATAATGAAAATATCATCAAATGAACTAAATGTTAACACGAGCATTGCATAAACTAATCCATTGTCTTTTCATACCCAATAAGCTCATAATCCAATGCATACATCCAAGCTATATTTGTCCAAATATAACCACAACTTGAAATGAAGTCTCATGCCACAAGTCGGTATAGATAGCCACAATATATACAATGTCCAAAAATAGAGCAAGAAGCTACCAAAATCCCACTTGGTCGTTTCAAGGGGTGAGCACCACAGTGGCTCAGTAAAGATACCCCAACCCACCTAAGTGCCAACTCAAAACGACCTCATAGATGCATGTCATAACATTTCACGTATCATTCAACATACATTATATTTATTCACAATAATGCATATATATATAAGAATGCATTTAGCACACATCATGCTTCATGATTTAAAATGAAAGCAATATTACACACTTGTCTCTCTCTTGGACTCAACTGATACCCTAACATGATTCTTGACCAACCATCTGACTAAGATATTTCCTACATATAGCGGAATCCATCACCGAATATTCTCTACTCCAAGGTGAATGGACCACTTCAGAATTCGTCACTGAGTATTCTCTACTCCAATGTGATCGAACCGTCACCGAGTATTCACTACTCCAAGGTGATTAAATAATTTTGGAATGCGTCATCGAGTATTCTTTACTCCGAGGTGATTAAACCACTTCAGAATTCATCACTGAGTATTCTCTACTCCAAGATGATCGAACTGAAACATGACCATCACCAAGCATTATTGCTCCAAGTGAACAAGTTATTCCACCACATTTCTCCATTCTCCTCATAACGGCCCTACACATACATTTCAAACACATATGGACCAAGCATTTAAAATTCATGCTTCACAATACATAAGCTAGTTATAAAAGAACATAACATGCATTTCATATTCATTAATCCACCTATATACTTTCCTACATATGCAAACCCTAGCATAAGTAGCATACGCTCACAAAATTCATTTAAGCACGTATTTATCATACTTCACCAATGCACACCATTTCTATACAAGGATAGCATGCATTTTAAATCACATGATAACATATAACATAATTATGTTCATTTAACAAATTTTTCACAAAAGTGCACAAAACCTAGCATATAAATGCACATGTTCATTTCTCTCACTCATTCACTCCTCTTATCATACATATTACCATTTACATACTAATTGCATTTAATGAATTAAAGAGAGATAGAAACTCACCACATTCCACCCCTCACACCATTCTAAAACATGTAATAAACAACCTTAACTCTCACCGTTTCTCCTGAAACCCTAGAATCGACAATTAAATGAGAAAAGAAGCCCCTATCTCAAAAATGAAGGCCTTCAAAGCACTTCATCAAAATTCCAGTGATGTCTATCCTACCAAACCACAAAGATATTCAATTCAAATGAAAGCTCTTGTCGTCCCCTACGTATCCCCCTTCTCCGTCAAAACTCGAATCACCACCGAAGCTAACCAAAATCTAGAGAGAAGGGAGAGAGAACAAGAGGGAAATGTTAGAGAGAGAAGGAACCATGTGAAATGGTTGGGATCACTCTCAGCCATATATTTAAAAGTGCTTTAGGGTGTGAAATGACTATTTTGCACCTAAACCACTTAACGTACCTTTTCGGGCTCCATTTTTAATTTCAAAAACTCCTACGGCCTCGAAATCACTTCATCTACCCTTTAAACATTCCATCTAAACTATTCTCAAAAATAAATATTTTTAAAAGTTTTTTGAATTTTTGGGCCCACTTAAGTCGCATCTCAGGCTCCAATTTGACCAAAAAGTTAAACTTCTCCAAATCTTTCAAAAACTTACCAAAACTCTTAAAACACTTCCCAAACATGTACCCCACACTCAAAACATGTTAAAAACCACTCAAAATGCATTTATGGCGATTTTGATGTGAAAAATGTAAAATTGACCAAAATTGGTCATGGTCTCTTCAAGCATTGTCTATGATAATGGATTCTAGCAAATCAAAATGAAAGATGATGTTGTTCTAGATAGACCTTTTTACTTGCACGCAGGTGATCATTGCATAGGCTTCTAATTCGACCCATTTTGTGAAGTAATCTGTGGCTAACAAGATATATTTTTTGCTGTTGGCAACTTTAGGGAGTGATCCAACTGAATCCATCCCCCATTTCATGAATGGCCAAGAACTGGCCATGGTGGTTAGATCTTCAGGGGATTGATGGGGTATTCTTGCATGTCTCTGGAATTTATCACATCTTCTCGTATGTTCTTCAGAATCTCAGGCTATGTACGGCTAAAAATACCCCTGAGTAATGGCCTTATAGACCAGCGATCTCCCCCCTGAATGATTCTCACACATGCCTTCATGAATTCTGGAAAGTACTTTTTTCATTTATGAAGGTGCCACACATCTTAAGTATTGTCTTGAGAACGACCTTCTATAAAGATATTTGCTGATCATCGAATATCTTGAGGAATTCATTCTAATCTTTCTTGCTTCTTCTTTTGAGGTTGGTAATATTCCACTAATGAGATAAGCCTTTATAGGATCCATCCAACTGGGTTGGTTCTCTAAAGTCAGTACTTCATTTCGAATATGGATGCTAGGCACTTACAAAGTGTCGATCAGCACTAGCTTGACCAGGTCTGGCTGGGCTGTTGAAGTCAAACATGCTAGTTTGTCAGCTTCCAAGTTTGAGTCCCTTGGGATTTGAGAAACCTTGACTTGGTTAAACTCTCTGAGTTCTGTTTCTGCCAAATCTTTGTAAGCTTTCATGCGATCATCTTTTGGAAAGTAATCCCCACTAATCTATTTCACAATTAGCTTTGAATCACTAAAAACTCACAGATTTTTTACCTCGAGTGTTTGTGCTAGTCTTAATCCTGCTAACAACGCTTCATATTCAACTTCATTGTTCAATGCAGGAAATTCTAGGCGGATTACTTGTTGTAGGGCAATCCCAGCTGGAGTTTGGATCTCTATGCCAATGTTTGATCCTCTCTGTGTTGATGACCTATCGACATAGAGTTTTCATTCAAGTTGAGTTGAAACTTTTGACTCCTTATCATTCTCTAGCTCGTACTTAAGCAAGAAATCTGCAACTACCTGCCCTTTTACTGTGGTCCGAGGTTCATAAGTTACGCCATAGGCTCCCAATTCAATCGCCCATTTAGTGACTCTTCCTGACTGATCAGGCTTATGGAAAATTGCTCTAATTAGATAATTGGTCGGGATAATGATTGGGTGAGCCTCAAAGTAGTGCCTAAGTTTCCTCTTTGCTTGGACTAGGGCTAGCACAATCTTCTCAACCTTTGAGTACCTCTGCTCTACCTTAGTCATGGTCTTACTTGAGTAGAACACTAGGTATTGCTTTTTGCCAAGCTCTCTGATCAGAACTGCACTCATGGCTGTTTGAGATACCGCAAGGTATAAATACAGAGCCTCTCTTGCATTTGGCACTGAAAACGCTGGCAATTGAATTAAACACTGCTTGAGCTTTACCAGGGCTTCGTTTTGCTTAGCTCCCTATACTTCTCTTCCCTTTGTTCTGATGGCATTGAAAAATGGCTTACACTTGTCAAAAAGCTGAGAGATGAATCTACTCAGAACAGCGATGCATCCTATTAGGATCTAAACATCCCTTTGAGTTTTTGGTTCCTCGTTCTGAAGAAGAGCCTTCACCTGAACTATACTTGATTCTATTCCTGTTTGGTTCACTATATGCCCTAGGAATTGCCCCAAAAAAATCCCGAAAGAGCACTTTGAATGGTTTAGTTTCATGTTGTGATTTTGTAGGTTGTCAAATACCTCCTATAGATGTCTTAGGTGATCTTCCTTTTTAAGACTTTTTGCCACCATGTCATTTATGTATGCTTTAACCATTGAACCCATCAGGTTTTTGAAGACTTTGTTGATCAGTCACTGGTAAGTTGCACCAGCGTTCTTCAGTCCGAACGGCATCACCTTGTAGCAATAGATCCCTTTTTCGGTGATAAACGAGATTTTTTCTTAATCGTGTAGATTCATCAAAATTTGATTATACCCCGAATATGCATTGAGAAACGTTAACCGCTCATATCCGATTGTGGCATTAACCATTTGATCAATCTTTGGAAGATGAAAGTTATCCTTGGGGCAAGCTTTGTTCAAATTGGTGAAATCTATATAGATTCACCACTTGCCATTCTTTTTTTGCACCACCACCACATTTGAGAGCCAATTCGAGAACTGTACTTCCTTGATAAAGCCAACCTAAATGAGGCAATCTATTTTTGCTGCTATAATCTGAGTCTTTTCTGAAGTGAATCATTTTTGCCTGTACTTCACAAGTGGGTAATTTGGGTTAACATTGAGTGCATGGCATGATATTGAAAGATCAATCCCTGACATGTTTGTATGATCCCAAGTGAAGACATTTGTATTCTTTTTTAGCAACTGTATTAGCTACGTTCTTTCTTCTTCGCATAAAAAGGTCCCCAGATTTGTGGGATCTTTGCCGGGATAATCTCTACCTCTTCGAGCCATTTTTCAATCGACTTCTCTTTTTTTTGCTCTCGTGGAACGCCCTTTGGTAGAGAATTCTGTAATTGCTATTTGGCCTGGTTATCCTTCACCATCTTCCCTTTCAGAGCAAGGGCATAACACTTCTTAGCGACTACTTGGTCTCCTAGGATGTCGATTGTATCACTTCCATTCGGCACTACACACCTCATTACCTAATGGAGTGTTGATGGAATCTCTTGCATCCTGTGTATCCAACCTCTTCCCATTATCCTGTTATACGAAGAGTTGAAATCGAAAATGACAAAGGACTCAAACAAAGTTCTGGTTGTTGTTGTTACTAGGAGTTCTATTACCCTCATTAGAGCACTTGTCTTCCATCGAACCCCACCAGCGGCTCAGCAGTAAGCTTAATGCGTTTTGCCTCTAGGTCCATTTTTTTGAAAGCCCATTGGGTTAGGACATTCGCATTGCTTCCTACATCCACCAATGCTCTTTTTATTTCGCAATTGGATACGATGAGGCTAATCATAAGCGGATCTTTGTGTGGTGTTTAGATTTTGCTCATATCCAAATCTATAAAGATGATTGAGACTTTAGCTAAACGGTTATACACTGAGTAGACCTCTCCAATCCTCTAGACTTTTTGAGCATTCTTTAGGTGCGATCACCTTTTAGATTCATTTTCTTGATCCAAGGTCGATCGGCCATAAATAGTGTTGATAACGGGAGTAGGGTTCTATTGTCTGCTCGTCCTCGGTTGAGATTGATCAAAAGGTTTGGCTTGCTCTTCTCAAATAACATATTCTGATAAGCCATTTTTAGCGATCAGAGCCTCCAACTGTTGCCCTAAACTCCTGCATTCATAGGTGGTATGCCCAATGTCACTACAGAGAGAACAATGTTTGTTCTTATCCCTCTGCTCTAGGGGTTGTCTGATGGCTGGAGGTGAGCGAAAGATCCCCTTGCTTTTGTTCTCATAATAGAGCCTGGCCAGAGATACTTTCAGATGGGTGATCTTCTCTTTGACTTTTTGCTTTTTTCGCTGGTTATTGAGTAGATGAATGAGTAGCTCGGGGTGGCTTTACCTTAGCGATCTAGTTTTTTGTCTATTGTCCCATAGTAATCAAAGTTGATCATTATTTTCTAGCTACTTCATCCTCCTCTATCCTCAAGTACTTCTGAACCCAGAAGTTTAGGTCACCCATATCCATAGGGACACTTTTTACTAGAGATCTATGGAAACCTTCCTCTGGTAGAACTGCTATTTTGAAAGCTTTTACTATCACGGTTTGATCGCACTGATTTATCATCGATATCTCTAAATTGAAGCACGTTAAGAAATATTTCAAAGTCTCTCCTTTAAACTGCCTCATGGTAAATAATAAGGAGATTGTCCTTTTTTGTTCTTGGTTTCTAGCGTACTGGGAAACAAACAGCTTGCACAGCGTTTCGAAGTTCGAGATCGAATGAGGCAATTATTGTTTGAACCATAGTAACGCTAGCCCAGATAGGCTAGATGTAAAGATTTTGCACATGAGCGCATCATTTTTGGCATCCTAGGTCATCTTCTACTGATACTGATAGATATGTTCCACCAGATCTGTCCTTCGATTGAAGTTGACGAACGTAGGCAGGGTAAACCTTCTCGGTGCTAGCGCTCGGTTAGCTAGATAGCAATATCGACTACCTTTCAATTCATCGATTTCCCATTGCATCTGGGCTCTCCATTTTGGGTAGAATTGTGCGGGATTAATTCGATCTTCATTAGGCTGATCAAGGTGTGGGTTTCTGCCTGTGGGTCGGTTGTGATGAGAAGCAATCAATGAGTAGTTACTAGACCCGATTGCTTCATTCCGTTGTCGTCCAGGGTCTCTCGCACATTTGTCATGTTTGACACTTACTTGGAGGTCAGCGATCTGCTGGCATAGAGTCTCGTTCTGCTGGGTTAACTGCTGAACGTTTGGCTATGCCAGAAGATCCTGGATGTTTGGCTGTACAGGTGGCACCCCCCTTTAATTCCTAAGGGATTTGCCTAGATCTGCCACGTCATAAGTATTCCTTCTTATGTCCACCATGATTACGAATTCTTAAGTTTTGAATAAAAAACGATAACATGTTTCCCACAAACGACGCCAAAGTGTTGGTACAAAAAATTGCTTAACTAATTTCCTGCCAATTAATTCAATGCACACACCCAATAATTTCAAGAACACAATATTTTTTCAGAGAAAGAGTGATGAGGATTCGGAGATTCTTTTCATTCATCTTTCCAGATATTTATACAAGTTAAAATTTAAATCCTTTTAGGACTCCAATTTCCTTATTTGCAGCTATCTTTCCTCTCAAGGATATAGATTCCTAATATAGTTTAGACTTATGTTTAAGTTGGGCCGCTTTTGGCCTTATAAAGAGGTGACTGGGCCCATTCTTCCTTTTGAGACTATTCTTTGGGGGTTCTGCTGAACTTTGGGCTTGAATCCTTTTGGATTTGGCCTGTTCGCGTATTAGTTAGCCCATGTGAATAGCTGAGGGATTTTTTTTTCCTACACCACTATTCCCGCTAAGATGACTCCTCAACATTTAGAAACTCTCACTAAAATAATATACAAATGCATTACTTTTCTACAAAAAAAAAAAATAGAACTATAATATTTAATAAAAAATGATGAAGCTTCTGAAAGTCGGAAGTTTCAGACACCAATAATTTACTTTCAGAGGACCTTGAGAATGACAAGTGATGGCTACTCTCTCGAATTGGGATGGGTTTTAAAAGAATTTTTAGAGCCTTTTTGGTTTAGTTTTTTGAAAACAGATATTTCTTTTAATTGAGTTTTTAGAAAACTATAACCAAACAAGGTTTCGTACAGTATTATGATTTTGAATTCTCTAAAAGTAAAAACCGAACTAAACAAACTTCTTTTACTTGGGTCAATACAAAGTCACTAAAGACTTGATGTTATGATTTTCAATTCTCTAAAAGTAAAAATCGAACTAAACAAATCTTAAACTTCTTTTACTTGGGTCACAATACAAAGTCACTAAAGACTTGATCAACACCATTTTCCTTTAATTGCAAAGTTGCCTCGTCCAAATATCCGAAAGACCAAAAGGTTCATAAATCATAGGCAAAAGTGCAAAAAATTCCTTTTGAAGTTTCCTCCATGTGCAAAAAGTCCCCTAAACTATTTTTTCGAACAAATCAGTCCCTCATCTTACAAAAGTGGGCAACTTGACCCCTTGACAAAATTATAATGACACATAAACCCTTTACTATGAGCATTATATCATTCTCTCTATATATATAGTGTTTTTTAAAAATTCAAAAAATAAAAAATAGTTAGATAAAATTTCCCATTAATAAGTTTAGAAACATAAAATAAAATAAAAGGCTAATAGAATTTTATTTAAGATTTTTAAAAATAAAAATATAACTAACATATATACTCTTTTCTCTACCAGTATAGTCAATAGTGTTTTCTAAATAATTTTTTTTTTAAAAAGAGTTTGATAAAAAGTGTCATTGAAAATATTTTTTTCTTTGATTTGCTAACTATAGTACGAAGCACTACTGTAATAATAATAAATAATTAGAAACATAAAAAAGTAAAAGGCCAATAGAATTTTATTTATTCCATAATTTTATCAAACTATTTTTTTAAAAAAAAATTATTTAGAAAACACTATACTAATAATTAAATAAATAAGTCGCACTCAGTGCATAAAGCTCCCGCTTGAGTAGAGTCTAAGAGAGGTGGATGTCAATAAGCCTTACTCCCATTTTTGGAGAAGTTGCTCCCAAATCTCAAACCTACGATACATCGCTTTGGACGAGGGCATTTTATTTAAAAACTTAAATAAAGTTCTATTAGTCTTTTATTTATTTTTTTATTTCTAAACTTATTATTTGAAAATTTTATCTAATTATTTTTTATTTTTTTGAAAACACTATATTTATAGAGAAAATGGTATAATAGTCATAGTAAATGATATATATGTCATTATAGTTTTGTCAGAGAGTCAAGTTGCCCACTTTTGTAAGATGAGAGACTGATCTACTGCAAAAAATAATTTAGGTAGTGTTTTTGCACATTGAGGAAACTTCAGGGGTTTTTTTTGCACTTTTGCCTAAATCATATGATAAACTGAAAGATCACAATAAGTCAATAAGACTAGGGATCGCAATGGGCCAGGGGTCCCCATCCTCGTTTCCGTCTCCGTTTAACAAAGTAAAATCTGTTCTTGTCCAAAACCGTTTATCAAAAGACCCATATTCTTTCCCTCCCTTTTTTGTATTCCCCCACCTTGCTTGGTTTAACAAATTTTTTGGGACAAAATACTAGGGTTCTAATTTATGAAAAAGGTATTTTAGTATCTTTAGTATTATATGGAGGTATTTAAGTAACTATATAAACGGGGCAGAGTACCTATCTTCGTCCTTGCTCTGTACCAGCACAGATTAATTCATCATTAAAAATGGTGAAATTTTAAAGTAAATGTGACAAAGTTGTATTGTTGGGGACTGCAGAAAAAAGTTTACCGAAGAGGATTCAAGTCCGGTGGTATGATGGTATCTCTTTTCCTTTCAAAGCGAAAGTGAAAGTGAAAGGTAAAAGTTTCTAGTCTCTCCAAAAGCATTGTGAGAGTTATTTGCGTAGATAAATTTTTTTTTTTATTGCGTGAATTATTTTGTCGAGATACAAATAAATAAATAAACTCAAGTCCACAGCTTGATTTAACCCATTCTATGATTCAACGTTTATACTTTTGAGTTTGGATTGAGGTAAAGATTTAAAATTGAGTTATGTTCAATTGAGTGACTATTTTGCCATTAGATATGTAGGAGACTCTACATGGTATTTTAATAAATGAATTAATTATTTCCTTAAAAGTGTATAGTGTGAGATTGTTTCTAAGATAAATTTATGCCATTTTGCATTCTTTATTTTTTCTATAAAAAAAAATATAGTGCAAGAGTACTTTATGAAATACAAGCATCATTTTTCAAAAACAAAATTTTCAAAATAATAATTATAAAATTAAAATAAAAAAAGTTCATGAACAATAGTTTCTTATATAATTCTTCAAAAAAGAATTATACTATTTAAATAAATAAATAGATTGCATAGATTATTATTTTTTCACACCATCACATTAAGTTCAACAATCATGAAATCATTAAAAAAAATAAAATAAAAATGACCGAGTTATCCAATTTCCCTAGTTTCAAGTCCAATACTCAATGGGGGTGGGTTAATATCTTGGTGGACGGTAATAAATTTTTTTTTTTTTAACCGGACTAAAATTGGTTATAGTAATAGAATCTTTTTTTTAGTACACTTGAGCCCACCAAAGCCTATCTGTAGATTCGCCCAGGGTTATAAACAATAGTTAAATGCACTAATCCTAGTTACCTTAATATAATCTTGGGAAAATTACACTGACCTCCCTCATAAATAGGCAAAATAACAGATACCTCTTCTGTAGTTTCAAAAATTACACTGACCTCCCCTGTTAGTGTACCTTTTGTAAGACTGACCTCCCCTGTCAGCAGTGCAGGTATGAAAATTGATAATGTCATTGTATATTTGAACTGAAAACCCCAAAATGCCCCTAAAATGTATGAAAGGACTGAAATACCCTCATTTAATATATTATTTGTGGATAATTTTGCCCCACTATTCATCATCTTCTTCCCCAATAAAATACAGCACTGTATATACATATATATACAGCACTATATATATATATACACACACACACAGATAGTTTGGGGCTTTTGCATCAAATTGTAATTATTTGTATATATATGTATATATACAGAGAGAGACATAGTTTGGGGCTTCTGCATCAAATTGTAATTATTTGTATTTAATTATATATATATATATGTACATATATACATATATATATATGCATACAGAGAGAGAGATAGTTTGGGGATATATATATATAAAGAGAGATAGTTTGGGGCTTTTGCAATACAGTAATTCTAGCAAGTAAAGGCATTTAACACAATATAAATGTATATGACGAGTGCAGAAGGTACTAAGATGAACAGAGGCCCGACGGCGGTGAAGCTTTCCCAGCTCCAACAACCCAACTTCCCTAACTTTATCTGAATCAAATCCATAAGCGCCACCGTAAAAAACACGCAGCCAGAAACCGATCCAACCGCTGAAGCCAGAATCCCGGCTTGTAACGCCTTCGTGCTAACGTGCGCCGTGGGGACACCACGGCCCATCAGGCCGCCGACGTCTCCGTCGTTGGCTGTTCGGATGGCCAATTTGAGGGCAAAGATAATGAGGCTGGAGAAGAGGAAGGAGCTAAAGGAGTAGATTTGGAAGGAGACGAGGTGTTCGGCGGCACAGGTGGTGGTGATGTCGACGAGGGTGTAGTTGGGTCGGTTGGGTTGAAGGCTTCTTCGTCGGCCCAACCCCATCGATGACCCCTCCACTCTGGATCTACCACTGCCTCCGATAATTTGAAAGAAACCAAGGCTATGGCTTGGCTTTCCCCCTTTGAAACCATAGCTTTCCCCCACAGATAAGAACATTCCATATATTATAATCTCTGTTTCATACTCAGTTCCATATATATATACACACAAACATATACAAATCTCAATTCCATATATATATATATATATAATCTCTATTCCACACACACACACACACACACACACACATAAATATATATATTTTATACACTTTTGCATATATTGGTGGCTTTGATGAAAACTGAATGTGGGTCTTGGGCAATTATGTCTTTTTATGTAATAGAATTTTTTCAATTATTTAACAATTGAAATACACGGGTATAATAGTCATTTTATCACTTTTTAAGTCTGACAATATTGACAGGGGAGGTCAGTGTTATTTTTGAAACAACAGTGGGGTATTTGTTATTTCGCCTATTTATAGAGGAGGTCAGTGTAATTTTCCCTATAATCTTTTAACAAGTAAGCTATTACAGAACAACATACAATGATTAGACTCATAATTACACTTTATTGTGTT
Organism: Cornus controversa; assembly: GCA_026545225.1. Lineage (NCBI taxonomy): Eukaryota > Viridiplantae > Streptophyta > Magnoliopsida > Cornales > Cornaceae > Cornus > Cornus controversa. The sequence goes on along the minus strand of CM048854.1, from coordinate 21,031,697 downwards.
GAGAAAAAAAAAATAGTACATTACTCTAACAGAGGTTTATCTTAATTATTTTCAAATTAAAATTTTTACAAAATTACTCTTAAAACAAAATCAAATTTAATATATAATTACAAAAGTAACTTCAAGTTATAATGCGAAAAATAATCTCCATTTCTAATTACTTGACCGAGATTAACGATGTCACAACATTATCGTCATCAAAAATAGTATTGAAATTTTAATTTTTTTTTAATGGACTTACAGTTAATTGTCAGAGTAAAGTAAACCAAACTTAGAGGAGGTTGAACACCATATTTAGACCTTGTTTAGATTGGCTTTGGAAAATCAACTTTCGACTTTTAAATTCAAAAGTCGTTTTAGAGAGTGTCTGGATTTGTAAGGTTGAAAATTTTCAGAGTCCAGAAAGAGCGTTCAAAGGAAGCTGGTACCAACTTTCTCATATACCTCTGCTTATCTTTTTCTTCTACGTAAAAACCGAAGCAAGAGTTCTGTCAAACAGGGCCTTAGTAGGGGTGCACAAAGAATCGGTGGAACCGGAATCGGAACCGTACCTAAATCAAATCGAACCGTTTACTACGGTTCCAGTTCCAAATTTTAGGAACCGTTCACTATGGTTCTGGTTTGGTTCTAAGTCAAGGAACCGAAACCATTAGAAAAATATATATATAATATATAAATGAATAATAATAGCTTCTAAGTTTAATGTTCTATATAAATTTATAATATATAAAGTATAAATAATATAATATATAAATAAATACTTATACATTCTAAATTTTAGTGTTCTATTTATATATAAAGTATAAAATATATAATATATAGATAAATACATTTAGTTTCTAAGTTCTAATGTTCTATATATTTATATAATATAAGATATATAAATAAATACTAATAACTTCTAATCTATTGTTATAATTAGGAGTGTACAAGTATAAGTGTGTATCTTGCCAATGTTTTCAAAAAAAAAAAGTTGACAAAGAACCGTTGAGTAATTAGAATCGGAACCAAATCAAATCGAACTTTATGGTTTCGATTTTGGTTTCAAAATTAAGGAATCATTAGAAAGAATTTCGATTCTAGTTCTACCAAGAACTGTAAAGAACGATACCGTGTGCACTCCCTAACATTTAGGCAAAATCTTTGGTGGAGTAATTTATCCAAATAAATTAAATAAAAAGGAAGAAAATGGTATCACATTAGTTCCAAGAAAAATGGAGGCCACTTGTGTAAAATCGCTTTCCCAAAGTCACAAAGTCATCAACATTCATCAACAACGCAAATCAGTCTCTCTCATCATCGTCTCAGAGAGAATAGCAGAGTTAATACGAAATCAAGGAGCCAAACACTGATAGCTCTTTCAGATCTCAGTATCACCGACAGACAGACATGTCGTCTTCTTCAAGCTTCAGCGGCGATGAAACGGCACCTTTCTTTGGCTTCCTTGGAGCAGCTGCTGCCCTAGTTTTCTCTTGTAAATTCCTCTCCACTTCGCTCTTAGATCTCTCTCACTTTTTAGCATTCGATTTTCCTTTTAATCTGTTTGTTTCCATGGAAAATCCTTTTCAGGAAAAAGGAAATATAGTTACATCCATTCAACATGAAATGGAGTAAAAAAGATTTATTTTTCATTATATGGATAAAGTTTTTTCCCTTATTAGTCATTTTTCCGTTAAAAAGACACCCAATATGTGCATTTTGATCCTTATATGCATTGTAATATATAAATTTACACTAATTGGATAAAGCTTTTCCCTTGTCGTCATTTTTCCGTGGAAAAAAAGATCCAATATGTGCTTTTTGATCCTTATATGCATTTTAATATATGAATTTACACTAATTGGAGCATTAAGCACGTTTCGTATCGTTTTCCCGGAAAAGATTTTTGAGGATAAATTATACAAACATGGACTTCTGTTTGTTTATTTTTTTCGTTTGTCTGTTTTTTCTAAAGGTTTATTATTCGGATGATAGATTGTCCATTGGCATTAAATGGTAGTCCCTCTTCATTATACTGGGAAAATTTGGTGAATTGATTTTGTGTTATACAAACGGTCTTTTGTTGATTTTTGTGTTTTTAGTAGCTTCCTTAAAAGAAAACCCATTCTCCATATGCTTTTTTTTTTTTTTTTCAATTTTACCAGGAAGAAATTTTAGGAATTGATATGTTTTAAGCCATTCATATGGTTTTTTTGAAGGCATGGGCGCTGCATATGGAACTGCAAAGAGTGGGGTTGGTGTCGCCTCCATGGGAGTTATGAGGCCTGAACTTGTCATGAAATCGATTGTCCCCGTTGTTATGGCTGGAGTTTTGGGGATATACGGGTTGATTATTGCTGTAATTATTAGTACGGGTATAAACCCGAAGGCCAAATCTTATTACTTGTTTGATGGGTATGCACATTTGTCGTCGGGTCTTTCTTGTGGTCTGGCTGGTCTTTCTGCTGGAATGGCAATTGGGATTGTTGGAGATGCTGGAGTTAGGTAATCTTTTTACTGGTGCATTTTAGTTTTCTTGGCTGTTAATGGGTGTTTGATTCATTGCTATTATATACATTTTGTCTGTGTGTAATTTTCTCAAGATAGGTAATAAAATGTATCTTCAAGACATAAATGGCTTGTTTGATTCAGTGATTTAAAACAATTTTTAACTCTAAAAACAGGATACTGTGTACGGAGAACTAAAAAAGACTGCTATATGAAATTCGGTCTTTTTTAACACTTTCTTTTCAGATATCATCTTTCATTTTCTGACAATCAAACGAATTTTCAATTTGCTTTGATTTTCCATCTGAGAATATAACTATTATCAGAATACTGAACCAGGTAAATCCCAAGTTATCTTTTTTTGGAGTAGAGTAGGTAGTTTCAGTTATTTACACTCTAATTACCTTGTGATTGTGCAACAAAGCAAAGTTACTGGCAGAACTTGACATCTTATTTGAGGTAACCAACAATGGCTAATTTTGATATCTGATGCGAGGTAACTTATAAACCTTGTTAACAACATTATTTTATGCCATTCAACCCCATTTTTATTCAATACTCAACTTAACTCAATAAAGCCTTTTCCCAACTATTTAGGGTCGACTACAAGAGATTTTTTTTTAGCTAAACCACGTGTGTCATATTTTTCCTTACTAATTCTACCCATGTTAATTTTGACTTTCCCCTTCCGGCCTTCCCCTAGTATTACCCTCAATGTGGACCATGTCACTCCTCCTAACTGGTGCATTTAGTGGTCTTCTTAACACGTCTACAAACCATCTTAATTGATTCTTTCATTTATCTCCAATAGGTGCTACTTCAACTATCTAATGAATGTATTCATTGTTAATTCTGTCATTTCTTGTCTTGCCACACATTATGCATATGTTGTTTTTTAGCTGCCTAATATTATGTCCCATACAGAATGATAGGTCTAATAACTGTTTTATAGAATTTTGTTTAAATTTTAGTGGGATATGCTGATCTCACAATATATCGAACACACTCATCAAGTATTGATTCTATGATTTACATCATCTTCAATTTCTCCTTCATTATGAATAATTGATCCTAAATAACGAAAATGTTCACTTTTTTATACCTTTTGATCCTCACTTTTCACTGCATCCCTAGTTGTATTTCTAGATTTACTAAAGTCACTCCATATATTCAGAATTATTCTTATTTATCTTAAACCCTTTTACTTCTAGAGTTTACCTCCAAACTTCTAATTTCGGACTTGCTCCTTCTCTAGTTTCATCAGTTAAAACATTAGCATCAAAATGTAACATACAACATGAAATTTCATCATGAATGTGTTTTGTCAATTCATCCATAAAATGTTATTTAATTTTTAATGGATAAAAAGCACAAAGATTTCTTAGATTATAGCATGGATAAACTTTGGAATTGTCATTCACTTTCTGTTAAGTAGCCATTTATTAATGGATGTATATGATGTTGAATTTTGTTACAGTTTTTATCTATCTAGGACAGTATTGGGGGTTAAGGGAATTAATTAGTGCTTCATGGAATGTATATGTGTAGAAATTATTGAATTTTGATTTTTTATGTTTTCAATGTTGATTAAATAACTTGAAGTTGGTTAACTTTGTACCTATTTGTGTCCCTAGCATCCAATAAATCTATGGCATGGGGGTTATTACTTTCTAGTAACCTTTTGAATCAAACTCTCAACTTTCTTAGCCTCACGTTCCCACCTAAAAACATGGGTCCTTTTTTCGTTAGCTTTAGTAGACAAGGTGAGTAAAATGGATAAACTTTACATCAATAGTGGAAGTATTTGTGATCCATCTACCCTTCTGTTAATATCCTAAATAAACAATGGAAACTACTATTAGAAGAAAACAGAGCAACACAATTAAATATCTATGATGTGACATCTCTTAATTTGTGGTATAGAGGTTAAGTGACCAAGTAGTGATTCATCAACAAGGCTCAAATTTGAAACTTTACCTTCAGTTCCTTTCTTTTTATGGTAGCCAATTGACAATTAATGAAGACCTCATATAATTTGGCCGTTGACATCCCAAGTCATGCACGCACCACCACTTTTTTTTTCTTGCATTGACAGAGGCGTACCCCAAGAAACACGGTCTTCCCAAGAAGTGAGCCTGAAAGATGGATTGGATTCTTTTACGATCACTAGATCTCTCATGTGGGACCCAATTTGTATATATATATTGACAAATGCTGGATTGTACTCTTGAACTTGAAAAATTCACATAAGAGAAGAAATAGGTTTTTGTTGCATAGAAGCAACTTGTGGTTTCCTCTTTCTTTGATTGCCTTTGAATGCAACTTGTTCTAGAAATAAGAGTGGATAGTAGTAATTAGCAAAATTGATAGATACAAGCTTCACAACTAAGTTAACTGTGATATTATTGCTGTTTTTGGAGAGGCGGTGGCCTCTTATGGCTGTGTGGTATTTCGAGGCAATTCTACAATCTTTCAGGAGCGATTTAGATGGTGCTGGCTACATGGATTTTGAAAGGACATTTGGTGTGATTAATGACATTAATATATTTGCAGATGAGGATGTGACGGTTGCCATATCTGTAGTGGAATTGTGATCGAGTGATATGGAACCTTTCCTTTTGGATAAACTTTTAAATCTGGAGATCTCCTTGGAGATTATGTTTTAAGGCTCACTGAAAAGGGGAGGAGAGGGGCAGTTATTTATTGTATCTTTCTCCTCTTCTTTAATTAAGGCTGGTGATTCCTCCCCCATAAATTTATATGGAAGTCTGTGTTACTTTTAAAAGTATCCTGAATCATTTGTCTTCGTTTAGGAGTAATTGATGAAATCTTGAAAATAGATAATTTTGCATAAAAAAATTGAACAATTGCTTGTCGATGTATGCTATGGATAGCAAGCTCGATTTTTTTTCTCATTTATGGTCCTTCCTCATTTTATCTTGACGGACCATGTCTTGCTCTTTGAGGATGTTCTTGAGGGTTTGTTATGGGTTAGAATGGTTAGATATGTTATGTTTTTTGGTGTCAGCTCGATGACTCTATAGGATTTGAACCTAAGGCCTATCCAACCCTGCTCCACACTGCCCTTTCCCTTAAACACCTGAGCCAGGGTACAAGAGTAAGGGTCAAATGTTGATGAGGCTACCTCTTTTCAAGATTCTTTGGATTTTACAGAGAGTAAATAAATGAAGGACCACTAGCAAAAAAGTATCTGGAGAAAACGATTACTATTTGATTGAGTTTGGATTAAGTTTTGGAGCTTTTGCTGGTATTGGTCTTGGGATGTTTTAATTTTAGTCTTTGTGAGATATGGGACAACCTTTTTTGTGACTTGGAGTTGGTAATAGTGCTTGTTTTGTAAGGGTCATTAGGTTATTTCTTTACTTTTTATAGATATTTTTTAAAGATTCAATGGCAAGGGTGTGGGGAAAAGTATTTTTATTTCAGCAGCCAAGGTCCAAGGGTCTCTGGAGTTCTTTGGGAGTAAAGAGTAAAAGGATCTTGAGGGTACTAAGACTCCAAAAGAGGATGTGGAGTATAGTGATATTATTTTATTGTCCTTTGGAGCTATTGCTGGCCCTAGTCTAGGGTTGTGCATGCTTTCGTCTTTGTTAAGAGATGACAACTTTTGGTTGATAGTTGAGAGTTTGTTTATGATTTTTGTTTTCTCAGGGCATTGGATTTTTCTTTCCTCTTGGTAGATATATCTTATACTGTTTTTGCTTTAAATTTTATTTTTTACCTTGCAAAAATATAACAAAAGGAAAATTGAGTATTTTTTATTGCATAAAACACTGAAGATTTAGTGTTTAGTGGTGCAACGAATGTTCTTGAAAACCATCACTTGTTACTAGATTTCAGCTTAAAATGTTCTGACCTGTTTGTGCTGTGAAGATGTTTTTTCCTCCAAATGTTTAATTGGTTATTTAAATAAATGTTCTAATTTAGGGTTTTCTTTGCTCTACTTATGGAAATATGGTTCACTAGATCAAAAAGTTATTAACCAGGACATGGTTCTTAAATATTTGTCTCTTACTAAAATACATATAAAATAAAGAGGTAGAATTTTTTTCATGAACTATGAATCTTGAGATGGGGAATAACCCTTATTAAACGAAGCTTAGGTGTTCTTTGATACCTTGCCGATAGGGCAGTAAGGTGAGGCCTAACTGCACAACTAATTGGCTTTAAAGGAAGGACTAGGATCCTCTCTAGAGGAATCTCTCTGCCGAATTCCCTGGAGCTACATCTAACAGTTATAAAAGGGCCACATCATTTGGTTATTTACTTGACAAAACTATACGGTTTTGACAACCAAACGGCATTAATAGAAGACCATATACCATTTCTATACAAATTTCATACCAATTTTTTTTCTCTCTCCATCCTTCCATCTTTATCAATCTCTTGCTCTACTCTCTGTTGCTGATATTTGATCTCGATTGATTCGATGACGAGATAGCAAGAGAGGAAAAGGATGTTCGTGATCCGAATCACAGCGTGAGAGAGGGATTTGAAGGCTTGCTCTCTCTCGGGTTTGTGGGCGGCTTGCTCTGTTTGTTTAATTCAATTGATGACATTGTCCTCTGGAATTGTTTGCCTTACAATGAGGTTGATGGAAGAGCGAATTGATCATCCAAACAAATTGAAAGTTTAATATTAGGCTTAGGGATGGTAATCAGCTAAGGCAATGTGCTGCTATGAGCTTCTGTACAAACAATTTTTTTAGTACATTGTGAGACTGATATATCAAATAGGTCAGTACCAGTTGATTTATAGGGATATGTTTTTTCTTTATTTTTCATCAAATCATTTATGAACAGAATTGAGTTAGTTAATGAGACTAGTGGTAATTCATTCATTCCTTGAAATTCATTCTAGTGATCGTGTAAAAATTTTCAATAACCGATTGAGTTCTTGCCAATTCTTGATTTTCCATTCTGTTTATTTGGGTATGATGCTCAAATCTTCTCACGCTGCGATTCGTGAACACGGGGAGAGCAGGGCAAAAAGATCGATAAAGATGGAAGGATAAAGCGAGAGAAATTTGGTATGAAATTTGTATAGCAATGATATATGGTCTTCCGTTAATGACATTTGGTGTCAAAACCGTGTAGTTTTGTCAAGTAAATAACCAAATGACATGGCCCTTTGATAACCATTAGATGTAGCTCTAGGGAATTCAGTAGAGAGATGCTTCTGGAGAGGATCCCAGTCCTTAAAGGAAAGTTTTACATGAGGATCACCTAGTCTAGAGTAGTCGGGATTATATGATTAATGACCGATTTTTATGCAACTTATTTTAAACATGTTTAAGAAAGGTATCTGCAGTGTCTAGCTATTTCTCCTATTAGAAAGCTACTATCTTTATTTTGTATTCATATGGATCATGGTATGCATGAGACTAGATTACTATTGGGCTGACATCAGAGGTTAATGGGAATATGAGAGAAAAATCTGGTGGCTTTAGAATCTTATTATTTGTCATTTTGTCCAAGGGAACAAAGTTATCTTTAAAGAAGAACGTCCTAGGTGCTTTTGTATATATTCTTGTTTTTCCCTTTTTGAGATCAATCATTTATTGCTTGTAGATTGGGATCACAGAGATTTCTATGGGTTACGAAGATAGGAGTTTATATGCACTTTCATGAATGATGTGTACTCTCTATCAGGCATGGTTTGGATTTGGTTTAAATTCTCCTTTTAGCCTTTTGAACTGAGTCTTGGAGATTGTGGTTTGTGCATGAGACTGATAAAGCATTTGAACTTAGTTTATTAAGTAGTAATGAAAATTTGAAGTGGGAAATGATAGATATTGGACAGGTAAGGGGGCCAACAATGGGGTGAGTAGCAATTGCTGGGGAATGCAGGCAGAGTGCTCTCTTATGTGAGCTATGAAGTCGTACCCCAGTGAGTGTGCTTTTCTTTTAGAAAGATTGTGTGTGGGGTCGGTAATTGGTTGACAAACTAAATATGGGAGGTTTGTGGTGTGATGATCTCCGTTTGAGGTTATTTATGTGGAATTTTTGCTATTGCTAAATAAGGAACCTCAATGGGGTGATGTAGGATCCCTCTATTTAGAGAAATTTACTCCACTGGGAGGTTAAATTATATGTTGATCTTTTAGAAAGACTATGGCTTCAAATTAGGGTGAGAAGTGAACATAGAATGTGTTGGGTGTCTTCTCATTTCTCAACAAGAGCACGTCAATCCCCTAGCCATCAACATCTTGTTAATTTGGTTGTAGGCTTGTATAAATTAGTACCTAAGTTATTAGTTGAGAGTCATGAGAGAAAGTGACTCTCATGAGAGAAATTTGCTGTCAGGTTGCATGGTTTCTTGGGGTGGTGAGAATCGAGAGTGAGCGAACACGGGAATGAGGGAAATGTAGATTGCTCCATGGCTTCGACACCAGTAGGAAACTTGTTATTTGCAGATTGCTTTAGGGCTTGGGGTGACTGAGTGTCATTTGAATGTTATGTCTCTAATCCTCTGTAGTTTGTCTATGATTCAACATGAATAATCATCTCTTATATGTGGGTGTTGGCAGGGGTTTCGCTGGACTGCTAAACCACTCCCAATCCTGTTGTTTCTTGCATTTTTATCCCTTGTTCTTAATCATCTGGATTAATTGGATATGGGTGTGATGGTGCTCTTCCAAGTGCAACAGTTCCACTTCATATTATCAGTCACTTGGCCTTGAGAGCTTCAAATCAGAATTCTGTTTGATTTTCATTCTCTAGAAGTGATTCTGTTTTTTCTTTTTATGAAACTTATGGAGGCTTAAAGCAGAAAATGAAGTATGTTTCACAAGGTTTTGAGCTTTGAGTTTGAGTTAGTGTCATTGTTACCATGAAATGTTACTATCCTCTTAATCTTTAGAATGAGTGTTGTGATCCTTAATACTGTACATCTGTGTGTCAGGATGTTCAAGCATCCTGTATAGCAGAAAAGGAGAGTCTTCACCCACCATTAGACAATCACTTGTTTACTAGCATCACACAATATTTTACATTCGTATCTCATGGAAAGTCCTTTTTGCTTCGCATAGTGTTGGACAAGTGTGCAGAAACAATTTCCCTGCTAGATTGATGACAATGTAACATCCAATTTTTTTTTTTTATCTGGTTTGGTAAAATGTGGGCCCCATGCTTATTATAAGTTTAGAAATTTTGCCCTTTCAGTCAATGATTCCTTCATTTCAATATTTATTGGATGCTGAACTTTGTTCCAATTTGAATGTTTTTAACACGTGGAATCCATCGTCTCTTTTTCCTCTCTTCGTTTGATTATTTTCAGGGCTAATGCACAGCAGCCCAAGTTGTTTGTGGGTATGATCCTCATCCTCATCTTTGCTGAAGCACTTGCTCTCTATGGTCTCATTGTGGGGATCATTCTCTCATCCCGAGCAGGCCAGTCTCGAGCAGATTAAAGGCGGCTGGTGTTGGTATTGCTGCTAGTCTCGACTCTGTAATCTAAATATTGAGATCATTGTCTGCACCTGGTCTTTGTTTGTGTTTAAAAGCTACATATTTCCATGAGATTTCTTGATCTTCTGGATTCTGTAATGAATATACTACCAATGTCTGATGATTGTTCTTATACACGTCGTTTTAAGGATGTTTTACTTTAAAGCCACTTTTCATGGAGGTGCTAATGATGCCATACTGCTGCAGTATAAATTTTACTTTAGGCTTCGTTTGGTTAGCAAGAAGTTATGGAATGTGATGAAATGGAATTTTTTTTACCAAGTCAGATTCCTATGATTGCTAAATTTGTTCCAGAACTTATCTATAGGAAACACTAAAAGGTGGTATTTTCTTGTAAATTTTTATGTTCTTCAAATCATAAAATGGTATTGTTTTACAACTTTCTTGTACTAATTTTTTTCCCCATACATGTAAGAAAGTTACTTTATCTCATTCACTTCACTCTATTGTTCTCACTTTTCAATATTGTGCAGGTTTGGGGAAAGAAAGTGGAAAAGGAAATAGAAACTGAAATTCAGTGCTATCAAAAGCTTTGCAAATGTCATGTTTCAATACAATTTTCAGATTTTTTTGGTTTTAGCTTATGCAACTGTCAGAATAGTATATAGTGAAAAATGGCCTAAATTGTTTATTTAAGAGAATTGATTGATTTGCCAGCATTTTTGGTAAGATTCAACTGTACAATCACTTTCGAAACTCAGTCAGTCATGTAGCCGGCATCTCTTCATAAAAAAAAAATATATATATATATATATATATTGGCAAATTAGCAAATATATCTTCTAAGTGTATGACATGCATATCTTAATTTATCCATGTGTGGAAAGATATATCAAGAAAGCGCGGTCACGTGAGCTTGCACTTCTAGTAGTTGAAGGTGACATGTTTTCATGATGGACTTGGCTCCTCATTATAAGGGTAGATTCAAAAACTTTCAATTGGGGGGAGAAATAGTACCATATAACAAAATATAAAAAGCATTATAAATTAATTGTAATTATTTTTTCTTTAAATAATATGTCTTAGTATATATTGTTAAGAATATATGTCCATGGATGGAGCTAGCATGGACCAACGTTGTCTCTGATTCAAAAACATGTTTTTGTTTTCAAATAAATTACTACCTCCGTCCCAAAATTCTTGGGCACTTCGGGAACTGTAATTTTGGGACGGAGGGAGTACACCACAAATATATATATATATATATATATATATATATATTACTTCATATGAAATCGAAAATGCAAAATAGAACTGGTTGCCGAAGGGATATAAATCTTCATATTTTATGTTTTCAAATTTATTTTACAACAATTGTTTTTCAAATTATTAAATATTATATGAATTTTCATTAGTCCAACAATTCTATTTTTTGGCTTATTTTATCTGTCTAGTACGATCCCGTTGAAACGAATTCTTTACTTCGTTGCTGATTACGATAGTGTTGTCATTGAACTTGCATCCTCATTACACACAAGCAATGGAAAGGCTAACCTCACAATTTAAAAATGGTTTTCATAATGGTGTGAGCTCAACTAGAACACTATCATTTTACCTTTTTCCTATCATTAGTATAAATGTAAAAATCTGATAAAAAGACAATCTACATAGTAGAGTTGAGAAATTCATAAGAAAAATAAAAGAATAATGATTTGGTAGTCGAAAGTTAGACAAATTTGATTAATTTTTGTGAATGAGATTAGGGGTACACAAAGAACTGATGAAATTGGAATTGAAATCGTAAGGAACCATACCTGAACCCAACCAAATCGTTCACTCCAATTTCGATTCTGGTTCCAAATTTTAAGAACCGTTCATTACTGTTTCGATTCTGGTTACCAAAATCGAAATGGTTAAAAAAATATATATAATATATAATATATAAATAAATAATAATAACTTCTAAGTTCTACTGTTTTATATATATATATATATATATATATATATATATATATATATATATATATATAAAGTATAAAACATATAATATAGAAATAAATACTAATACCTTCTAAATTCTAGAATATATAAATAAATACTAATAGTTTCAAAGTTCTAATGTTATATACATTTATATAATATAAGATATATAAATAAATACTAATAACTTCTAATATATTGTTGTAATTAGGGGTGCACAAGTATGAGCGTGTGTATCTTACCAATGTTAAAAAATAAATAATAATATTGACAAGGAAACGTTGAAAAATAGGAATCGAAACCGCAAAGAACCGGAATTGAACCAAATTTAATGGTTTTGGTTTCAAAATTAAAGAACCGTTGAAAACTGATGATGCAAAAATCTGCCCCGATCTGGTCAAACGCCAACCTGTGAAAAAGACAAGAGAAGAGTAATCGAAAGGGCACCGGTGCAGTGCCGGCCGACTACGCTTCGATGATCAAGTTAGAAATCGGAATGGTGTTTCTAAGGATGTAGAGGAACTCAGAAGGTATTTTTTGCGTACCTGGCATATGAATCGCCCCTGTATTTATAGCAGTGAAAACGAAACCGTGTCATAGTAAGAGACTGCCTCTTGGAGATAGAGAAGTCCTGGTAAAAATAGACTTTCTGTCCATATCAGCTTAGGTCCATCATTTACGGTACACGTTTCATCCTTTTAGTCAACCACTCTATCAGATGCCCCCTGTTCATGAGGGTCAACTGCTGGGCCTTATGAACATTTTGGATTACTGATTGGGTTTTCTCTACCGTATAAATAAACATTTTTTTCCTTTTTTTTTTTTTTTTTTCTTTCTTTTCTTTTTTCTTTTTTCTTTTTTTTTTCTGCACGTGGCTTGGGTGGGCCTGGCCGAGCCCGGCCTTGCCTAGGCCGGGCAGCGCCCGGCCAAGGCCGGCCGAGGCCAGCCGGGGAGCGCCCGGCCAAGGCTGGGCGAGGCCGACAGGGCGGCGTCCGGCCAAGGCCGGCCGAGCCAAACCTGGCTAGCAGCGCCCGGCCTGGTGGGCCCGTTTTCGCTCGGCGAATTCGCTCTGTACCGGCTCCCTTTGCGACCGTTTGGCTTGCGAACGTTACAAAAAGGTGCCTTCTGTGCTTGAGGACCGTTGGGAAAGAGACGTTGGGGGGTTTTGCAACGGTTGGCTTCCATTGCCTATATAAGCACTCCTGCCTTCATTCACTCCTCACTCCACCATACCTTGTCACAAGCTCTCTTTCTACCTGTGGCTTGTTTCTCTAGCTCATGCCCGACGCCATTTTACCTTCTCTCTCTCGTTGTCTATACATTGTTGATCACAACTCTAACAAACCGGATCCAGAGCTCTTTGCACCCGGTTCTCCCCTTGTCCAAGTATTCAACTTTCTTCATTCCATAATGGCAGACTACAATGAATGCCAAGATATTAGCTCTACAATGACGGATGCCGATGTTGAAGAGTTGGCTGCCTCGTTCTCTTTTTCAGACGGGGTTGTAGCCAGAGCTCCTTTGCCGGCAGAGAGGGCCTTTTCCATCTGCCCAGGAGAAACGTGTTTCTATGAAGGCCACTTTCTTTCGGGCCTGCGTTTCCCCGTCCCGGACTTCGCGAAAGAACTGCTCCGATACATCAACCTTTGCCCTTCTCAGCTTACGCCTAATTCTTGGCGTATTATTATGGCTACCTTGGTCCTTTGGAGGTCCAGCAAGCTCACTCCTCAACCAACTATGGACGAGTTCCTTTCTTGTTATACTATTTTAAAAAGCAAGGACTGGCGTCATATTCAAGGCCGGTCTCGTGGTGCAGGTAGTCTTCCCAAAGGATTAGTGATTCTTGACAATGGTCAACGGATAAAGAACTGGAAGGAACGATTCTTTTTTGTTTCGGGTGATTGGGAGCTTCCTCCTCACCGCATTCCCCGCACTTGGACCGACGGGGTCGTGAGTGGTGAGCTTTCTCTACCCTTCTTTTTAGGTCATTCTTTCTTTCTTATGTATGCTTATAGAAATTGGTGTATTTTCATAAACCAGCTGTCAGGGTGGAGCCCGAGATAAGTCAGGAAGAGGAAGATAGGTTAGACCTTATTTATGATCTTGGGATGAGGGATGTGGTGACCTTGACTTTCGACGCAGGATTGAGTACGCTGGGTTACCTCCCTCGCATGCATGGGGAGAGGAGAGGTACACCTTTATATTCTTTGACCCCTCATTCCCTTCTCTTCCTGGATTTGAGAAATATAAACTTTACCATACACATTGTGCAGGATCTCGGAGGAGGCCCGATCAAGACATCCGCATGTTAGCGAAAGGGAAGGGTGTTGCGGGGTCCTCATCCCCTACTCAGAAGAGACGACGCCAACCCGTTCTCAGGAGCATCGGTGCACCTACAGGTGGGGGCTTATCCTCTCCTCCCTCTATTGGGAATTCTCCCCTCGCAGCCACCATGAGTACTCCGGTTTCTGGCGCCAACCCCTTTGTGTTACCTTATCCCCCTCTGTTCACGGGTAGTAGCTTGGCCGACCCAGGCACCCTTGGGGTGCCGTCGACTCAACTCTTTGGTGGAGACAGCTTGCATGTATCATTCTCCCCGGCCACCAGCCACACCGGGTTATTAACCCCCTCGGCCGGCCATACAGGTTCGTTGCTGGGTGACACATCCTTTGCTATAAAAAGGGCTGGGGAGTTTGCTCTCCCTCGTGATCTGGAAAAGGTGGACGCCCTTGATGCCGTTTCTTCCACCGGATACTTACTGGCCAACATGGCTCAGGTATGCCTCTTACCTATCTATCGTGTTTGGGTGAGACTCTGATATTTCTCCTTCTTAACTGTGTGCTACCCTTGTGTATTTGATAGGGCCTGACGATTGCCCATGGTCTCCAACCGTCTCCTATGCGCAAAGGAGGAGTTGGGGAAGCAAAGAGCAGCCTTTGCTACGGAGCGCGCTTCCTTTGCCAGTGAGCGCGCCGGCTTTAACTCTCAGCTTGAGACCCTTCGCGCTTCTCATAGTGAGGAAGTAAACACCCTCAACTCCCAGCTCAGCCATGAACGGGAGGAGAGAGAACTAACTGTGGAGAACTTCAAGGAGTCGCCTGATTTTGACAGGGCCCTCAACCAGTCATACATTGATGGCTTTGAGTATTTTCGTGAAGTAGCGCAGGGTCAATGGCCTGACATGAACTTCTCCGGTCTGTAACTTGGAGATCCCGACCCTTGAGTTGGTTTTTTTTTTTTTTTGCATCCATGTAATGTTCCTCGGTGTAGAGGCTCCATATACCTTTTTCATTATTTACCTAATGAAGGATTGCGTGTTTTATTGAACATGGGTCACTGTGTGAAGGTTACTTCCACACTTTTTGAATTTCTTGATTCATTTGAAGAGACCCTCCGTAGAGGCGCGCCCGCGTAAGGTTCTGCCCACGTAGGGTTTCATCCTTTCTCGGGATTCATTCATCCCGCCTTTTTTCTTTAAAGGCCCTCCGTGGAGGTGTGCCCCCGTAGGGTTTCATCTTTTCTCGGGATTCATTCATCCCGCCTTTTTTTTCTTTAAAGGCCCTCCTTGGAGGTGTGCCCCCGTAAGGTTTTGCCCACATAGGGTTTCATCTTTTCTCGGGATTCATTCATCCCGCCTTTTTTTTCTTTAAAGGCCCTCCTTGGAGGTGTGCCCCCGTAGGGTTTTATTTTTTCTCGGGATTCATTCATCCTGCCTTTTTTTTTTTCTTTAAAGGCCCTCCTTGAAGGTGTGCCCCCGTAGGGTTTTGCCCACATAGCGTTTCATCTTTTCTCGGGATTCATTCATCCCGCCTTTTTTCTTTAAAGGCCCTCTGTAGAGGTGTGCCCCCGTAGGGTTTTATTTTTTCTCGGGATTCATTCATCCCGCCTTTTTTTTTTCTTTAAAGGCCCTCCTTGGAGGTGTGCCCCCGTAGGGTTTTGCCCACATAGGGTTTCATCTTTTCTCGGGATTCATTCATCTCGCCTTTTTTCTTTAAAGGCCCTCTGTAGAGGTGTGCCCCCGTAGGGTTTTATCTTTTCTCGGGATTCCTTCATCCCGCCTTTTTTTTCTTTAAAGGCCCTCCTTAGAGGTGTGCCCCCGTAGGGTTTTGCAGCAACAATATCTAGGGAATAACAGTTTTATTTCACAATAAAAAATTACAAAAGACCAACTCAAACAGGACAGGAATTCTATCCCGAGGTCTTGGGCATTAGCGCCAACCTCTCAAATGATACTTAAAGTCTGGCGTAGAGCCAATTTTTACAATAATACTTGTTTAAAACCAATGCAAGCTAAAAACTAAAAAATGATGGGGCAAAAAATCAAGTCAGGAGAAAAAAAACCTTACTGATAGAACTTGCGTAAATGCTCGGCGTTCCAAGGATGGGCTAGCTGCCTTCCTTCTAACGTTTCCAGCCAGTAGGTGCCTCGTCTTTGAGTCTTAATCACTTTGTACGGGCCCTCCCAGTTAGGGGCCAGCTTTCCCGTGCCGTGAGGCTTGGTGGCTTGAGTGACCTCTCGCAAGACTAGATCACCGGGCTAGAAACTCCTATGCTTGACCTTGGTGTTATAATACCGGGACATGGCCTGTTGATATGCGGCCATTCGTACTTGCGCCTGCTCCCTATTCTCGTCGATGAAATCGACACTGGCCCCTAGTTCTCTCTCGTTGTGAACTGGATCATAATGTTTGGCACGATGGCTCGCCACCGTCCTCATTTCGACAGGCAGAACTGCCTCACTTCCGAAAGCTAAGAAATAGGGTGTTTCTCCTGTGGGGATTCTAGCAGTGGTCCTGTAGGCCCACAGAATGCTTGGCAGCAGCTCTGGCCATGCTCCTTTGGAGTCATCCAGGCGTTTCTTAATCATTTTAAATATAGTTCTATTGGCTACCTCAGCCTGTCCATTGGCCTGCGGATGGCCTGGTGAAGAATACCGGTGGTTTATGCCATGCTCTGTGCAAAAATCTTGGAACCGTCGGCTCTCAAACTGCTTTGCGTTATTCATAATTATGACCCTCGGGATACCAAACCTACATATGATTGATTTCCACACGAAACTGATGACGTTCCTTTCCCCTATTGTAGCTAGGGGTTCGGCCTCTACCCATTTAGTAAAATAATCAACTGCTACAATTGCGAATTTCGTCTGCCCCTTTCCCATAGGTAGAGGACCAACAAAATCCATTCCCCATTGGGCAAAAGGCCACGGGGCCATTATTGGTGTCAGCTCTTCCGGGGGTTGCCTCGGGATGTTGGCGAAACGTTGGCACTTTTCGCACCTCTTGACAAAGTTCATCGCGTCCCGCTGCATAGAAGGCCAGTAGTACCCCTGCCTAATGGCCTTGTGAGCCAAGGATCTGCCTCCTGCATGGTTTCCGCACTCCCCCTCATGTATTTCCTTCATAACACTCTGCGCTTCCTCTGCTGACACGCATCGTAGGTAAGGTAAGGAAACTCCCCGTTTATAAAGGACTCCGTCGATTAGGGTGTACCTAGATGCCCTGACCCTAATTCTGTGTGCTTCTACTTTATCCGATGGTAGCTCACCATTGTTTATGTACTTGGCTATTGGGTCCGCCCATTCCATGCCCTGTGTGACTTGGTTTACTTCTCCCGACGTTGCTACTATTATACTCGGTGGTCCATGCGCTCTACAAGCACCCCTCCTTGGGCGGCCTCTTGTGCCGTAGCCAACCGAGCGAGAGCATCGGCATTGGAGTTTTCACTAAGGGGGATCCGCGTGATTGAAAACCTCTGGAAACGGGTAACCAGCTCTTGCACTTTTTGCAAGTAAGATTTCATCCTTGCTCCCTTTGCTTCGTATTCCAAACTGACTTGCCGGGCAATTAACTGGGAGTCAGTATGAGCTTTTAGTTGTCTAACCTTGAGGATATCAGCCAGCTTTAACCCCGTAATCAAGGCTTCATATTCAGCTTCATTGTTTGTTGCCTTGAATCCGAATTGCAAGGCGTATTTGAAGGTTTCCCCTGCTGGAGATCTGATTAGTATCCCTGCTCCACTGGCTTGTGTGTTGGATGATCCATCGACAAACAATTGCCACGTGCACCCAGGGTCCATTTGGCCCTCCCTTTTTTGGTGGACTGTATTTTCTGCTTCTTCCTGCTGAATCTGTTCATCTTCCTGAGGGTATGTAAATTCTGCTATGAAATCCGCCAGCACTTGGCCTTTGACTGCTGTTCTAGGCTTGTATCGAATGTCAAACTCTCCTAACTCTATGGACCATTTCACCAGTCGTCCCGAGGTTTCGGGCTTGAAGAGGACTTGTCGGAGGGGTTGATCGGTTAACACTACAATGGTGTGCGCTTGGAAATATGGCCTGAGTTTCCTAGCCGTAGTGACCAAGGCAAATGCCAATTTTTCTATGGACGGATACCTTTCTTCTGCCCCCCGGAGAATCCTGCTGGTATAATAAATTGGCCTTTGCACTCCTTCTTCTTCTCGTATCAGCGCGGAACTAATTGCAGCAGGAGAGACAGCTAAGTATAAGTACAACTCCTCTCCTACGCGCGCGCATGACAGCAGTGGGGGTGAACTGAGGTATTGTTTTAGCTCATTTAAGGCCTGCTCACATTCTGGAGTCCACTCAAAGGCCCGCTTGAGGACTTGAAAGAACGGGAGGCACCTGTCTGTAGCACAGAAAATCAACCGGCTTAGCGCCGCCACTTTACCCGTCAGCGTTTGGACTTCTTTAATAGTTCTGGGCGATCTCGTATCCAGGATGGCTTGCACCTTCTGAGGGTTGGCCTCTATTCCCCTCTTGCTGACCAGATAGCCCAAGAACTTTCCGGAAGATACTCCAAAAGCACACTTACTCGGATTAAGCTTCATCCTGTACTTTCGAAGAACATCAAAGGTTTCCTGTAAATCAACCAAATGGTTGGCAGCCTCCCAACTTTTGACAAGCATATCATCGACATACACCTCCATGTTTCTGCCAATTTGCTCCTTGAACATTCTATTTACCAACCTTTGATATGTTGCGCCGACATTCTTTAGGCCGAATGGCATCACCGTGTAGCAGTATAATCCCCTTTCTATTATAGAGGAGGTCATTTCCTGATCTGACGGCCACATCGGAATTTGATTATACCCTGAGTAGGCATCCATAAAACTGAGCCGTTCATACCCCACCGTCCCTTCTACGAGCATGTCAATCCGGGGGAGGGGGAAGCTGTCTTTCGGACAAGCTTTATTCAGGTCGGTAAAGTCGACACACATGCGCCATTTTCCATTAGATTTCTTAACCAGTACCACATTTGACAGCCAATCTGGGTAACTGGTTTCTCGCACAAAGTTAGCCTTCAATAACTTCTCCACCTCCTCGGAAATTGCCACGTTTCTTTTTGGGGCAAAGGCTCTCCATTTTTGTCTCACTGGCTTGGCGATGGGGTCGATGTTCAGTCGATGCACGGCAATGTTCGGATCAATCCCTGGCATATCCTCGTGGGACCATGCGAACACATCCTCGTTTGCTCTAAGGAATCGTACCATCTCCTCCCGGGAGGTGGGTGAGAGTGATGACCCCAAGCTCACCTTTTTTCCCGTGCCTTGTTTATTCAAGTTAACCTCAATTAATTCTTCCATCGGTTCTGCATGACGGACCTCTTCTTTTTCCTCCATCTCCTGTCCCTCAATGTTTAGGGTTTCTGTCATCTTCCTCTCCCTTAAGAAGGTGGCATAACATTCTCTGGCTGTGATCTGATCTCCTCTCAGCTCCCCGACACCATGCTCCATGGGGAACCGGACAAGGAGGTGGTAGGTGGAGGTCACAGCTCTCATAGCATTCAACGTGGCCCTTCCCAGGATGACATTGTACGTGGTTGGGCAATCCACCACAAAGAAAGTCACCATCTTGGTGACTTGTCTGGGACTTGAACCAGCTGTAACCGGGAGGTCAATTGTGCCCAAGGGGAGGAGTTTCTCTCCGGAGAAGCCCACAAGTGGCGACTGAGTGATCTTGAGTTTGCTTCTTCCAATCTTCATCTAATCAAATGCATCTACAAAAAGGATATCTGCAGAGCTACCACTGTCGATTAACACCCGCCTAATTGTGAAGTTGGCGATGGTTAATGTGACGACGAGGGCATCATCATGGGGTTGCTGAACTTTTTTGGCATCATCCTCTGAAAAAGTTATGATCTGGTCGCTCAATCGAGGGCACTTGGCGGGCGAATGGCTCACCTCCCCCGACTTCAGAGAAACTCCTTGCTTTCCTAGCATGTGCTTTGTGAGCGGCGTTAGACTCCCCACCCCCCGCTACTCCTCCCGAGATGACTCTAATTTCCCCTACTGGGGGGTTCTTGCGAGCCGGACCCTCCTTTATATCTTGTGTCTGATTCTGCGTTCTCTGTCCTCCACCAGCCACAAACCTCCGCAACTGACCCCTTTGAATTAAACTCTCAATCTGCCTTTTCAAATCTATGCATTCATTGGTATCATGGCCATGATCATGATGGAACCTACAATACTTGTCACGAGATCTCCTGGCAGGATCAGTTCTCAACTTCGGAGGCCACGACACAGCCGGATCGTCTTGGATGTGTAAGAGGATCTGGCCTATGGGAGCGTTCAACGGGGTGAAACTAAACCCCTTTTCACGGCGTACGGTCCTGTCACTTTGTTCCTGTGATGCTCTATTGTACTTGGGGTTTCGTTCTTCTCTGCTCGGTTGCCCCCTCTTCCTGTCCACTTTTTTGTCACTGTCACCTTTTTCCCTGCGGGCATCAAGGGCATCCTCGGCATTCATGTATTTCTGGGCCTTCACAAGTAATTCGGACATACTTTCAGGGGGATGCTTAGAAACAGAATATAGGAACTTAGAGGGTAATAACCCTCCCATGAATGCCGTAACGGCCACCTTGTCATCCAAGGCATCTACTTGTAACATTTCTCTGTTAAATCGATTGATGTAGTCCCGCAACGATTCTCCTTTAGCTTGCCTTACATTCAGGAGATAGGTAGTGGGTTTTCTGTGTCTCCGGGCAGCAATGAAATTGCCAACAAATAGTTGGCTCAGCTCGTTAAAGGAACGGACAGTTGCTGGCTTTAAACTATTGAACCAAGACCTGGCGGAGCCCTTCAATGTAGTGGGAAAGGCTCTGCACATGATCTCGTCGGGTACTGCTTGAAGATGCATTAAGGCCTTGTAAGTTTCCAGGTGATCCAGCGGGTCCTTAGTCCCGTCAAAGCTTTCCACTGTTGGCATCTTGAACCTGGGGGGCAGTGGACAATTCATTACCCCTGTAGAGAAAGGAAGGTTGGTTTGCTGGACCAAATCCTCTATCGTGGCAGGACCTTTTCCTCTTATGGCGTGGGCCATACTTTCTACCCTGGCTCTCAGGTCTTGTATTTCCATATCGTGGTAAGCAAGGGATGCTGAATCCCCATGGGGTTGGCTTCTCTCAGGAGGAACCAAACGGCCTTGATTCGTCCCGCCTCTTACTTGACTCTGGGCCGCATCCTCCGTTGGTACTTCACTTTCTCTCTGAACGCCATCCTCCTCGGGATCAATAGTCCTTACGTAACTTGGTGGCGGCATCGGCACCACAGGAGGGAGGCGTTGCAGAATCGCCGCATTTTGTTGGAGCAATTGGACCAGACTTTGGTTTAAGTTCTGGACCTGGTGCTCCAACGCTGCGACACGCCCTTGGTCGTTTGGGACTTCGGGGTGAGCCCCTATGAAGTCCGTCTGTCCAAGGGGCTGGGTACCTCCATGTCCCGCGGGCAGATCGGCTGCCGGGTCTTGTGCATTTGGGGGGTCAGTACCAATGGGAAGATCCTGAGCGACCGGGGGGTCGCCTTGGCCAGGTAGGTCATGTACCGGAGGACCTTGGCCAACGGGGGGATCCTGTATGGCCGTGGTCTCCAATCCAGATCGAAGGTGCATCATGCTTCGTGTATGCTTTGGATAGGACAGATCGTGGGTTGGGTTCCCACAGACGGCGCCAACTGATGATGCAAAAATCTGCCCCGATCTGGTCAAACGCCAACCTGTGAAAAAGACAAGAGAAGAGTAATCGAAAGGGCATCGGTGCAGTGCCGGCCGACTACGCTCCGACGATCAAGTTAGAAATCGGAATGGTGTTTCCAAGGATGTAGAGGAACTCAGAAGGTATTTTTTGCGTACCTGGCATATGAATCGCCCCTGTATTTATAGCAGTGAAAACGAAACCGTGTCATAGTAAGAGACTGCCTCTTGGAGATAGAGAAGTCCTGGTAAAAATAGACTTTCTGTCCATATCAGCTTAGGTCCATCATTTACGGTACACGTTTCATCCTTTTAGTCAACCACTCTATCAAAAACAGTTCTGATTTCACCAAGAACCATAAATAATCGAACCGTGTGCACCCCTAAGTGAGATGTGATATCAGTATAATATTGATTTTACGCTAATATTATACTCATCTAACACTCCATCCACAAAAAATTAATTGAATAGTCCAATTTTGGCCTTTGTATCTCACTACTCCTAACCAAGAAATGAGCATGCCAAGTGCCAAACATTCCATCTTTCTCTCTTTTCAATCTATATATATATATATGCAGCTACTTTTCCCAATCATATTTGAACTTTTTAAAGACTGACTTTTTTTATTATTATTTTTTATGAATTTTCAAAGGGACCACATGTAAATTATTTTTAACTCACCAAATGTAATTTTTTAACTCTATTTTTTTTTTATTATGAAATTGGACATGCAAGAAAAAAGAAAAGAAATAATAGTATTATAATATAGAAAAGAAAAAGACAATCATAACTTATAGCAACAAATTCATATTGTTGCATAAAGAAAGCAAGAGAAAAATAAAATATTCACTCATAAAATAAAAAATATTAGAGAGATTAGTTTAATCCACTTGTCACTTCCTTTCAAAGGGGGGAAAAAAGAAAAAGAAAAGTAGAGACAGTAGAGCTCTGGCATTTGATAATGTAGCTCTTATTCTCCCTTTTTCATTTCCTTCTCTTCTCATTTTTAAATAGGATAAATTACTTTGATATTTCTTAATATTTTATCTAATTATTTTTGGATTAAAAATTTTAAAATATGATAGTCAACTTTTTATAAGATTTGATTGACTTTACTCTGAGTATCCCATGCAGTTAATTGACAGTTAACTCCCCGTTAAAATCAATTAATATAAAAAAATTAAAATGTTAAAACTACCCTCGTGTTGATATAACATTGATAGAGAAAATACATATATAAAACATCTTAATCTTAGTCAAATGATTAAAAATTGAGATTTTGTATAAAAGCATTATAAACTTTAAATGTAATTTTGTTTAATGAATAGTTAGCGTGATTGGAGTGTAAAATTAATTTTGTAAAAATTTTAATTTTAATCTGCGAATAATTAAATCAAATATAAAAAAAAGTAAGCATAATTTACCCTTTTAGATATTTACTTCCTTTCTTTTTCCCTCGCCTCCAAATCCTTCCATCCAAACGCAATCAGGACGGCTTTTGACTATTGCTCATCATTAACTACAGTTGCCTTGCGTAGGATTTTAGAGAGAGAAAAAGAAGAGAGAGAGAGAGAGATATGGCAACATCTGTAAGTGGAGAGCCGGAGGCAGTGAAGATAGTATGGAACGAGAGGCAAAAGAGGTTTGAAACGGAGGACAAGAAAGCTTACTTGCAGTACGAGCTCAGAGATGGAGGGAAAGCAATGGACATTGTTCACACCTTCGTGCCCTCCTCCAAAAGGGGCTTGGGTTTGGCTTCTCACCTCTGCGTTTCGGCCTTAACTCATGCCAAATCACATTCCATGTCTGTCATTCCCACCTGCTCTTACGTCTCTGTAAGTTTTTCATCTCTCTCTCTCTCTCTCTCTCTCTCTCTCTCTATCTATATATATATATATATACACGCATATTAATGTTTTCTTTCTGGGTTGTATTCACATGCTTGCTATTACGCTTTAGACATGAGTTTAATCTGGTAATTGTTTCTGATATCTTTGTGGGTTGCGATTATATTATTTGAAATTTGGGTCTTATTGCGGGATTTAATTCTAGATAAATTTCGAATGGAATTTGAATGTCAAACGCATGCAGGAAGAAACTATCATTTCTACCTGCCTTTTTATACTTGAATTTCTGTTTTTTGTATTGTTTAATTATGTTTTTTTTTTTTTTGGGTCGGTTATTGTAGGTCAAACATCTTGTATTGTTTATAGATATTGGAAGGTGTAAGAATGAATTATTCAAAGAAGATAATTCAGTCTTCAATAATATTATTATTATTCAATGAATTATTAATAGATTATTGAATTCATCCAATAAATCAACAAAAATCTATTGTTTCACCCAAAATAAATGGATTTGTTAGGAGAGGAATATGAAATTGTGGACGTGCATGTACTGTGTATGCATAGAATGTAAAATTGTGTTGAGATTAGTTTTAGATCTTTACTATTAACCATACAATTTTCCTGTTAGTACTGTGGTTGTTTGGTGGGTGTGTTGTTTAAACCTATTTGAAAGGCATAATGGTGAATAATTATCAAAAGGAAGCAAAATTTGCTTTAAAAGTTCGTGGCTATGATTTTTGTTTAAATGGAGACTATTTTTGTAATATTGTAATGAAGAGAAATGGAAGTTGAATTTTTTGATTGGAGCAAAAAGGTTATTCTTTTATGTTTGGATTTGGATATTCTTGTGAAAATTTGAGAGGTTTGTATAGTCTTCAAGAGGCTAATTCAAGGAGAAATTATTAGGTACTCCCGGGCCACTTGTCCTGGGCCAATAGTAACACGCCACCACGACAACTGTTGGGATAAAAGGGGACACACATGCGCATTTGGCGTGCTGCTATTGGCCCGGGACCATGGTCCTGAGAGTACCTAATAATCTCTCTAATTCAAGACAAAATTTACATAATCCAATGAGCTTAAATGCCATTCTCAGAGTTGTCAAAAATTTGAACTGAAAGAATATAGAATTGATGAGATAGATTGTTCTTTTACTTTACTTTCTTCACCTTCTCTTCATTTTCCTTTCTTCTTCTTCATGAACTAAAATATGGAGTTTCTGAGGTTCTTTTTAAAAGGTTTTGCTACATGGGGATGTTATTTGGGGGGAGTAACTAGAAGCTTGAGCTTGAGGGGCATTGAAATTGTGTATCTGATGTGTGATATTGTTGAAGGTAGGCTCTTTTGGCAGGCTTAGATTAGCCTGCTTGAGCATGAAACTTATTTGTATAATTTTAATCAAAATATAAAGCTAATGAATCAAATATTTTCAGGCTTATTTTTGTAAGCCAACTTTCAACCTGCATGTCAATGCCTAATCTTGTCCACGCTCTTCCAATCTTCCATGCTTTTATCTAATGCTTCACATGCTACCACATCATCACAGTTTTTTTTTTAAATGCACATGATCACTGAATTTGTGGTCTTCATGGATGGCGATTTAGGAGAGAACAAAAGTGATAATGTGACAGTATTTGAAGCGTTGGTTAAAGGCTCACACAAAATTAGGCATGGTGGTGATTCTTAAGGAAAACTTAGAGATCTAGTTTAAGGAAAGGTTGGGGTCATAAAATAATTGACATTTTAAATTTTAACTAGGAATGGCAATGGGGCGGGGACCCGACAAGACGGGTCATTTTCCCATCCCTAATTTTAACCCTTAGTAGGCAAATCAGAAAAAAAGCAATTTGAAAGTTCATACATTATTTAATTACAAAAAAGTTAGTCCAGAAGTTCCTTGTGTTGAGTAAAATTTGAATTTTATTATCCTTGAGTGCCAGACATTTTTACTTTTCAAGGATTAAAATTGGAGGTGTATTTCAAATATTCATATCTCACTCAATACAAGTTTAGCAAAACCAACTCATTATTAAAGTTCTATTTTAACAAGATGAATGATTATTTATTCTAAAATAATTTGAAATAATAGAGCTATCAATAAATGGTTGGTCAACTTTGAGGGCTTTTTTTTCCCATTTCATTAGTGTTGGATAGATTTAGTTTTTTGGCGAAGTAATGTACTAAACCGCCAAACATGAGATCCTTGTTTTCTTTTTGGGTAAAATGATTTTATTTATGCAAAACTAGTCTGGACAAATGTAGGTCTGAAGATGGAAGTTCATCATACTTTTTGAATTTTATTTACATCCAAAATCAGTATCAAAGCGTAGAGTGAGCGCGTGAAAGTAGAAGTCTTCTAATTGTCACATGGCTACATGGTTTGTGATGAATTTTCAGTTGAACCATAGGAAAAGGTGGATTTGAAGGCAAGTTGTGCTTGCAGATTGAGGCATATTCCGCTCTCATTCGTCCAATTATCTTATTAGTAGTGGTGAGCACTCCCCTACTTTGATGGATTGGGATCCTCGACACAATAATCTCAATTATTCAGAAGTGAAATTCTTTGTAGTCTTTACTCTTTACTCTCAACAATGAATTCAGCTAAACATCCTAAGTAGATGTGTCATGCCCATTTTTACTGATATTTGTATAATTGATTAAGCATACACTGTAGATTTGATTTCATTTTGGCATTTGTGTGGAAAACACTGATTTTCTCATGGCAGTTGGACATCCTCATGCCCTTTGGCATTAGTCCAATGATCAATCATCAGAACAAGTTACCTGAGCTTATAGAGTATCTCTCAATATCTAGATAAGCAGATATCGTTTGCCAACTTTAGGCTTATTTAGAGTCAGTTTTTAACCCCTTCTGAGAAGTTTAGAAGAGAGAACACAGAGAGTTTGGAACACTCATTCTTGGATATTCATAAACATGCTTACTTGATTTAGCCAAAACCGAGCATAATGGATCTTTATGTGTTCTTGTATGAATTGTTCCATTTACTTTTTGTTTGTCTTGTTACTGCTTTATTATAGATGAACTTATTACAATGTTCTGTGAGAACTAGTTTTACATTCTTTTGCTCTTGGACTTCCTTCACAAAGCAGGAGCTGTCTTTATCGTTTATGTTTCGTCTGATTGTTTCACTGCTAGCTGCATAGTATCTTCTTCTCATTATATTGGCCTTGGCAATACTTTTGGCAGGACACATTTCTTCCCCGAAACCCATCTTGGAATTCTGTTTTGTACTCGGAGGGTCACAAATCTAATATATGAAGCTTTGACAGTGTCATGCCATTACGCCTATTGGCATGTTGGATATATCTATATATGTGTATATATATATGTGTAATAAGCAGAGTGCCTTTCTTGCACTGACATCTTTTCATGATCATGCTTGTTATCTTAAATGGAGATTGCCCCTTGATGCTCTTGGTGTGAAATTAAAACAGTTTGTTCTGTAAACAGATAATTGTGTTTTCAGCTCAATGATTTTTCTGCTTTACTTTTTGCAAATAACTCTTTCAGAGTCGTCCTCCTTTCATAGATGGAGCTATCCATGCTACTGGATGGTTGAACATGTATTTTGATATATATGTATTTTTTGATAAGTAAGAATATGATTTCATTAGAAACCACTACAAGGACAACACAGATTTGTGAGAATTCTTTGCCAGGACCAAAATATATATATAATATTTTCAAACATTTCTCTCTCTACAGTTGATGGGTGCGTGCTAAATGTGGTATTTCATTATCTAGGAGTCTCCAGAGTCCAGAGAGAAGAACGGTTTGGGACCCTAACATTAGTTATGTAACATTATAACTATTGGTCCTCCATTAAAGACCCTTAATTTTCCATCATGAACAACACACCGAAAGTTACACCTTTACATATACATCTATAAAACTAAAAAAATCCCACCCATATTTAGGACACTTTAGGGAATAATTAAAAAAAAACCATATATACAGAAACTATATTGGCAATCCTCCCCGGAAATTCCAATAGTCAGATTCTCTCTACAATGAGTATAGTTGACGAGTTCCTATCTCATCCCTGTTAGAGAGAGGGATATTATATCCAGGGTAAGGCAACGGGAGGATTGTATACACACTTAGCTTGCCTTAACATAAAAATATGGCCACGGTAGATGTAGATATCGGTGAACTACTCTTTGGTTGATACGGGCACAAGGTCAATATCTCCATTTAACACCTTCTTTCGTGTGCAGTGGTGGTGCACTTCGATGTGCTTCGTCCAACACTGGATTTGCTACAAGACGAATCACACTCTGGTTATCGCAATGAATCTTCACTGGGTCATACGTGTCTTCGCCAACCATGAGCACTCTTGTGCCACCATTGTCGCTGCTCCATACTCTGACTCTGTCGATGACAATGCCACTGTTGGCTCTTTCTTACTGCACCACTTCCCAAACTGAACATGTACCAAGTGGTTGATTTGCGAGTAGAATCCTGGCCAATCTGCACAGAAAATCCTACCAATTCAGGAGCATAGCTCACCGTGCACCGAACATATCTTAATATTTGACAAACCGCTTTGTCATAGGGCTTTCTCTGATTCTCTATGAACTGGCTCACAACACCCACTGCAAATGCGATGTCTGGCCTGGTAATGGTGCAGTATATAAGTCTACCCACCAACTTACGATACATACGCTTATCCTCCACTTTATCCCCAACTTTTGCTCTCAGCTTCATATTTAAACATAACTTCAACAAAATGATGGGAGTGCGAGAATCATCATCTGAGTGTTACTAATAAGTGGAACAACCTTTAGTCCATAAAAGTGCAACTAATTTTACTTTGTCACAGTTCACTTTTTCGTCTCCCAAACAATTGCTACTCTTAAATTTTATAATTGAAATACATTCCATTTCTCCAAAACCCTCTTCATAGAAGAATTTAGTAAATAATTATGCATAACCACGAGAATAAAGGACAAATGGTGCATTGAGGCTCGCGCCATTGCAGGGTCTGAAAAAAGTTGGATGTACACAGCTTGGGTCTGAAAAAAAAGCAAATTTTTAGCACATATTTTTAGCCTCGAATCAATCTTTGAACAATACTTTCTCAGAAATAATATTACGATAGCCACCAATCTGTTATAAGAAGTTGCTGATATTATACACAATTAATATAGTTACAACAGCATGACTTGACAACACTGTCATTTGACTACAATCATGAGATATATTACAGAAGGTAAAGGCCAGAAACAAAAGCAATATAGAACACAAGTTATGTTCCTAACTTGGCATCAAAGTGCATATTAAACCACTCCGCAAAATAGTCATCGGGTTTTACTACAGACAGTGCTGGAAATAATTTATTTACATTTTCACAAATGGAGCATCCTGTGTTTGTTCACCGTATCACCCAGGTACATAGTAATCCATCTTCTCTACAGGCAGATTCAGAACTGATGTTTCCGCCTAAATCCAATGAAAGAACGTAAAATGTTAGGAATGGAATAACAGCACAGCAGCAAACAACGTTTATGGAGGAATTGAAAACTCATTCAGCAACAAGAAATAAAAAATCAATCCTGAAAGTCGGATTGTAAAAGACAGCCTAGGATGAAAGTATATTCGTGCCGGCTTGAAACATGATTGAAGGCTAAAGCCAACATACCAATGCTCTATTTAATTGCTGAAACGACCGGGAAGAAGAAAAAAAAAGTACAATAGTACAACTGCAATAGGTTGACACTTTGTTGAAGTGTTCAGTTTTCTTCCAAGAGTCTCATTCACAATATGCAATAGCCAAGTACAAAGTGAGTCAATGCCCACCCCCATCCCCCCCCCCCCCCCCCCCCCCCCCCCCCCGCCCCCACACTAATAGAAACCAATATTGTTTCTAACTTTGTAAGCAAAGAACTTCGAAGTTATTTAAGAGCAGGTAACTTGCACTTCGCAGACTGAGAGGTCTTTGCTTAAGGTGATATTAAAAGTATACAATAATTTATTTGACATTAGTACACTTTACTTGTTTCATGGTTTAGACGCTCAGCAACATCATGGAATATCTCATGACTACAGTACTCAGGGGGTAAAATTCAGGAAACCCTATAAAAATGCTTCAAACTCTGACAGCTGGCTTAACTGTAAAATGGCCAGTCAAGAGTTTAACTGCCCAGGCTAATGGTATTACCCAATGACATCATATGACATAATAAATACTTATCAATATTCAACTCAACAAAATCTTATTCCAACAATTTGGAAAATGAATCTTATTTTACCATTTTGCTTCTTTTAATACCATAACTTTAGTTAACTCACACGCTATCATATCATTTTTAACTATCTCAATCCATATTAATTTTGTTCTACCTCCCCTAACATTACTCTCTTAAGGTACCGCATCAGTCCTACTCACTAGTGCGTCCAATTTATAATAAAGCGAAGGTCCCCCTTACTCCTTATCCCTATTATCTCTTAAAGCTTTATAAATTGGCTATGAAAGCAATTAGAAGGAATGAAAATCAGTCCTTTGATTCCGTTTTCGCACCAGAACAGTATGTTCTGATTTGTTCCAGCCAGTTTGAAACAGATTTCGTAATTATGTTCATTTACATATTAAAGATTGATATCAGAAAAAAAAAATCTAGGGGCCACTGATTGGTGAAGTGGTAAAAAAAACATGGCTCGCAAGAATGAGAACACATATTCAAATCTTGAGCGTAGTTACTTTGTGTAAATAATGCCAAAGATTAAGTTCGTATCCGGATTGTCCCTCCAACACCCTCGATTAGTGGAGACCACACTGGATAATGACCCTTTATCAAGAATTCTCAAAGAAAATGATCCGTACTAAAATGAGGTGTGGAATGACGATTAAATCAAATTTGTGGTTGACGAATGTGATGTATAACATTCTGTGGCTTCAAGTGGCAATTAAATCAAATATGCAGCTGTAGAACTTCTGCATACCTATAAGAACATGAGATTGAATGGAAGACAAACCCCATCAAGGGAGTTTTAGAGGTGCTCTACCAGGAAACAAAGTCCTGACCCTCGACTGAAGTGCCAATGGAATGAGAAAATTTTCCACAAAATGCATTGATACATTAATATGCAAGTGCCCTAAGGATGGTTTTAGAAACCTCTACATGGTCCAATGGATTGACTAATTAGAAGTAAACAGGACCATTACACAGTGGTTGTCTGCTCTACACAGAGACATGCCTACTTTGGCAATATTTTGCACCAAGTGGCTACTCTCATACTTGATGAGCATCCTCATGCTTGTTAGTCTGATCTTTTACCATTTCACCACAAAATAGCTCCTACCAGTTCAACATAAACAAATGCAAATAATTCTCTCTAACCCTTATCTACAGGACCACCACATGGGACATCTTACATATCTACTACCCTCGACACCCACCCACCCCAAGCGCTACCATACTTCTGATCCACTACTCTACATCACAAAGCTTTCCTATCTCAAACTTCCAGAGTCATATTCCAAGAAAAGTTTGGTTAACATAGCCTGAGCTTCTGGTATCAAAGGCCCCACCCTTAAAATAGAGATCAAACCTTCTTCCACCAATTAGGTGATACTTGTTTCCTCTCCAAGACCTTGCCATAATAAAATCCGCAACCTCTCCATCCTTTTCTCCCCACATAAGCCAAGATGATTAAATGTGTATAAAATTAAGTGAAAAATCATTAAAAATAGATGCCATTTTCTTGAGCCTAAAACTAACTAAAAAGCACACATTTGAGTGTTTCACATGCACCTGGCTGAAAGGGTATTGCCTACCATAAGATAAAGTACTTTGGCTATGCCTTAATGAATTGGGGCATATATTTGAGGTCAAGCATGCCTTTAACAACTATGATTTTGTCATGTCCAAAATGTACTTCAGCTATGTATGTTACCCATCTTGAAATATCAAGTCACATGGCTTCTGTTGAAAAGGAATAACATGTTTTTAGTGTTTAACAAGTGTTATTCACATTTCAAATTGATGTTAAATATTTAAGACTCAAGTTTTATTCAAATCTTCAACGCGTCTTATACTTTTTTTTCCACACCATATGTTATAAACTCTACATTTACTATGTTTCATTCATTCATAACATAATTCATTTTTCAGTCACTATTTTTTCATAAATTTCTTATGGAACTTTTGAATTTATTATTATTATATATGAATATATACATATTATCTCTTTGTACATTGGAGAAGATATTGAGTTGAAAATGGATAATGATCTAATTTTAGGTTCATCACATCCACATTGAATTCAATTATTCAAAAGTAAAACGATTAACTAACAAGTAGAGCACAATTCGAAACTTTTTTGAGAAAACATGAAGAATGTATTCACTATGTGCCAATTTGAAGCAATTTGGGCTGCCAAACATGACAAAATAAATTTTAGAATGGAAGCAGCCATTGTGTACAAAAAGAATACAGGTTGCCTGTGTCAAATCCACCCCTCCCAACACCCAGCATAGACAGGATTAAAAATAGATAATCGGGGTTAAAAAATGATCTAATTTTAGGTTCATCACATCCACATTGAATTCAACTATTCAAAAGTAAAACAATTAACTAACAAGTAGAGCACAATTTGAAACTTCTTTGAGAAAACATGAAGAATGTATTCACTACGTGTAAATAAAAAGTTGAAAGAGAAACTCTGTAAAAAGTAGTAACTAGGTTAGTCAAACATGGAATAGAATACTAGGAGATAAAGAAACGGATGTTTGTAAATGCGTAGGTTGGAAATATGGATATTGAAATAGATGTGTATTGAGAGAAGAAATGATAAAATTAAAAATGGAAACATTCGTAGAAAGAAAGTAACACAAGTAGGACATAAAATGAGAGAAAAATGATTAATATAGTTTTGTTACGTGCAAGAAGATAAATGATTGCACAAATAAGGAAGAGTCACATGGTTCTGATTGGGAATAATGCTTCGGAAAAGAGAAGACCAAAATTAACTTTGGCACAAATTGTAAGAAAACACATGGTATTGTGTTACTAAACCTAATCTAGGTCTCTAGAAAGAGTGGAATGATAGAACTGATGATTCATGTATCTACGCTAAATATATGGGACAAGGGAGTTGTTCCTCAAATATTTTAGGTTCACAAAAAAGAGACAATTGCCGGGTGTAATGATAAAAGCTTGGGCCGCCAAACATGAGAAAATAAATTTTAGTATGAAAGCAGCCATTGTGTACAAAAAGAATACAGGTTGCCTGTGTCAAATCCACCCCTCCCAACACCCAGCATAGACAGGATTAAAAATAGATAATCGGGGTTAAAAATGGATAATGATCTAATTTTAGGTTCACCACATCCACATTGAATTCAACTATTCAAAAGTAAAACGATTAACTAACAAGTAGAGCACAATTCGAAACTTCTTTGAGAAAACATGAAGAATGATTTCACGATGTGCCAATTTGAAGCAAAATCAAAGAGGAGACACAAAATGTACCTCTTCAAATGGAACAAAAACAAAAGGTGTCAGACCCCTCCTATGTGAAACAGCCGGCACATCTGGGTTATGTGTTTCATCCTCCTGCCAGCCTTCAACAACACCAAGAATGTCCTCATCAGTGCTGTTAACCTCACTATCATTCACACCACTTGTAACAAGTGAACGTAGATCCATCCGATTGTTAGCCCCTGCTGTTGTTCCCCTCAACCTGTACAAAGAATAAAATCATAATACAGTCTTGCTCACCATAAAGTGCATCCAATATGAGACGATTGCTAACTCATACAATGAAAAATTAAAATGACTTGCCTTAAAATTACTTTCAAATGATTTTTTTCCCTCAATTTAATCACAAGTCTAAGAGTGGAGTAATTAGGGTTGCTCACTAGTCACTACCTAATGTTAAGCATGCCATGTTTAGGATTAAGGCTCCATGACGCTTAATCCACCAATACACACACACACAAACAAAACACAGGTAGAGGCCACAGAGCACTTCTGTTCCTCAGTTTGTGACAATCAAGGGGAAGCCAATGCTTTATGAAAAATCTTATGCACAATGTGCACGTAAAATACCTATGATATATTAATGACTTCCACAATTTTAAAAGTACTTGGGGAACACTCACCAATTTAAAAATACTCATACTCAAGGGCAATAATCCATTCACCTAAATATTCAACCATAAAAGAGTAGGCAACTCCTAATGATCATTAACTTTGACGCAATACACATAAAAAAGGCATTCAATTTTTACCCAGAAAAATGGCCCATGGGCCACATAAGTATTAAGACGATTGTCAATGTTAAGAAGATTTTAAGTTGTTTTATGACTTGATTATCCTTTTACTGGATTATGGTAATCACAGTTGCCCCTAGCAGGGCTCGAACACCCAACAGGGGAGGAGAGATCATACCATCTGGGATAATGCCCATTGGTTATTAAATGACAGAATCATTCCAACCAGACTACAGAATACCTCAAGAGGATTCTCCATGCAGTAGGACGCAAGCCAGGATACAAGAAAGCAGCTTCAACCTGCAAATGAGAGGTCAACCATAAATACTTTCCGAAGGCAAACAAACTTGGCATCAAAGAGAAGAAAAATCAAGTGAGAATTTTGCAGGATGGAAAATGACTCTCGAAGTGCAACAGCCTCATTGGATTCTGTAATATTACTGGGATAAAGCAGAAACAAAAGGGAGCTCATATCATGCAGAACATAGAGTTTGACAATTAGCAATCAGGCATGAAATGAAACCTGACCTTATCATCAGTCAAGGTGTAATGGCCACTATAAACACAGTCTACTTTAGCTGAACGGAAGTTCATGCATTTCGCCACATCCTTTACTTTTTGTGATGAATTCTAACCATTGCAGATGAACAGAAAACACGTATTGGTCAGATATAGCAACAAAATATATTTCTTTTTCAGTACTTTGTACACACTAAGGCAGTGTAGGGATATAACCTTATAAAGAAACCTGCCAGCAGGATAAAATCTCAAGTATCTGAAGTAGCAGACCTGCAATACCAGAAGACAAATTTAGAATAATGGCAGCAATAAGAACTAGGCAACAAGTACTACCAGCCAATGCTGGAATCCTTACGAGACCATTGCAAGTGAATTTTTGGCCTTGATATATTTGTCAAGACCACCTTCCATAAAATGATCCATATTCCTTTCCAAAACTCTCATTCCCAATAATTACTGTGCGGTTTGTGATTAAAGAAAAAGTCCAACGCAACGCAACAATGATAGAATGGGTTGACCAAAGACATGAATTTAATGAAATAGTCTAACTCCAGAAAACAAACCAAGAGATTAAAAAAGTTTAAATAGCAACAACAACAACAACAACAATAACAAAGAAGCATTTGATTTTACAAGCTTCTCAAATGTTAAGATTAACTATATGACAACTTTATATTTTCAGTTTTTGAAGGCAAGACTGCATTAAGTTAGTCACTAAAGAAGTTTTACTAATTTATAAACTCAATTGTCAACCCCAGTGACTGGTTCAACCCAAGAAACATAAGGCAGTAGTTTGGCTTGCATTGTCACAACCTGAATCATACCGTTCCAAAATTCTCCTTAGATAAACCTTATACAAAATTTTATGGATACCCCTTCTTTGAATGTGGGAAAAATTCTATATGAGTTTTACATACCATGCTATAACAGAGGGAGAGAGAGAGGAAACATACCACATGAACAGGATTGGTAATCTTCCACTCTGCAACTCCAGCACGAATGTAGGTGTTCCTACTGACATAAAGACCTGATGAGAGAAAAGGGAGACTCAGTACCAGTCATCCAAGACAAACATAGACTCAAAAGACGTTTGAAAATAAATTGTTAGAATCATGAAGTGGAAGTTTGGTGCTGAGGGTACACTCTACATAACCATGAAACTCCAAGTTTTAGCATTTTACCATGTGGAAAACACATACATTTCACATTTCAGGCATCAAACTGATATTGGATGCATTTTGAATTTTATTTTTTCGTGGACTATGAATTTTGAATTTGGTCATGAACCAATAGGCAATCATCAATTTTATGATAAAAAAGTCAATGGTATCCCTTGAGAGGAACATGGTCAACCCCTTCCTCTCCCTTTTTCTTTGGAATGGAAAGAAACACTCCTACAACGTAAGACCTTAAGCTTCCAGGATACACCAGGCCTTACACAGACAAATTACGACTTACACATCCACAGAATATGATCGAACCTATCTTCACAGAATATTATGAGGATGAAAATTGAACTCTAACATGCACTGGAGAAAAAGGAAAAATAGAAGGTCTAATGATAAAAATAATGTACTAACAGATGGAAGATGATTAAAACAAGCTCATCGCATACTTATCAAAAAAAGAAAAAGGCTCATCACAGATGTATGTGGGAAAACAAGGAATTTCTTCTTTTCTTTTTTGGGGTAAATGCAACACTAACGAAAATAAGTTTTCAAAGGAAGATAATCAAAGCAACATGGCAGGGAGAAGGAGAAGAAAAAAAAAATCACATTAATAAGTTACAAGTAAACAAAGCACAAATACGTATGACATAAACTAGAAAATTCGAATAAGGGTATGTCTTACCATCAGTGCGGACTCTCGGTCTTGAAAGCCACATTTTCCTCCATGATCCATCATATTTTGACTGCAACATTTTATAATTTTCCACAACCCCAGAGAGCTTCACAGAAGAAATCTAAAATTTTAGGATTGACTAATTTTCATGCAAATATAATGAAAAAATGTTAATAAAAATGCTAAATCTACCTGCCAAGCCTTAAGGCATGCATTGCGCCAGTACACAGGATTACGAATTGTATATCTCCATTTCCGACAAACACAAGCTGCCCTCCCCAGGTTAAATGGAGTCATTCTCGCAAAGATCTGCATATAATGAAAAATTACTCAGTAATTCCTTGTTTTGCTAATGCATGCTAATTAACAGCCTCAAAATTGAAGATTCTTACCAATTAAGTTTGACATATTTAGTTAACATGTGTATCTTGCTAAAGGATGTCTATAAAACTTAACACTAACCTAAAACCAAGCCAACACAGAATAATTGAGGACCAAGTATGACATCAAGCAAACTGGATTGCATGGAAGATCATATTACAGAAACAAAGTTTTGACAAAGTTAAACTCCCCTTGTCTTTGCATTTTCGAATAGTGTTGCCATAAATGCTAGTACCCTACTGACCTAATTTCTCAAATGTACAGCTCCCTGTTATTAATGGCTCAAGGCACACTAATGCGCCAAGAAGCCTAGGCGCAAGGCATGAGCCTGATCGAAGTAAGGTGCATGTGTGATGAAAATGAATTAAATATAACTGTAGTAAAAACTAAAATATGCAACACAAACTAGTCAAGATCAAAGGAAGGAATCTTTCAGCATATCAATTCAAAGGATTAGGTAGATCAATAGACATCTTTTCAGCTTACACAATCATTTCAAATAGATCAATATCTTTTCAGCTTACACATCATTTCAAATAAATCAATATACATTCTAAACAATATACGATATGATTAAACAAGATAATCATTGAATGTGACCATGGTGATGTAGAGAATGAAATTTATTGTCGTCTAACAATAAAAAGAAAAGAAAGAAAGAAAGAAAAAAGGAAAACAATATGAATGAATGATTAATAATAATAGTTTTTTTTAAGCCTGGAGCTTGCTAAAAAGGTGTGAGCATAGCTTTACAAGAGCCTGACTGAAGGGGCTTGACTTGTAGAATATTAAAGAGCTTTGGCTGAGCCTATGGCTTTTTCAGAGCCCAGACGCATCTTTAAGAACTATGGTACAACTAAAAACTTAAAACACTTTTTTGTCCCAAAACCTACTTCACATGGATAGGAGTACAAGTTTAGTCAACCAGTTAGTCAGACTGCTGAAATTGGTAAACCCAAAAGAAGTATTTAGGATATGAACTTGATCTACTTTTATATACAGAACTATGTAACTTTTTAATAAACCAACTTATTACACAAGAATTTTTTTTGGTAATTAAACACAAAAGAAATAGTCTTTCTTAACCTCACATTTTTTTTTTCTTCTTTTCTATACTTTGAAAATGAGATTCAAAAGATCATTTTCTACATTCAATCAAGTAATAACCTCTCTGTCTCAGCTACCTGATAAAGAGTTCTAGATCCTTAATATAGACGACCTGCAAACTTAGTCAACAAAGTCTCAAATTGTAACCACTTGGAATCTTTTTGGCCCTATAGCTCTATCCAGAACAACTGTTTTGTAACCAATCACTTTAAGCTCAGTGAAAGGTCCATGATTCCTAAATATGCAGATGGAACCATTAGATCAAAACAGTGACAGGCCCATAAAATTATTTGAGTGGGGCAACCTTAAACAATGATAAGACAAAAAAAAAAAAAAAAACTACTACCATAATAGACAAAAAGATCACTTGTGAATATTCTTTTAACAAGACATGTCCTTCAAAAGCCAACTTCAGCAGCCCCATAAACATGAACCAGAACACTACAACAAGAAGTCAACAACCCTCAAACATATGAAAATTACCGGAAAAAAAAAAACCAAGCATGAACCACAGAACCAGAACAGATTCTGCAAACTCATGAAATTTACAAAAAAAAGAAAACTCCAAACCCATGAACTGATGAATGTCAATCCCTCTTTGGAGAACCCACTTGGTTTCCATGTTCATCTTATCTACTTATAACTAAATCAATCTGAAAGCCCCCTAAAAAATAAAATAATAATAATAATAATAATAAATTTAGGAGAAATTTCAATAATAAAAAAGAACTAGGGTTATGTCACCAACAATTACAAATTTTAAGGCGTATATATCATCTCTATCACTGTTTCTTTTATTCTTTACTTCTCTTAATATAGCACTATAAGTTCTAATTAATTCCCAACTTGGGAACTAATATAATGTCAAAATACAAGCACCTACTTCTACATGCACTCGGGTCTAAAGTAATACCTCATCTTACGAACAATACAATCCCAACTGGAAACAACAGGAGGTCGAAGAAGAGAAATTGGTAAGCACTCACAGACATATCCCCTGGCAACATTCTTCCTAATTTTCCCAACTTGTGTACACCAATGGAACCAACAAGCTATTGAAGTTGAAAAACAATATTATCATTTATCCTGTTCTAACCACTCATATGGCCTTCCGTCCCAAGCTTTCTCTACTGTGGCATAAAATAGAAAGAGAGAAAATTAAATTAGGGTTTTGCATATGGATTACGGTCTTCATGAGAGAGAGCAAGAGAGAGAGGGAGAGAGTCGTCAATGGGCTAGGGCTATCACTGGGTTGAGGCGTAGAGAGTGCGAAATCGTGAGAGCGAGAGAAGGAGGTGAGTTTGAATACCCCAAACTTAGTGGGATCATGTTTATATATGGGACGTTTTAGAAAATACTTTGTGGTGGCATTGTTATAATTTTAACAAAATTATAAGTACAAAAATGTCAATAAAAAAATTTCCAGTGGGGGCAGACGCCCCCAATGGGCCTTGGGTACGTCCGTCCCTGGATCAGAAGATAATATCATTCAATGAAAGGGTGACATTGTGAAGAATCTTAATGATGTGAATAGAGAACAAATTATTATGATGGAACCAGCGGAGCAAGGTTGTTTATTTGCACAAAATATTAGTAGAACAATAAGTTTTGATTTATAAGAACATACGCTATAATTTGAAACCCAGGGAGAAGAAATATATATTGAAATTCTAGCTCGGCAATTTGATCAACCTCCATCGCCATTATCTAGAGCGATTGGGTGCTATTTTCTTTATGTGTCCAGACTTGTTTTCTTTGATGATAAATTAGAAAGGTAAGTCCCCTGATCGAATTTTTTGTTCCAAGTTTTACATTTCTGTAGTGATTCCTTCTTCCCTACCTTCCCTCTCCCAAAAATCAAACTTATTAATAGAAAGTCAGTTATTATTTAAGGGTCGCTTATAACTTCTACATTCTAAAAATGTTTTTCATGGATCTTGTTACATGGTTCAAAGGTAAACACCTTGCACATAAAACTAGTTAATCACATGCCAATTGAGATCTCGCTTTGTCTTCTTCTGTCTTACTGGGTCCAAGAATAAGTTCATACCAGTTCCCATTTCCATTCCATTTCAAATAATGGTATTTGGGAAATTTTTGGTTTTCCCTACCAGTTGGCAACTCCAATCACAATGATTGCTTAATATCTATAAGAAGGAACAAGGGGATGAAAGTTCTTTTCCTCTTAAAAAATCTTACAGTTTGCTTAGTAAATGGGACTACAACTCAGTGTTCACGTCACAGAAAACTGAAGACTGAAGAGAATTGCAGAGAATATGTTGGATTTAAGAACTCAATCATATTGAGCTTGTCCAATAACTGCTCATGTTTTTACTAAAACAAATTCAGAATGTGTAATACAATAATGCAACGTGAACGGATTGAAAATGGAAATAAGAAGTAGCAACTTCATCTGAGTTTGTTATCTCTTTGTAATAGTATGATGACCAAGTTCAATGTGAAAAAAATGTAGAAATACCTCAAAAAGTAGCTCATCAGGCAAGGACCGGTGTATTAGAGCTGTATCAACAAATGGTTTACTACTTGCACTCCCAAATGGAGCAACAGGCCTAACATTAATTCCATAGAGATCTGAAACAAAACCCAAAAAACCATGAATAACTACAAACATCTATTTTCTGAAAGATGAATTCACATACTATTAGCATAGCATACACAAAAATAACATCACGAAAATATACAGGCTGCAAAAGAATATTGGATTACGATTGGGGCATTACCAAGCCACGGCCTCTGTGTAACTAAGAACTGTGCGGTCCTCAACCGTGAAGCCGACTCGAGCTCTGCAGCAATTTTCAAAGCATAATCTACGAGAAATAAGGATAAAATGAGAATTTATTAGCCGAAATCAAGTAAAATATTACCGAAAATCAATGAAAATTTTCCAGAGTAAGCTGGATTATTTACAAAAAATAACATTGAACTTCCAAAAGGTTGACAACCCAGTACAAAATCATGGAAAATATTGATAATCGATCAATACCCAGATGGTGAAATTAGATTGATTCACCGAACTTGGTGGAAACAATTGATGGGTAGTGTGTAAAGAAACCATAATGATAAGAAATTGGCATTGAAATAGATGTCTGTAAGTAAAGAAATTGATTGTTTTCGTGAAATTGATGGAAGTTCCTCGAATTTCGGGGCCTACCTGAAGTCATGAGGGTTCTTCCTCTGAGAAAAGCGAAGCCTTTTTTTTGAGGAAGAAACGAAAGGGTGGGAAAATGTGAAACTTCTGTTATAATAACCCTTCCTTCTATCGGCAAACATGTAAATAACCCGTTTACCGAACACCGAAATGACTGTGGAAAGTCCCAAAAAGCTGAAGTGGGCCCACATAATAGAACTGTGGTTCATTCAAGTATGTTGCTCATTTCAGATGGGGTAAATTACATTAAACAATTCTCTTCTGAGGTTTTATTTAATTACATTTGCATTAAATTAATGAATTTTGTAACAATGGTCTCTCACGAAGTTTGCTCTATTATGACAAAGATTTCTCTGTCCAAAATTCTGTTATTTTATCAAAAAACTTAGGATAAATTACACTGATCTTTTCTGAAGTTTAACTTAATTACATCCGCCATCAAATTAATTGATTTTGTTACAGTGACATTCCTTGTAACACAAATAAATTAGTTGGCGTTAACTTTTGAGTGAAATATCTATTATACCTTTAATATTTTATTGATATAAAAATTAAAATATTTATATATATAAGATGAAACTTTTGTCCATCTAATATAATAATATTTACTATATTATATATATAGTCAATATTATATATATAAGTGTGTGTGTAGAAAGACGAGGACTTGTAACTTGGGATATTAAAAAAAAGAAACAAAAGATGAGGATTTATTCGGTGATGGAACTTACTTGATTGTACATGATTTAACCTAAGTCACTAACGGAGGGGTGTAAGCAACCATTGTAACTTGGGGATATTAAAGAAAAAGAAACAAAATATGAGGATTTATTCGGTGATGGAACTTACTTGATTGTACATGATTTAACCTAAGTAACTAACGGGGGGTGTAAGCAACCATTTTTATGTTATGCAAAGAGTGTGACAAAATGAGAGTGTGTATGGAGCGTGTGAGAAACTTACATTTAGAAGAATTATGTGACTTAGATTTTTAAGAGCATCTCCAACCGGTACGTCAAATCATACGTGATATTTTGATATTTATAATAACTACTTTTGATATCAAGAACTCTTTCAACTCATATTTCAAATGACTACTTGACATTTGACATACCATTAAATATGTCAAATTTGATATATCGAAAAGTGGTATATCAAATGAATTTTTTTCATTTATGGGTTCTTATTATTGTTATCTAATTAAAAGAAAAAAATACTAATAAATTTGATATATCAAGTGGAGTATACCAAAATATCATATATCAATTAGTCACATCATACCTCAAATAAATTTAAGCCGTAAAATTTGAAGAATCAGTGGAAGATACTCTAACAACTAAAAGTGTGTCAGTGACTTAGTAGCTTAAAATCGTCCAATTACTTTATCTTTGAGACAATTGTTGAAATTAGTTTTGCTAACATACGGTGAGACATGATATATTGTTGTTATAAGTACATGATCACAAGGGAAAATCCATTATTTGACTTATATATATATTATTGGACCTGACAAGAAATAGCCTCTTTGGGAGTCCTGCTAATTAATTTCCAATGCCTCAAGCTAGACTTCACTTTTCAAAAGTTTAATTGTTCTTAAAGAATCAATGCCAAATCATCTCACATAAAATTAAGGAGCCAAATAATGGATTTTCCCTTGTGATATATATATATATATATATATATATATATATATATATATATATTTTTTTTTTTCTTTCCAATGCCTACACATTTAATTTAAGCACAAACTATGCAACAAACTGCGTATTTAACTTAAATTTGTTGAGGTCCTACACATATAGCAAAATCCCATTCTATCAGTTACATATTACCTCTTCTAACCACATAAACAAGTAGCAGCTTCTAGAGCAAAGTAACATTGACTTGTAACATTCATGCATCACATTCAACCAAAACTTCGCCCATGTTGAACCTTCATTGATTTGGTTTAGGACGTATATCTATATTACATTTAAGCCTTTTTTTGATCTGGTTTAGGAAGTATATTTATATTACAAGTATTGTGTTTCAATCACCTTTTAAAAAAAAATACAATCTAACATTTAAAAGTACTTAAAAAAATTAATTTTACAGTTCAAAATATTTATATTTATTTACGATCTAAAATAACCCTCTCTATTTACCTACTACATTCACACTAAATTCATATACACATTCACCTACCCCTCACACCCCTAAAATAACGGACCATTATCCTCTCCAATCCCTCCAGTGGTGATGCACGCTACTACATTGGCTGACACCAATCACTAGTAACTCACGTTACTAAAATGAGTAACATTGGATAACATTGTATCACTCATTTTAGTAATGTGAGTTTCCACTTATAGTTACAAACGTCGCAACTGGAAAGATTTTGAGGATTTTTACTCAAAATGACATTCACACCTAAATTCACATACACATTCACATACTCTCACATCTAAAATAACATTATATTTTTTATAGGATCGTAAGCACAAGCAATACACTAGTGTGTGTGTATGTATATATATATATATATATATGATCATTGTGATAAACAAGGGTGATTCAACATAATTTGAGGCCTTAGGCGAAAATTATAAAAGTGGTCGTTTAATATTTAATATTTTAATATCAAATAATAATTAATAATGCTTATTTAAAAATTATTATTCTTGCTTTTTGAGTTGCAAAGTTACTAATTAGATTCTTGTATTCAAGTTCGCAAAAATTATAAAAGTGGCTTCTAATATTTAATATATTATTCTCTTGAAGAATTCTCACCTAATTTTTTTGTTGTTTGATTATTAGAGTTAACAAATTTACCAAGAGCTCTTTTTTTTAGATTGAATTAGTTAATCTATTCTTCTTTTCTTTTTAAGTTTTTCATATCCTGATATATACTTTCTAGTAGACATATTTTGATATTCAATAATATAAATAACAATGGTAATAAACAAAATATACAATGTTATAATAACAAAAAATAATAAGACTACAAAATAGTTTAAGTTAAAGAACAATAGAACCAAAAAATTTCAATTATTTTGTAACTAGTAGCTTGAAAGCTTCCAATAAATTTATGATTGTAATGAGCAGAGAAAAAAAAATATGAGAGACTAAGAGAGGAGAAGGATGGAAATTAGAGACGGGAGAGTCTATGAGAGAATAAAAAAGATAAAGGTTGCAATGACAGAGGAGGAAAAAAGTGAAGAACATGTGGAGTAAGGGGAAAAAAGATAAAATTAATAGAAGATGGAAAGTTTTACAATTTTCAATTTTCTAAAGTTATCGATTAGTGTAATGAGGAGAGAGAATTTTTTTTAGGAAATTGTCAAATTGGTTGGGGTCCAATAATAAAAAGAATTTTTTTTAAAAAAAAAACTCTTATATTTGTAGATTAAATTAATTTTTTTTTAGAAAGTTTTACAATATGTTAGAAATAAAGAAAGATAATTGTGTATTGAATTGATTGACATGGACAATACATAAAAGCTTATTTACAGGCATATAATCTTAGAGGATGAGTAAACTTAGGAGATAAGAAATTCTAGTCCTAGATAGTTTATGAGATGATATAAAAAATCTATGTGGTTTAGGAAAGGATATAATATGAAATATATAATCTAATAGCTCCCGCAAACTCAAGGTGAGTTATATGAAGCCAACTTGAGTTTAGAGCAAAATCTTGAATGCATGCAGCTTGACCAGCGATCTGGATTTTTTCGATGAAGATGGCAAACAAAAGATGATAACGACACAGC
This sequence comes from Cornus controversa, assembly GCA_026545225.1. Lineage (NCBI taxonomy): Eukaryota > Viridiplantae > Streptophyta > Magnoliopsida > Cornales > Cornaceae > Cornus > Cornus controversa. The sequence goes on along the minus strand of CM048854.1, from coordinate 20,986,959 downwards.
CCAACCCATGACAAAAATCATTTGATCTAGTCCAAAACAAACAACAAGAGTAATCAATTCATGATCGATTCACGGTTGCCAATGAAGAACTTGTCAAAAAAAAGTGCCACGGCATCACGTGCCAAAAAAAGGGCCAAAAAATCCCTAGAAAACAAAACTCCTGAAAAATAAATCGACGGATAATAACAGTCTCCTTGCAAGAAGACAGAGTTTCTTTATGGCTCACTGTGAACTGGTGATAATGCGTGCGGTGTTGGAGACGTCACGTGAAACTAGCCGAAGAACATACACCAAAACTGGCGGACTAGTGAAGCAACCTTGTCTTGAACATAATCGCCGAAGAAGAGCAAAATAATGAATTTGGTTGCTGTGAAACGCATATAGAAACTTGTATGTATATATATATATATATATAAGGCATAAGCTATTTTCTATGATTGACTACCGGGGATGGCTTATGGTGCCATCCCCGGCAGTGACGGTGATAAATAGTGAAGACTACCAGAGACTAGTAGACTCAATACAGTGTTAGTGTTAGATTAAATATTTCTTATTATAGATTATATCTCTTTTCCTAATAGATTTCTTACACCTTTTCCTAAACCATCTAGGACTAGGATTTCTTGTCTCCTAAGTTTACTTAACCTCCAAGATTATGTGTCTATAAATAGGCCTTTATGTATTATTCATAATATCAATCAATATCAATTAATTATATATTCTTCCTATATTTCTAACATGGTATCAAATCCAATCGATCCTTGGTAAATCTTCCTTCGTCCATCGTCGTCACCGTCAGGGATGGCACCACCAGCTTCATCCCTGGCGGACAATCATCAATTGTAGAAAATAGCTTCTGCCAAATCAACACCTAACCAACGCTCTTACACAACTGGTGTAAGAGTTGTCAAATAATTCTTTCTCTTCTTTACAATAATTCAAGGGTGACTTGAAGCCCACTCTTCTCTAGCTGAGAAAATCAAATTCGTAGTGTTCGAATCGTGTTCGTGAAGATTGAAAATTTTGGTTCACACTTTTCTGCACAACAAAACTGTTTGGATCATAACTTCTTCATTACTGATCCAAAAGTCCTGGGATGAATTCCAAAAGATAGGAAATTCGAAGAGCTTCGATTTGTTGTATTATATATCTATATTTTGAGTAAAAAATGGTGGTCAAATATGTATTTGAAATTACTATCCTGGCTATGAATTCTTACGTAGAAATTCTTCTTTTTCGACTTTAATTTGCAAAGAGATTCAGATTGTTCTTCGTTCAAAGCCGCCGACAAATTGGAGGCCACCTCCAAGACTAACAATCATTGTCACCCTCACATTGCTTTCACGACCCGTACAATTCTCTTTCTTTATTTTCTATCATGGTATCAGAGCCTACTAATTCCTGATAGTAAAAGAAGAAAAATATGACAACCCAGCTCAAGTTCAATTCATTGGATCCCACTAGCATCTGTGTGTCAAAGTTACTGATTTCAACGAGCCCATTTTTTTATTTTCAAATCAGTTTTTACTCTAGCGAGCAATTTTCGGTCTTACCATCACTCCAACGGGTTCGCTCTTTTGCAACTTATTTGTATGTATTTCTCAGTCACTGTTGGTAACATCACCAGATTGCTTTCACGACCCATAGCATCTGTGTGTCAAAGTTACTGATTTCAATGAGCTTATTTATTGATTTTCAAATCAATTTTTGCTCCAATGAACCACTTTTGATCTTTTCGGCTCTTTTGCAGCTTCTTTGTATATGTTTTGCAGCCATTGTTGGTAACATCATCAAATTGCTTTCATGACCCGTAGCATCTGTGTGTCAAATTCGCTGATTTCAATGAACTCTTTTATTTATTTTCAAATCAGTTTTTGCTCTAACGAGTCGCTTTCGGTTTTCTGCCTCTTTTGCATCTTCTTTGTATGTGTTCGCAGCCATAGTTGGTTACATCACCAGATTACTTTCATGACTCATAGCATCTGTGTGTCAAATTCGCTGATTTCAATGAACTCTTTTACTGATTTTCAAATCAGTTTTTGCTCCAACGAGTCACTTTCGGTCTTTCTGCCTCTTTTGCATCTTCTTTGTATGTGTTCGCAGCCATAGTTGGTTACATCACCAGATTACTTTCGTGAGCTACATTCAAGATTTTGTCTCCAAACTCAAATTGGCTTCATATGACCCACCTTGAGTTTGCGAGGGGCTGTTAGATTATATATTTCCTATTATAGATTATATATCTTTTCTTAATAGGTTTCTTACACCTCCTAAACCATCTAGGACTAGGATTTCTTGTCTCCTAAGTTTACTTAACCTCCAAGATTATGTGCCTATAAATAGGCCTTTATGTATTGTTCATAATATCAATCAATACCAATTATTTTGTGATTGATTTGAATGCTTAATTATTAATTGATGTGGGTAATTAAGCAATTATAAAAATTGGGCGAGAAGACCTATTCACCTCCTCTAGGTCTAAGGATTAATATCTCACACTGAATTAACTAAACCGTTTTCGCACTGCTTAACTCATAGTGGGTCACACCTGATGTGACAATATTTGAAGTAAAAGACCCACCAAATCGTACGAAGTAGAAAGGTAAGAAATTTTTTCATAAAAAATGGAAAATAAAAGAAGAAAAAGACCACTAAACATGGGAACCGTTGTCAGACCATGATGAAGCCCAACTTTTTCACAAAAAATGGTATAAAATGCAATGGACAAGACTTCTCTACTTACCAATGTGTAGGTACTATCTACTGAGTACTAATGTGGTCCAACCTTCTACTGAACATCAAATTTAAATATTAATAAAAAAGTTAAAAAGAAAAAGGAATAGACGTTGGATCGGCCCATTTCTTCTGGGTCCTTATATATTTCATTATACATTTTCAGTTTTCAAGATGAGAATAGAGAGTGAATCTAGAGAGAATCGGGAAAAAATTCTAGAGAAAATTAAACAAAGATAAATAAAGAGAGAATTGCATATATATATATATATATATAGAGAGAGAGAGAGAGAGAGAGAGAGAGAGAGGGAGGGAGCGCACAAATATAGAGAGAATGAAGAGATATATATACAGAGAGAGAATATATTTTGGTAGAGAAATAAAGGACTAACAATATATAAAGAGGATGAAGATATATATATAGAGAGAGAATATTATTTGGTAGAGAAAGAAAGTACTACTTTGTAGGGATGTTTTACATAATCGTTGGCCACGTTCCTTATTCGGTAGGAAACCTTAGTTTTTCATATCATTATTCTTCATATATATATATATATATAAGTTATCATAATTAAACTGCAAGGTTGAACACGCCACCAAGATCTCCAGCGAGGTTGAAGCCTTTGGTTTTTTTAAGATTTAGTCTTGGAAAGTAAAGGTGTATAATATATGGCTGCTGATATTTGTGCTCCACTGATGCCTTAGACACTCTACTCTTTTTCTTTTCTAAATAAAGTTTACAAAAGAGTCTCTAGATTACAGAATACTTGATTCTCACATTTTTAATATCATAATTGCTCTTTTTTATTAAAGTCAGAACACTTGAATTCAATCTCAAGTATTTTCTCTCTCATATTGAAATTACACATGGTATACACACACACACACACACACACACATACAGTACATGTAAAATATATTTTATTATAATTAAAAGTAAATTTAATCACATAATAATAATTTCTAAAAGTTGCCTTCTTAAAACAAACAATCTTTCCTTAACTTACTTATTGAATTATATAACAGAGTTTCTATTTAAATAAAATTAGGTTTCCCTCACCTTTCACAAAAAAAAAAAAACTTGATTTTCCTTTGATTTCAATTCAATTAAATATTACTATGCATCGTAAATATTGATTTGCTTTCAATTTAATGTTATAAATAGGTTTTATTCATTGATATAAAATTTAATTTCAATTCAAATATTTTTTTATCCTAATCACATACATTTTTATCTTAATCATTGATACTTTCTCAAGTCATTATTTCAAAATCAACTAAAAATATATATTCTGAAGAAAAAAAATTCACCATTACCACGAGAATTAGAAGCATTTAATAATTCATTGATTTCTGAGATTTTTTCATATTGCTTGTTTTAACAAGTTCAATAACTTTCTCTAACTCAGACACTATATGATTACTAAGATATTTCATTTATGTATAGAGAGAGAAGATAAATGAATTTTCATTTTAGGGTCAAGAGTCCTTACCTTAATGGAAAAGGACAATTATGATATTAAAAATATAATAACCAAACATTGTGTAGTGTAAGACTCTTTTGTAATTTTATTTTAAAGAAAAAAGAAAGTGGAGTGCTTAAGGATATTGGTGGAGCGCCAATATTAGCTCCTCCCTAATATATATATATATATATACAGGGGCGGAGTCATGATTTCAGTTGAGGGGAGCGCATTGTATTTTGGTGGGAAAAAAAATACTAATATGACAAATATAAAATTTTCACATCAAAAGGCAAACAGAAAATGAAAAAACACAATAAAATCACTATGGTGCTTAGTCAATCTTAATGAACTAAAAGATATAAAAATAGTTCTTGATTCTCAATTCACCTAAAAAAGTGAATTTAGTTTATCTTGTTTCTTTGTTAGAGTTAATGTTTATTAATGAGAAAACAGAAAACCAAAATCATGAAATAGAGGCAACATAATCTGACCTTCAGTCCATCACAAACCTCATTGCCAAAAAAATAAATAAATAAAGAATTATAGATATTAGGCTGATGTTATTGAAAGAAAATTAGAAATAGAATCCTTAGATAGCAAAAGTAACTGTTGAAGGATTTATATATTTAAGTTAAACCATTTTTAATAACTTAAGCTTTTAGAGTAGATGGTTATCAACATGCTATCAAAGTTAAAGGTCACGAGTTCAAACCTTATCGTTACCCTAATAATTAACATTGAAACACGTGTTGGACCAAAAGAAGGTCACACATGAGGGGGACATGTTGAATGATTTATATATTTTAAGTTACACTCTCTAGAAGTTTTTTTTTCTTCTAAAAATTAGAAGGTATAACTACGCTATAATACCACGTTGTCACGCCCTAGATTTCTGAAACTGATTAATTTGTGATAAAAAGAATTAAATTAAAAGTCAAAACTCAATTGTCAACGCCTTTGAAACATGGTTAAATTCTTTCTTTCTTTTTTTCAAATAAAAGAAATTCATTTTTCTCAAGATTTAAATAACTAGGCTCCGTGCACTTAGAATTTGTTCCAGAAACTATTTTCATTGAATAGACGACTTCAAGATACTCAATTTAGACTCAAGTTTTCCAATGAGCTATCAATTTTCAAGTTTAAAAAGTGATATAAAACAAATTTAAGAAAATATATACACAAATATATGTATGTTTGCATTACACACAAGACAACCCCTTTTTCACTCTTCCTCAACCTATATAATACACACAAGTGAAGCACAAGACAATTAAATGTATATATATATTTTTCTTCCTTCATCTCACTTCAAGTCTTATAACTTCCACTACAAATAAAATCTTTCGATGAAACTAAATTCATTAAATAGAGTCCGAGAGTCTACATTTGAGTACCACTTTCACTATGTTTTAAATTAGAATGGAGATGTTAAGAATTTTTGAAATTTAAAAAAAATTCAAGTTTTCATATACACATGTGCATGTATTACATGCAAAGAAATTTTGTTGCTTTATCTTTTAATACATTACAAAACTAAATGACCAATATGTCCTCTTAAGTCTGCACCATCAATAACCTACTCGGCGTAAAAGAAAAATCTGAGGGGGGCATTTTTTAAATTTACAAAAAAAATATGCATATACGAATAAAAAAATATATTATTTTAGGGGAGGGGGGGGGGGTGCGTGTGCCCCCCTCTAGGCACACGGTGGCTCCGCCACTATATATATATATATATATATATATATATATATATATATATATCTATAAACACCTAGAAGAAATGGGCCGATCCAACTTCCATTCCTTTTTCTTCTTCAATTTTTTGTTAATAACAAAAAGTGATGTATCAGAATAAGATTGGATCACATCAATGATGAGTAGACTTCATTTAATGTGCACTCTAGAAATAGAAGATGAGAGTGAGTCTTTGATTCAAAACAGAAAGAGAGAGTGAATCTTTGCCATTTTCGAAGACCAGGATAGTGAGAAGGTGAGAGAGAGAAAGAGGGAGGTCTTTGATTCAAAACGAAAGAGAGGTAGAGAGAGAGAGAGCTCAAGAAAAGAGAGAAATGGGGAAGAAAGGAAGAGGAAGAAAAAAAGGAGAAGAAGATGAGTCAGAAATAGAATGGCAACAAAGCGTTTCAGTAACCCATCTCTCTCCTTCTGTATGTGTTATGTTCAGTGAAAAATATGAGCCAATGGAGTAGAAAATGTTATGTTAGGATCGAGTGTTTCTTCATATTATGTGTGTGTGTGTGTGTATATATATATATGTTATAACCAAAAATGTGCTTGTTGTATTCTTTTGTCCTTGATTGATTGAATAATTTTTTAATAAGAGCCCAAAGTTATTTGATGCATCTCTCTCTATAATGTGTGTGTAGTCTTATATGCATTAAACAATGACAAACCCATGTTAGGTACTTATTTAATAGAAACATGACACGAGCTTGATTTAGGTGCTCCAACTTAGGAAACACATATTAAGGGCACAAGAGTCCAAAAATATTGTGCTGGGACTTGTCTTTTAGTTGTCTTTAGAGATCTTTTTTCTTGACTATTCCCACTTAAAATTCAACTAATTTTTTAACAAAATATTAACATATTATATTCTCTATATATTTATTTTTTTTCTTTATGAAGCTAATGTAAAAAGTTGGTCCTTAGAATTTGCTTTTTTTCCCTTCTACCACCTCCATGCAATATGTTCAGGGATTGGGTTTGGCGACAAGGGTTTGTAGGAATTGAGAGGTGGATTACTCCTTTTAACACAATACTTCTCTGGCTTCAGCGGTTACTTAAGGATATGGGTATTTCACATTTCAGTGTCACAATATTCTACTGTGATAATCAAAGTGTCATCCAGATTGCTCACATCGACGTCTTTCATGAACGCACCAAACATATTGAGATTGACTGTCATTTTGTTCGTCAACATGTGAGTCGTGGCATGATTCGTCTATTCTTTGTCACTTTTGCCGATCATAGTGCTGACATTTTCACCAAAGCTCATCCCCAAGACGATTTCAAGATTTGGTTTCCAAACTCAAGTTGGTTTCTTCCTCCCCTACTTAAGTTTGAGGGGGATGTTAATATATTAGCTGTAATTAATATGTGTACGTTAGCTATCTCTCAATTGGTTTCTTGATTTACTATTTGTATACGCTATATATAGTGGTCATATTTTACATTTGGATATATAATGAAATTCCCTTTTCCATCTGGTCTCTTTCATTCTAAATCATAACAAATAGAAACATAATGCAGGTTTGATTTAGGTGCTCCAACTTAGGAAACACATATTAAGGGCATAAGGGTCCAAAAATATTGTGCTGGGACTTATTTTTTAGTTGTCTTTAGAGATCTTGTTCCTCGACTATCCCCACTTAAAATTCAAGTAATTTTATAACAACATATTAGATTCTCTATATTTTTATTTTTTTCCTTTATGAAGCTGATGATAAAGGTAGGTCCTTAGAATTTGATTTTTTTTCCTTCTACGCATGCAATATGTTCAGGGATCGGGTTTGGGTTTGGGGACGAGGGTTTGTAAGAATTGAGAGGTGGATTACTCCTTTTAACACTATACTTGAAAAAAAGAGTATATATGGGGGTTGATTTTTTTTGCTTTTAAAATAGTAAAGTTGAGAGATTTTTTTTTGCACTTTCGCTTATTATTTGGACCTCAAATCTTGGTTAGTATTCACAAACTTATGTTTCCATCCATCATAAAAAACCAAGTTACATCAAATACTTTTTTTGATTTTTCAGTATAGAAGAAGAAAATATTGTAGACATTAAAAAATTACACGATAGACCCAAAATATAATTAGGGCTTATCTTCAATTTGGTCCACTTTGGAATGTGGCCCAATGAGTAAGATAATTTAAAGTCTAGACCCACCACAAATAAATGGGTCATGAGTTGATCCAAATTGTCTAAGAAGTCCAAACGTACCCACTTGAAAATAGGTCAAATGGATAATTTTATATATATATATATATATATATATATATATATATATAATTATTATCAAAAATAGTTATTATGTATATATTGGATAATTATCACAATTATCATAAAGGATAATTATCAGAAGAAAAGAAAGTTACAAATCTGCCCCTCCAAAAAGTCTATAAATAGATGTAGATGGTGAAGAGAAGAGGAGAAAAGACTCTGACAAAATATTGAAGCTCTGATAGACTCTGTCTTCAATCAACACTTGAAGTTCTGAAGACATACGTTCATTCAATCCTCAAAGCTTTGAACAACAACAACAACAACAACAAGCACATTCAAAGTCATGCCGTTCTTCTTCCACAATTCAACAAATTCAAAGAATCATCAATAAGACTATTCGAGATCAAGCTTTTTCAGCCCTCGATAAAAAATTCTCACCGATTTTCTTCAACAACAAACACTTGAAGAAGACTCTCAGTAACTCGATTTATGATCAAGCTCGAGTAGCCCTTGAATCCAGAGAAAAAGAACTAGAAGACTCTTAGAGAAAGCTGAAACTCTGTAGGATTCTTCACTCAAAATCCAAAGCTCCAAAGCATCTAGACCATGAATGAGAAGAATAACAAGCACATCATCCACATGCTGTTCTTCACCAAAGTTTCAATCCAATTCAAGATAAAGCTTTAGCAGCCCTTGAATTCGGATCACCAAGGAGATCGAATCAGAGGAATTTATCTTTCTTTTGTAAAGATCTATAGAGATTTGTAAACCTATATTTCTTGAAATTAATATATTTGATTTATTTGGCCACGTGTTTTGATCTTATTCTTAGACCCAAAATTTGTGTGTACAAATTTCTGGCACATCCGATGGGACAATCTCTGCCTCTCACTATGTCTCCAACATCATACATCCAAAACTTTGTTCATCATAATCTATGACTCCTCCCAAGGTTTCGACTAGAAACAAGAAAAACTCAAAAGACACTGCTATTGAATTGGCCAATATCAAAGCTACCACAAGCAATGGCAAGAACCCTAGGAACCCGTCTAGTGCTAGCAGCACCTCAACAGGTCTTATGACGCGTAGCAAGAACAAAGCAATTGCTTCGCTCAAGAATCAGCAAGATTTGGTGAAAACCAATCCTGCTAAACCAATGGATGTGAAAACTAAACATGTTAACACCAGTGATCCTCATGGGGCATAGAATTCTGATGTTGTTTCAGAAAAGTCGGCGCCACCACATTCACCCTACTCTGTCTCTGACACCAACTCTAGCGTTGGTTCGCTCTCGGAGTCGTTATTTGAGATTTCAAAATAATTGGTCACTACAAAGAATGTTGGCCCTCAATGACTTTCCTATTAAAATGTTATTGTATCTATGATGACTGGAACAACCTCGGTGGAAGACCAACTAGCAGTGATAGCGCGTGTAATCGAAAACCTCACAAAAACTGTTGAAGAGAAGGACTTACAGATCGCCGTGCTAAGGAGTAAGCTTGAAATTCAAAATCCTAACGAGATAACACAACTGCCTGTGAATACTTCAAGTTCAGCCTTGCAAGGTGCCCAATCAAAGATCGTCGTCACATATCTGTGTCAAGACATGTGGTTGGTGAACTAACTGTGTTTCGCCAGTTGCTTCATTATCTGTCCAACAATTGCAGGATATAATAATGAACGCAATCTAAGCACAGTATGACGACGCCCCTCAAATCGATCTCATGTACTCAAAACCCTACACCAAAAGAATTGACAGCTTAAAAATGCTAGTGGGGTATCAATCGGCAAAGTTCCAACAATTTGTTGGAAGAGGAAATCTCAAACAACATGTTGCACACTTTGTGGAGACCCGCAATAACGCTGGTACCGAAGGGGACCTCTTAGTCAAGCAATTTGTTTGTTCCCTCAAAGGGAATGCATTTGATTGATACACACCTCAAAGTTGGGAGTATTGATTGTTGGGAGCAGATGGAGCGAGAGTTTCTCAACTGCTTCTATAGTACTCTCAGAATAGTAAGCATGCTAGAGCTCACTAACATTAAACAAATGAAGGACGAGCTTGTGGTCAACTATATCAACCGCTAGCAAGCTCTAAATGTTAATTGCAAAGATCATTTTTCTGAAGTCTCAACAGTCAAAATATGTATGCAAGGCATGCACTAGGAGCTTCTCTACATTTTACAATGAATCAGGCCTTGTACATTTGAAGAACTGGTTACTCGTGCCTATGATATGGAGCTTAGCATAACAAGTCGTGGTGCAAAGGCTATTGCCTTTCCCAATATGACTGACAATTGTCTTAAAGATGAAGGGGTTGAGTCCGAAGAGGAAGACAAAATACTTTTTAACTTAGACGATGAAATAGATACATCTTATGTTACAAGCACCATCTCTAAAGATTTGTATCAAGAAACACATCATGTTGCTTCAGTGACTTCATCTGAAGGTTCTTAGTTACATAAGGCATTTAGTCAAGAAAACCTTGGTAGAAGACTAGACATACAGGGGGCAAACTCTCCATATAAATCTCATTCCCAGCTCTCTCATATGAAATACCCTTGGCAAGGGGGCAAGATTCACGTCTGTCCTTTAAAAAGACCTAAACATTTTCTCAAACCTTAAGATAAGAAACAAGTCTCAAGAAATGAACAAGAAAACCAAGGCATAACCAAATAGACAAATTACAAGGATTTGCATCAAAGAAGCATTATAAAAGTAATTCTTCAAGTTCTCCTCAAACGACTTTAAGTAAGAGAGTTTAGAATACCGTGCTTACTTAGAGGCCAAAAAAGAATGCTTAAGAAGGGAATGGTTCTAAAAAGATCTTGTAAGAATCAATGTTTGGAAATATATAAATGGCAGCTCGAGTAATTCTTTCCCAACATGTTGTCAACAAGCACCCAGGTAAGAGTCTGAAACTACAAAATAAGGAATAAAAATAAAATTGTCTACAATCCCAGATGGAACGAGAGGCTCGAAAAATCAAAAGATAAGATGAAGGAAAAGTGTGGGGACCAAAGCCTGAAGATGATGTCTAGATTGAATCTCGCACCAGAATGAAAGCATATTGGGTGAGGTTCAATCCTCTTATATGGACCATGATGAAAGAAATACCTCTTCCTTATGGGTGGGGAGACGAGTTCGAAGGAGATTTTTCTTTTCAAATACAAGAAGAATACAAGGAAGAACAAAGCAAGAAGGAAATCTCCAAATTGACACCGAGCTGGTTCACACTTTTCAACACAAGTTTGGAGTATCTTCTGAATCTTGTAAAGTTGAAGAATAATGAAAGCTAAAGTGCTCCCCGATATGAGCCTAAACTGTCTAAAAAACAAAAACCACTCCTTGACACGAGTATAAACTATCTACCAAAAAAAAAATTTACTCATTGGCACGAGTATAAACTGTCTTTATGAAAAAAAATCAAGCACTCCTAGATATGAGTATAAGCTATCTTCATAAAAAAAAATATTTATTTTGAACTACGTGATGACTTGATCCCTATTTAGGGTACGTAGGCATCTTGGAGGATTTTTTCAAGTTCAATCGACCCAACAAAAAAAAATTCTCTTGGTCTGCTGCCAAGATATTGACAATGTCTGCTGCACCATGGTGACTTGGTCTGCCACCAAGATGTTGACGATGTCTGCCACACCGTGGTGACTTGACCTGCTGCCAAGATGTTGACGAAGTCTGTTGCATCGTGGTAACGACTTGGCTCACCGTCAAAATGTGTTAAAAGGTGTTTGTCGCACTGTGGTAACTTGACTAGTCACCAAGATGTTGAAAGTACCCCTCGCGCCATGTTAATTTGGCCTGTGGAGTAAAACAACCAACCAGTGGAGTTTTTACATTAAGTGTAGTTCCTTTCTCCATGACATTATTCTCTCATTATAAAATGGTTACTGTATTTTCCTTGAAACTTTTGAAGAAAACCATGATTGACAGAAGTCAAAGGTTGTTTATCTGAAAGTAAAAAAAGGTGTAAGAGAAATTTAACCAAAAAAAAAAGTGTCCGAAAATGACTTACAGAAAGTGTTCCAAAGGAACAAAAGTGATCTCGAAGGGACGAAAAAGTGTTCCAGAGAAACTAAGTGACCCCAAAGGACACTAAGCGACCCCGAAAGGATGATAAAGTGTTCCAAAGGAACAAAAGTGACCCCAAAGGGCACTAAAGGACCCTGAAGAGACGATAAAATGTTCTAGAGGAACTGACCCCGAAGTGCACTAAGGGACCCCGAAGGGACGATAAAGTGTTTCAGGAAACTAAATGACCCCGAAGGGACGATTAAGTGACTCCGAAGGGCATTAAGTGACCTCGAAGGGCATTAAAGGACCCTGAAGGGACGATTAAGTGACCCCGAAGGGCACTAAAGGACTCCAAAGGGATGATAAAGTGTTCTAGAGGAACTAAGTGACCCCGAAGGAACGATTAAGTGATCACGAAGGGCACTAAAGAACCCCGAAGGGACGATAAAGTATTTCGAAGGAACTAAGTGACCCTGAAGGGCACTAAGGGATCTCGAAAGGACGATTAAGTGACCCCGAATGGACGATAAAGTGTTCTAAAGGAACTAAGTGACCCTGAAGGGCACTAAGGGACCCCGAAGTGATGATAAAGTGTTCCAAAGAAACTAAGAGACCCCGAAGGAACTAATGAATGACATTTCGAACTCCATATTCTGAGAGAAGTGATTTGACCTATAAGAATTGACAAAGAAATTGAAACTTGCAAGAAAAGAGTTGCATAACTCACGTAAAGTTATCTTCCTTGATAAGTTCAATGGATCTGTATGTTTTCAAAAGCAACACAAAGCTCGAGCAGAGCCCACAAGTAGAAGCTGATAAAAAAAAATATAATTGATTACTAGAGATCGCGAAAGACAAAGTGGCTACTGAGAAAAAAAAAGTGTTCTTTTTGAGGTTCCGCTTCATGTTATACTATATTTCAAAGATTTATAATATATGAAGTAGTGCAGGAGAGATGGTGTGTTGTTGTAATAATTCTTCATGAGGTCTCAAGTTTGAAACTAGGAAGCAGCATGAAAGAAAAAAAGAAGAAGAAAAGAAGGTAAGAAAACATTGTGATAGTAGAAGACGTTGTGAAGAAAAAAAAAAAGAGAAAGAAAGAGAGAGGAAAAAAAAGAGAAAGAAAGAAGAGCTTACAACTGCTAGGTGTGAGATTTCTCTCAATTATTCTATGATGTGAAGAGTCTGAACTCAAATTCAGTTTAAACATGGAAAACCAAAATCCTATTTGTAATAGGATCCTCAAGTCTTCAATTTCGCTTCGACAAGGAAAAAAATCTTATTTGGAATAAGGATTTCAAGACTCCAATTCAACTTGAACTTCAGTTTAGCCCACTTTGAAATGTTGCCCAATGAATAAGATAATTCAAAGTCCAGACCCACCATAAATAAATGGGTCATGGGCTGATCCAAATTGTCTAAGAAGTCCAAACCCATTTGAAAATGAGTCAAATGGATAATTAAATATATATGTATATATATATAATTATCATCAAAGATAATTATTATGTATATATTGAATAATTATCACAATTATCATGAAGGATAATTATTAGAAGAAAAGAAAGTTACAAATCTGCCCCTCCAAAAGTCTATAAATAGAGGTAAAGGGTGGAGAGAAGACTCTGATAGAATACTGAAGTTCTGATAGAATCTGTCTTCAATCAACACTTGAAGCTCTGAAGACATACGTTCATCTAACCCTTAAAACTTTGAAGAACAACAACAACAACAAGCACATTCAAAGTTGTGTCATTTTTCCTCCACGATTTAAGAAATTCAAAGAATCATCAACAAGACTGTTCGAGATCAATCTCCTTCAACCCCTGATCAGAAATTCTCACTAGTTTTCTGCAATAACAAACACTTGAAGAGGACTCTCAACAACCCGATTTAAGTTCAAGCTCCAGTAGCCCTTAAATCTAGAGAAAAAGAACCAGAAGACTCTTAGAGAAAGCTAAAACTCTGTAGGATTCTTCACTCAAAATTCAAAGCTTCAAAACATCTAAACCATGAAGGAGAAGAATAACAAGCACATCATCCACGTGTCATTCTTCACCAAAGTTTTAATCCAATTCAAGATAAAACTCTAGCAACCCTTGAATTCGGATCACCAAGAAGATCGAATCAGAGGAATTTATCTTTCTTTTGTAAAGATCTATAGAGATTTGTAAACCTATATTTCTTAAAATTAATATATTTGATTTATATGGCCACGTGTTTTGATCTTATTCTTAGACTCAAATTTTGTCTGTGCAAATATATTGATGAATCAATCAAGTAGTTACATCAGCATGAGTTTTTTTTTTTGCAAAACTACATCAGGAAACTCACAAACTAAGACACCATTTTTTTGTGACTTGGGAACAGTGCTCCCACCTCCTCCACTTAAATCTCATATTTCTTCCTCCTCCCCGATCTCTTTCTTTTCTCTCCCCGCTTTCCTTCATGGAAGTGGGGAGGTGATCGAGGTGTCATTCCCATGGCTCCCAACAGCTTCCTATCTCAAATGAGTCTTTGAGTGCACCTTGTTGAGATCATTTTGTATGGATTTTGCTGTGTTTTTCCATGCTTCATTTGGTTTATTCCCGGCGGTTCTTGTTCCTGTTCAGGTGCAACTACATTCATCAGATAGCGGCTGAAGTAATAGAGATACATTGGAGTTACCTTGATTAGTGGTTAGCCACGATTGACATTCGGGTGGCTCTAGCTGCGGCATCTCGCTATTTTTTTGTCCATCGTGAGACATTTTCTTGCCTCTTTGTTAGGAAAGATCTCAAATCTTATTAGTTGATATTTTATGATTTGTGATTTCGAAATTGTGTTGTAAACTCTTTGTATCTTGTTTTCCAGTATAGAAAAAATAATAATTTGAGAATGCGTCCACCAATAGACCCATTTTTCTTTTGATGTTTCTTTAATAATGTTGTGCTAGTGGGCCATGACATGAACATCTCATCCTTTTGCCTTTTCCTTTCTATGACATTTTGTCATTTTCGAGTTACATATCACGAGATACATATCACGAATTCGAATTCGAATTCGAATTCGAGATGTGTAGCATTGCTCCTACTATTAAGGTAATATTTTGAAGGTTGAAAATTTGAATAAAACAAATCCAACAACCAACACAACATTGCCACTAGCAATAACTTTCAAATTATTAATAATATTCAATCGTTTATGACACAGTGTCCTGATATGAAAACTATGATAATTTAATGTTAATTTTCTTTTAATTTTAAAGATTAAAATATGATTAATTATAACAATCAGAATTTTTTTTTGTGAGAAATGGTTTTGGCGGTCAATATTTTCAAGAAAGCAATCTGAACCAATTTTACTCAAATTAAATCTACCTTCCACTCATTCAAACTTAAGTTTAAACCATCTTAACTCTTAAGCCTATTCCACTCATGGGCTACTGTCACACAACTGATAGTTCTATCTCTAGAACACAAAATTGTGCCTAGTCTTTGATTTATTGCACACTACCTATTTGAAACTTTATCTTATACCCAATTGGATTCTAAATCTGGTAGTAGAGATGAGAGTTTGGAATGCATTTTTCTCGAGTTAATGATGACTTGGATATAAGGTGAAGCCTAATTTATGCAAGGAAGGAACAACCATAGATGTTAAGGCCCCTTCAAATTTTTGAATAATTTTTCCTTCCACTTCATTTCTCAGTGATTCAGTATTAGATTTTAGGGTAAATATCACTCACAACCTCTGAGGTTTGATGTATTGACAGGCGGCTACAACTTTGTGAATTTTCGTCACTAAGATGCCTGTCAACTTTTTCATTTTTTTAGTAAGTGAAATGTCTTAATTGCTCCTCATTATTTAAATGTATTTTAATATAAAATTATCATAATAAAAAAATGACCATAATTCCCTTCATGATAATATGCATTGGTAACTAATTTTTTATTTTATGTTAATATTATTATTTATGAAAATAAATAATTATATATATTATAATGTGTGTGTGTGTGTGTATATATATATATATAGAGAGAGAGAGAGAGAGAGAAAGGAAGAGAAATTTCTGTATTAAGCTTCATTTACCATTTGATGAAGCAAAAATTCACCCCGAATTGGTCAAACACCAACATGTAAAAAAGGACAAGAAAAGGGTAATCGAGAGGGCACCGGCGTGGTGCCGGCCGACTACGCTCCGACGATCAAGTCAGAAATCGAAAGGACTTTTTCAAGCTATAAAGGAACTCAGGGGGTATTCATCACGTACCTGGTATATGGACCGTCTCTGTATTTATAGCGGTCAAGTGAGACTGTGTCATAGTAGGAGACTGGCTCCTGGAGATAGAGAAGTCCGACTGTGTAATAGTAGGAGACTGAATCCTGGAAATAGATAAGTCCTGGTTAAAATAGACTCCCTATCCACGTCACCTTGAACTCAACCTTCACGTTTCATAATTCTAGTCAAATACTCTATCAGATGCCCCCTGTTCATGAGGGTTGCTTGTACGGCCTTATGAATACTTTGGCTGGTCTGCTAGGCTTTATCTTGGCCTGTGAATTTTAAACATAATATATATGTATATATATATATATATTTTTTTTTTCCGCGGGCCCGGCCTGGGCTGGGCAGCGCCTGGCTTGGCCCGGCAGTGCTTGGCTGGCCGGGCAGTGCCTGGCTGGGCCCGACAGCGCTCGGCCTGGCTGGGCAGCCTGGCCTCTTGGGTAGCGCATGGATTGCTGGGCAGCGCATGGCCTCCTGGGCAGTGCATGGCTCACTGGGCAGTGCCTGGCTTGCTGGGCGCATGGCCTCCTGAGCAGCGCATGGTCTGCTGGGCAGCGCTTGGCTTGCTGGGTAGTGTATGACCTCTTGGGTAGCGCTTGGCCTGCTGGGCAGCGCATGGCCTGTTGGGCAGCGCCTGGCTTGCTGGGTGCATGGCCTCTTGGGCAGCGCTTGGCTTGCTGGGCAGCGCCTGGCTTGTTGGGCGCATGACCTGCTTGGTAGCGCTTGGCTTGCTGGGCAGCACCTAGCTTGCTGGGCGCATGGTCTTCTGGGCACCTCATGGCCTGTTGGGCAGCGCTTGGCCTCCTGGGCAGCGCATGGCCTCCTGGGCAGCGTATGGCCTCCTGGGCGCATGGCCTCCTGGGTAGCGAATGGCCTGCTGGGCAGCGCTTGGGTTTCTGGGCAGCGCCTGGACTGTTGGGCAGCTCATGGCTTCCTGGGCAGCACATGGCCTGCTGGGCAGCGTTGGAAAAGGACTTGGGATGGTATATTTCTTCTTTTTTTATTGAAAATGGTTTGTTTTGTGGAGGTAATTCTTGCAGCACAAGGGTTCATGTAGGGATGTCCATATACATTCTCAGAATTTTAAGCCATCCCGCCTTTATCGTAAAAGGGCCCTCCATAGAGGTGTGTCCCCATAGGGTTTTACTCCCGTAGGGTAGTGTTTTTTCTCGGGATTAATCCATCCCGCCTTTTTCTTTAAAGGCCCTCCGTGGAGGTGTGCCCCCGTAGGGCTGTTAAACAATGTTCTCGGAATTCATTCATCCCGCCTTTTTCATTAAAGGCCCTCCTTTGGAGGTGTATCCCCATAGGGTTTTGCCCCCGTAGGGTAGTGTTTTTTCTTAGGATTAATCCATCCCGCCTTTTTATTCAAAGGCCCTCCGTGGAGGTGTGCCCCCGTAGGGCTGTTAAACAATGTTCTCGGAATTCATTCATCCCGTCTTTTTCATTAAAGGCCCTCCTTTGGAGGTGTATCCCCATAGGGTTTTGCCCCCGTAGGGTAATGTTTTTTCTCGGGATTAATCTATCCCGCCTTTTTCTTCAAAGGCCCTCCGTGGAGGTGTGCCCCCGTAGGGCTGTTAAACAATGTTCTCGGAATTCGTTCATCCCGCCTTTTTCATTAAAGGCCCTCCTTTGGAAGTGTATCCCCGTAGGGTTGTGCCCACGTAGGGTTATCTGAACAATGTTCTCGAAATTTATCCATCCCACCTTTTTCATTAAAGGCCCTCCTTAGAGGTATATCCCCATAGGGTTGTGCCCACGTAAGGCTGTGCCCCCGTAGGGCTGGTAACAATGTTCTCGAGATTCATCCATCTCGCCTTTTTCATTAAAGGCTCTCCTTGGAGGTGTATCCCCGTAGGGTGGTGTACTTTTTGTTTTAGTTATAACAACAAATTTTGAAACAAAAAGGATTGCTATTGATATTTGAGTAACAAACAGAGAATTATTCGAGCAAAAACCTCGGAGCTATCGCCCTAAGGCTCGATATTAAATTGAGTTTTAGCTAGAATAATTAAAGTAAATGCAACTTTTAAAAGAAAGTCTTACTGGTGGCACTTCCACAAATGCTCAGCAATCTAAGGATGGGCCAACTGCCTCCCTTTTAATGTCTCTAGTCAATATGCCCCTTGCCTCCCTACTCATGACGTGATGCTTTATCGGTCTGCCCCCATGACATTTTTCCATACTTGGGGTCTCTATCTTCCTCATTGGAATGTCCCTCCCTTTTCCTGTCTGCCTTTCTCGCATCAAGGACATCCTCTGCGTTCATGTACTTTTGGGCTTTTATGAGTAGCTCGGATATACTTTCTGAAGGGTGCTTGGAAATTGATTACAAGAATTTTGAAGGCAGTTGGCCCCCCATGAATGCGGTAACTGCCACCTTATCGTCCAGAGAATCGACCTGCAACATCTCCCTGTTAAATCGGTAAATGTAGTCTCGCAATGACTCCCCTTTATTCTGTCTTACGTTCAGAAGATAGGTGGCGGGCTTTCTGTGCCTTCGGGCGGTAATAAAATTGCCTACGAACAATTGGCTCAGTTCTTTGAAGGAACGTACAGATGCCGGCTTCAGGTTGTTGAACCATGACCGGGCAGAACCCTTCAATGTAGTAGGAAAAGTTCTACATAGGATTTCATCTGGTATTTCTTGGAGGTGTATCAAAGTCTTGTAGGTCTCTAGATGATCTAGCGGGTCCTTGGTCCCATCAAAGCTTTCAAGGGTGGGCATCTTGAACTTGTTGGGCAAAGGACAACTCATTATCCCCCCGG